>CM033036.1:1072500-1467500 GCA_019207045.1 Branchiostoma floridae x Branchiostoma belcheri | reverse complement strand
AATCGCGCAGATATAGTAGTAGTCGAAAAAATTACACGCGCGCTCTTCCTACAAGCGGAGGTCGAATCGCGCAGATATAGTAATAGTCGAAAAAATTACACGCGCGCTCTTCGACTACTACTATATCTGCGCGATTCGATCTCTGCTTGGAGAGTACTGTGTATGTAGATGTCCGCTGTCACACAGACTGTAACTTAGGGAAGAGAATCAGAACAATAATGCATATATTAATTCAAAAGGTTGCTAGTATTTCTCTTTAACGTGTTAGAGGCACCTCCTCGGACAATGAGCCCCCATTTTACGTCCCTTCCAAAAGACGCGTGCAGCCCCAACCGAAATGCCCGACCCAGGATTGAACCACGGGGTCTCCAAGTTGCCGATTAATTTCAACCAGGTGCTCAACCTACAGGGACATCCCTTCTCAGACACAAAAGTCCAGCAAATTTGAAGACTAAGTAAGACCAAGACTGAAAGAAATGGGAAAGGCACCTAACATGTTTTGCCTTTTTTTCTAACTCCACCCAAGTGTAAAATGGGTAACTTGGCTCTACCAGTTATTCAAGGACAGGGTACATGAATGGCACAAATCCTGTGTTCAGTTTTGACTGCCATTTGTGAATCCTGACGTCAACTCATCGATGCAAAGTTGCATATATGGAAGCTGACAGAAAAGAAATTACTTATGGGGAACTCGCACCCAGGCCATGACAAATGCTAAATCCACCGCCACAAACATGTTCAAGTTGTGTCCACAAGTGTCCGCTGAATGTCTGGTATATTTTCGTGCTGTACGAACCCTTTAAGTTTCTGTCAGGGTCATGAGTCAAACAAGCTTTGAACAATAACGACAGCAAGGAACTACTCCACTGGTAGTGGTGTGTGTATTTAACTAATAACGTTATGCCAATTGTTAAGCAGAGAAAACCATTTGTAAAGTCTTTTGTGAGCCGGGGATCGAACTAACATATGCAAGACGAACGCTCTACCAACTCGGCAATTCCATCGGTCGATTGCACTACCTTGGGACTATTGGACTGCCTTTACCATTACCGTACGTATAAAGATAGAACAGGTGTACGTACCTGCGGATGTAGTCTGTTGTAACGGCACGGACAGCAGAGACAGAAGACAGGTAACCTTCAGGGACCACATGTTAGTCACTCCTCTCATGTCGTCTGCAGCTCTGAGTGGTGAAAGCGTGCGCCAACGCTCGTCTTTCTTCACTCCTGACAATGTCCCTAGGCGCTAATCTATGAAATGAGCCGCAATGGTGACATTTGCCACATGTTCGTTTCCTCAGGCGCCGATATTCTCTCATCATTGATTCGGAAAAAAGACGGACAGCGATCAAACAGACAGCGGCGTCAACAGTGACAACGGCAAAACATTAGTAGATGCAATGATTACAAAGTGTTCAAGAGGTTATGTTATACCCCCCTCACATTAGGCGCGATTCGATCGGACGACGAGTCTGCGAGCTTTAATTTACGAGGAGGCATGACCCTGATGCCGACGAAGAAATTGCAGAGTTCCCCCTTCCCGCCAGGGTCATGCCTCCTCGTAATTTTGAGCTCGCAGACTCGTCGTTCGATCGAATCGCGCCTAATGTGAGGGGGGGGGGGTATAAGTGACATGCATATCCAGATTTTACACCGCACATAATGAGATGACATCAAACTGTTTACGAATGTCCAGGCCATGACTCGGTGTTGAGCGTTCACCTGCTTAATGTTACCGCAAAATGTAACAAGGTAATAACATAATGAGACGTTTTTAACGTACTTGAGTGTAAAATAAGTTAATGAAACCTTTAGGGTCTAACACTCATCTGGCAACTGGACAGTGTAACTGATAATCACAAGTCGGTCTGAAGGGACAACTTTTGTTTGAACCTTTATCTATTCATCAGAATGGTACAGGGTACATCGACCTGAAAAGAAGACTGCTTTTCTGAGAGGTCACAAGAGGTATTTTAGTGGTAATTATTAATTCATGAAAAGCTGAAATCGGGCCCCCTTTTCATATTGAGACCATGAGGGAACAGGAGTGTTAAATAAGATATATAACAGAAATACAGTTTACATCATTTAAAGTCCTACTAAGTCTTATACACATATTTTACACATACATTGTAAAAATACATCATAGCGGAGAGCTGCTGCATGATTCGAGTTCTCGTTTTGGTCGTTTCTGTTACACTAAGAGTCTTTTCAAGGAAGCTAAAGTTTTCATTTTATTTTTTATTTAGTTTTACCACATTTGTAGAAGGATTGACGTAACATTTGACTAACACCTTTGTAAGATGTCAACCCCGGAGACCAGACTGTAAGGTTTAAATCCACTCACACCGGGAAGGACCCCTACTCGCTTGGTGCTAATAGTACACCTGAGTAAATTGAGGAAAGTCGTGTTAGGTGCCTTTCCCAAGTGTTTCAGATGCTGGGTCTCAGGTGGTAGACGCTGGCTCTTCTGAAGGTCGGCAATCAAACAAATTGATTGCTTGGACTCATATGTATGGTCGTTCTTGTGCTTTGCTCTTGGCAGTAGACAAACATTTGGTGCATGTAGGCTGG
This sequence comes from Branchiostoma floridae x Branchiostoma belcheri, assembly GCA_019207045.1. Lineage (NCBI taxonomy): Eukaryota > Metazoa > Chordata > Leptocardii > Amphioxiformes > Branchiostomatidae > Branchiostoma > Branchiostoma floridae x Branchiostoma belcheri. Next base: position 1,464,927 of record CM033036.1, on the reverse strand, counting down.
TACCCTGGGAGCCAGACAGGACCGGGTAGCTAGCGAGTTTTATTCGGGGACCAAAGGCAGTCAGCCCGCAGATCTCACATTAGTGCTCCGGAGGAGTTTAAGCCTGAAGGAGTTATCGAAAAGGGCAGATGTACCTAATCGGGCTTAAACTCCCCGGGTGCCAATAGGAGATCGGCGGGCCTGACTGTCTTGGGCCACCGAATAAACTGTCCTATCTGTTCGATCCCGGCTGGCTCCCAGGGTAGTAGGCTGGGAGTTTGTCGTTTAGGGCTTTGTAGATTGTACATGTAGTATTGATGTGTTGCGTTAACGTCCTGCCAGCCCAGACGAAAGAGTATTTCAGTTGCTGGTGTCCTACAGTGCCTTCAGTATTAAGCATATTGATGCAAAGCGGAATACATTTACATACATGTAATTACAATACACAGTATATAACACACTAAAAGTAGAATTATGAACGTCTAGTAGACGTCTATAGCTGAAGTATCGGAACAAGAAGCTGCAGTTGTTGGTGTGCTGTGAGGCTGTCCTTGTATACCAGAATCTGTGCTTAGTCATTTGCGCAACCTTCCTGACCACTTTTTTTAAATATTTATTAATCTTTCAAGTTACACGAAGGCTAAAATACTTGATTTTGTTTCATGATAAATTTATAATGAATGTACCTTTTTATACACAAGCATTTTTTCTTCGCAAGCTTGTATCAGTTTTGGGCTCCAGAGAATGCATTCCATATGATTGTATCAGCATGGCCTACCGTTTCTGCTTAGATAAGGCAGGCGCTGCCTCCTTTTGAATATAAATACACTATAATGATACTTTTTAGTTAAATTACAGTTATTTGTACCTTTGTTCCTTAACAGATAGCTAGTTTCCCATAGTCTTTGTTTCTGTTAACGATTCAAAACAGGTGCTATCATTAAAGTAATGGGTCCTTTTGAATCAAATTCTATGTAAGCCATACGAAAAAATAGTTATTAGCAATGTCGGTATTAATAACTTTGCGACAGCCTTCATTGTCTAGAAGTGGTTTTAATCAGACGCCATCATTACGATAATGTGTGCTTAGAATGTAGCACCTGTTGCCAAATGGTATATGAAATAATTATTATTTGTAAGATAGATATCATATTAGGGCCCGGTGGCCTATGTTTTTGCTGACAAGTAAAAACAGATGCTGTCATTACACTAATGGATACGTTTTGTGTCGTTGCTTGGTAATTAAATGATAGGAACGAACATAACGAATATAACAAAGAAATACTCCCGAAACACTTCCCATACTTTTTTTCTAAAATTGTCTAAGGACGCTGAGGCACAATTCCTGTCGAGTCCATTCTTAGAACACTATGAACACTATGAATGGCAGCAGTGTGTGTGTATGCGCGTGTGTGCAATAGTACGTAACGTTACTACGGCATTCATGAATATATTTGTTGCGTGTGTCTGTGTGTGCATCAATGTGTGTGTATATCATTTTTTGTGTGTGTGTGTGCTGACAAAGTCGAATATTTGGAGTGTGTGCCCAGATCTAAAAACAAAACTCAATGCACTAAGGGTACACAAGCCAACTCACGTATACCCTAAAATGACTCGTCTATACACACCTGTCTGATTAATGTTATCTGTAGGTTTATAAAACGTGGCTACGCAATACGACGTTTTGCACTTCTACCAGACGCCGTGTTTGAGTTAATGATATGTCCAAGAAGCCTTGAGAGTCTGGACAGTGTATAGGCCGCCCCATGGATAAAAAAAACAACTACAGGCTGTTTTTCATTGAGATCGCAAAGTAGAAGGTGAGCGCCACAAAACATTGATAAGAAAGTAAACTAGAAAGGTCGACATTTGCTTGAGAGCAAATAAAGCATATTTCAGCCATCTCCCTCCCCATGCAACAATAGACTATTCCAAAATCACCCATGAGAAATAATGGAACACTTTTGTTTAAAAGTCACTTCTACTAATGCCCAAAAATGAATATTACAAAATTCCCAGTGCAAGAATGGACTCTTCCAGTGCACCCCATATGAATTTGCACAATAGACCAGTCGAGAAACACTCTCACTGAAAACATGGCCTTTTGATAAATGGCAGTTTACCAGCAGGAGTTTAGCTTTGTTCTTTTTTTTGGGCCATTACCTCTAGTGTGAGTTTTGCCCTGCTTTGACCTAAGTGGGGTGGATGTGGCCGTTGGTGTGTCACTTGGCAAACTTGTGCTGGAGTTCTCAGCGTATCAAATGAACTTACCGAATGGAAGCTGTCATCAGTGATGTCGAACATGTCTGATGCAAAGCTGATATATACTGTACAATATGACACAAAAAATGTCTTTTGAGAAAATACGTCTTACCTGCCATGGAGTTTCATCACGTGTCCATAATATCTTCATTCATTGGATCCAGACGCATTATTGAAATCTTGATTAGTGACGTTTATTATATATGTTTAAAATGATAACATTATTGTCTCTATTTCTTGCACATTAAATAACATACAATGCATAACACCAACTGAACTTTGCCAGTAGCTATGATTCAGCAGAAACGCTTGTGCGTGACTTACAATGGGCTGGCGAGTGTTTAGTAAACATGCGTACGCATTGTCTAGCCTCTACAAGGCTCCGCGGATCTTTGGTCTAGGAGTAGAAATTGGACAAATAGAGGGAATAGTGTGCTAGGGGACCCCATGGGTCCTCTGGCCGGCCGACTCCCCTAGCACACTATTCTCTCCATTGGTCCGATGTCTATTATTAGATCAACAATCCACGGAGACTGAGGAGGAAAAGAAAAAGGTGTATTCTCAATTTAAAAAAGACAAGGAGAATAGGCATGCGTGCTGAAGCAGGTTCATGCTCAGGTCTCAATTAGAAAAGGGGGCCCTACCGGGCACTTTCGGGCGTGACACATCGCGGCTTCCGGGATACTTGGGGACCCGGCCGAGCTCCTGGTTCAATTTAAGTCGGACTTAAAATGAAGCAGGGACCCGGTGATAATACCACCCCGTGACCTTACCGTGACAACACCGAGAGGGACCCCAATATCTTAAAAAAGAAGATAATGACTGCGTATCACCCTTCGACGCCCTCTTTGAAATGCACTGTTGAGTTCAGGTAACTGTAGCCGAATCACGCTAGTACAAAGACGGTTGCGTAATGAGGCGCATTTATACACGAACTGGAAAACCTTCATAACCCAAATCATACAGTCTCATAACAGACATATTCCCCTCCCACGCAGCACAGGTTATACTTGGCTGCCTCTCAAATACACAAGAATTTACTCCAAGCCTTCAAGGATTTCATCCGTTAATCACTGAATCATCGCGTCATATAATCTCCAAGCAAATCCTACGGTAGCATAAGATAGTATCAAAAGCTGGCAGAGGAGTGAAGCCGGCCTAGGAGTGTGTTTCGCTTCAAGGCAAATGGACACTTTTTAGCTAACTACAGTCCTTGACCAGTTTGGTACCATCTTATGCCATTGTAAGATCTGCTTGGAGATTAGCGTCATTGACCACCGGGGGGTCGCGCATGAATACCGGTTCTGCTACCTTGGACCTTGAACACCAACTTAGCCACTCACTTCCGGAAGTCTGTCTGTGCGAGCGCTGTTCCACTAAAACTCCGTGCTTTAAAGCGTCCGTGTTTAGTCCACGATGTCTATAGCCACTCTAACCTCCATAGCAGACTTTGAGACGTCTGCGCAGGAGAAGTTGCTGGATTATGTCTGGTTGTACTACAGTAAAACTGCAGGCACCGGGCAAACCTACCAAGATAACATGGAGGCCTTCCGGCGGTAAGGTGTTGACATTTGTAGGCTGTTTTAATCTCTAAGCAGATCCTACGGTAGCATAAGATAGTATCAAAAACTGGCAGAGGAGTGAAGCCGGCTTAAGAGTGTGTTTGGCTACCGGGGCAAATGTACACCTCTTGGTTGACTACACTCCTTGGCCAGTTTGGTACTATCTTATGCCAATGTAAGATCTGCTTGGAGATTAGGCTGTTTGTGGAAACGAAAAAAATGGAAACGTGTTCGTAAAAATGCCCGCAACTACTTTATTCACGTATTGAGTAGTTTGGTGTTTTTACCACACTTTTATTTTCGTTCCCGAAAGCTTCCCGGTCGTGCCCCGGTTTGGAAATGTGACGGCGCTATTTTTTCGACCTCTATTTAACCTTGATACATTATCACGTGACTTTGAACCCGCCCGGGGTCGCGTGAGGACACTTATGGCCAAAGCTCTCTCGTTCTCTCCATTGGTGAAAATTACCAGAAAATAAATTCCATCATACTGAGTACCGACAGCGCAAGTGATCGGGCTAGGGGGTGGGATTTGGAGAATTTTTGGTCAATCTTGTCTCAAGCGGAAGCGGTTTTGTCCATGCTGGAGCAAGACTTGTTTTTCATTCACGGTAGCAGAATTAGAAGCCGGCCTCAATTTGCGGTATATGTCATGCGAATAGCACATAGGGACTATATTATAGAAGTTTCTTAACCGTATTCAGAGGGGGGGGGTGTTTTCAGGCATTTTCACGAAAATTTCTATTTTCGTTTCTCACAATGTTCACGTTTGATTGCTATATTACTGCTAGTGTCTTACCTTAATAAAATATTATGTTATCGAGAAGATTTTTCATAATTAAATATGACTAAATTATGCTAGCTTAATGACGTTATTGGCCAAAATCCAAGATGGTGAACCATACGACTAGATCAAGAATAACTAGATTATTATCCTTCAAATTTGTACCCACCTGGTATTTTTTCATAAAATAATATTTAAATGTAAGTTTTTAGTCGTTTTCCATTGTCTTTTGCGATTATTTGCTGAAATTTGCAGTATTTTTATAATTCAAGGTGGTGAAAATAAAATGGCGGAGCAAAACTGGTATCTTATATATACATGTCGTCATTTTTGTAGCATACCCAAGTTTAAATTTTGGGAATACCATTTTTCATGGTTCTAGCCAATACAGTCAAATTGATGACGTTATTATTGCGTCACATTACGTCATAATAGCTTTAAATTTCTGAAAATCTTGACATTATGTCTACATCATTCCTCTTAAAATTTGGTGATTTAAAGAAAAGGAATGAAAGAAAAAAAAGAAAGATAAAGAAAGAAAGACAAAGACACCAGCAAAAACCTGTCATATTTGCCTTTCACGAAACATAAGAAGCCAGTACTTCACCTGCCGTTCCCTCCCGCTCAGATACCGCCTCATCCCGCGCAACCTCCGTGACGTGTCCATCCGGGACACCTCGGTAACGGTCCTGGGCAGCAAGCTGGATATCCCGGTAGCCATTGCGCCAACTGCCATTCACCGATTCGCTCATCCTGACGCGGAGTTGGCGACCGCCAAGGGTAGGTTAGAGGACTTTGTACCCTCCTTCACAGACTTTGAACGGGGCTCGCTTTTATTTTATGGGATACTTTAAGAAGTTGTTTTCTATCCAATAAAAAAGAAATAACAAATAGATTAAGGAATATAAGAAGTTGTTTTCCATCCAGGCGCCGCCGCCATGAATACAGGGATGGTGCTGAGCTCCTGGTCTACCCGCTCCCTGGAGGAGGTTGCTGAAGCGACTCCTGGCGGGATTCACTGGTTCTACATGCTGTTCTTCAACGACCGTGGCTACGTGAAGCGCCAGCTGGAACGGGCAGAGCGCGCGGGATACTCCGCCATCTTCCTCACCATAGACCAGCCGTTATTCCCAAAGCCCGGGGCGTCACCTAGATCTTACCCGTTTACCGTTAGGTAATTACCTCCATGACATGAGCCCCCTAGCGTTTAACTTTGGAACTGCAGGAACGTTTTTGTCAAGACATTCCAAAGAGGATAACTGAAGAAAGGACGGATTTCCATCATTTTAGGCATGCAGGTAGCTTAGGCAAAGATGTTCCTAATGGTATACACATGTACATGTTGTGCAATGGGGACTTCATTTGCATGATTAAGGAGAAATTTGTATAATTCCATCGTTTTCCATAACTTGACGTCAATAAATGTAACATGTAATTCATGATTTGTGAAACATAATCAGATACCAAATATGCAAATGAGGAATGTACCTTTTTTTGTTTTCGCACGCTCGCATCAGTTTTTGGGTTCCCAGAGAATGCCATCCAAATAATCAAATCAGCATGGCCTAAGATACATACAAAACGTCACTACCTAAGATCCATGTCTTTCTTACAAGGTTTCCAAACATCTTCGAGACCGACCCGCCCCACGCGTTCGGCACCGCGGAGTACCGACAGAGCCTGCTGGAGCTGGTGAAGGAGTACGCCACGTGGGAGGATGTGGAGTGGGTCGTGGGGAACACCAGGCTGCCGGTGGTTCTGAAGGGGGTTCTCTCAGGTAGAAGAAAATAGTGCATTTTCCTTCCAAAAATACTTTCATTAGGTTGGTACATCACAGGATTTAGCTGGAGTTTTCTTTTACACAACCAGTTAATATCACTTTAGCTGACGTTTCGATAGACTATATAACCTCCTTGCTCGGAGCTTATATAACTGGAGTTCTGCTTCTTGCCGCTATATGTAGCCTATGTAGGTGGCGCTTTTGCGGCGAGAACACAATCCCAGACGAGGCTGGGGTTGACATCCTTATCCAGATTGCTTCTTTCATCCACCGGAACCGCCTGTTGTCTTCTTTATCTATTGCCTTGGCCCCTCCTCTGCATTTTGTTTACATTGACAGACACATAGATTCGAACCCGAGACCCTTTGGTTGAACATTCTTCCGTTACGTCACAGCCCGCAATAAGCAAACATCTAAGCCCATGTTGATTTGATTATAATGACATTGGCCTTTCGTTATTCGGTCAAAGTAAACTGAAACAAAAAAGCCTGTCTTTTACCTGAGCTACTCTATGCTGATGTTACCGTTTTGTACCTGCCCCGTATATTCTGCAGCGGAAGATGCGAAGATGGCCGTGGACCGTGGAGTGAAGGGCATCTACGTGTCCAACCACGGCGGGAGGGAACTGGACGGGGTGCCGGCAACGGTCAGGAGAATCTTACACTTAACCTTGTTTTACTATAGCTACTAACATACGATAATGCAATGCCACAATAGGGAGCCAGGACACTGTTTCTACCCGCCTCTTAGACTGGTTGGGAACCAGTGAGTTGAGCCGACCCTGTAACAGGTTAGAGATGTTGTTGTTGTTTATTGTTGTGTGCTGTGTGTTGATGTGCCACACAGGGATATCGAACTCGGAGATTCGAGGAGTAGAAAACTAAAGAGGGAGTAGTGTAGCAGTGGAGGTTCAAGCGCCGCCAAACTGACCATGCTAAACGGGACTGACCCTTCTAGCGTAATGGTTTGCGTGCTGGGTTTGTGATCTGGCGGCCCGGGTTCGGCGCGGGTTTGCATCCCGGGAGCCAGGAGACTGTTTCTACCCTCCTCTTACACTGGTTCCCATGCTAACCCTGTAACAGGCTAGAGATGTGCCACACAGGGATATCGAACTCGGAGATTCAAGGACGAATCTTAAAAAGAAAAGGGTAATATAGTGGGGTTCAAGTGCCGCCAAACTGACCGTGCCAACGTCGAGTCGACTTTTATGATAGTCAAAGTTTGACCAGTCAATATATGACTGTTTTTAATTTACCATGGTGGTAAGGGAACCATTTTCTCCTTTATACGTCGATAAAGATTTAGACATTCAGCTTGACTTTGTCTTACCCTGTTTCCTATTGGACATCCGAAATTGTCTTCAGCTTTTTTGCATTTTGCCGCCTTAGCGGCAAAATGCTCTGAGGCCAGAATAGTCGCCGTTGTGATGGAGTGATGTTGAGATGAACGGACCTGTTCAATCCATGCCAAACATTTTTAAACCTGTTAAAACAGGCATTTGTCCAACATGTTCTCACTGGCGCAGTGGTTAAAGTTTACGCATTCTAAACCAATGCACCCGGTTCGAATCCGGGGAGGTAGATTTTTTTTTTCTTTTTTACATCCATTAAAATACTAATTTTTACATCCATTTGGCCACACCAATTTATTTCTTTGGTTAACGGATTCGCCGCTTCGTTTTTTTGCCGAATAGAAATAAAAATTAAAAAAAAAAACTTAAAAATGCCCCGCAACAGAGCTCACTCAAAAACAGGCAGTGTAGTGAAATTTGCTGCAGTTCACGCAAATTTTAACAGGTGGCGTCTAGATCTAGATTCAGGATTCAGGCACATATGTGAATCTCTCCATGCGCCAATATCAGGTTTAGTTACTCTGTTCTATTTATATGACATTCTAATAACTAGAAAAAAACGTTCACACACGCAAACATTGGCAAAATGCCAGCTTTTTTAAAAGCACTTGTTTGCTTTCATAGTTAAGGATCTCTTCAGTGTCACTGACGAAAGATAGTGGATACTTCAGTGACCGTTTCCAAAATCGATTAGTAAATGCTTCCTGACGCACTTTTAATATTTTCCCTTTCCCACCAGATTGACGTCTTGCCGCACATCGTCCGTGCTGTTGACGGTAAGGCAGAGATTTACCTGGACGGAGGGGTCCGGACCGGGACGGACGTGCTGAAGGCCTTGGCGCTGGGGGCCAGATGTGTGTTCATCGGCAGGCCTGTTCTCTGGGGTCTGGCCCACAATGTGAGTCCGATCTTCCAGGTTAGATCTTATGAAAAGTAAGGCTGACGTTACATTACCCTACCGGAGCCCGACCGGGCTGTTTGTGGAAACGAAAACATATTATAAAATTGTGTATACTATGTAAAATTGTACACAAATAATGTCCGCGACTATTCCCTCTACGTCTTGTGTAGTTTGATATCTTTTACATACAGTAATAATTTTCATTCCCGAAAGCTGTCCGGTCGGGCCCCGGCTTGGAAATGTGATGTAGGCCCAACGAAGTATGTAAGGATCCTTCAGAGTTTTTTTAGTACAAAATGTTAAATTTTTTATTCTTTTTTTTTTATCTTTAGGGTGCAGAAGGAGTCCAGCAGGTTCTACAGATTCTTACACAGGAACTCAGTCAGGTCATGGCCAGGGCAGGTATGTGTATACGTGGATCCTCTCTCACCTCACCTCACCTCATCTCACCTCACCTCACCTCACCGGTCCCATAGCCTCACCGGCCGTAGGGGCAGCACTTCCATCAACATAAGTTTCTACCTTCGTCTGTCTTCTTATACGTGAATAGTCAGTCCTTATTACATGGCTAGGGTAGGTATCTGTTTGTTTGTTTATCTAGATATCTGTTTATTTATCTGTTGATACTAGCAGCCGGTATCACATGACCAGGGCGAGTACGTATGTTTACCCAGTCTGTATCATATGGCATGTACGATCACGGTCGTATCACAAGTGCGTGTGTAGTCACCGTGTGTGTCTTTTCTATTAGAACTCGTTCAGAATCAGTATTTTAGCATAAATCACCATATTTGATCTCGTAATCACTTTATGACGTGGTTTTATAGCATGATCTTAATATGATTGTTTTATAGAATTAAGAGACTCTTTTTACACAACCACAACTTTATATTCACCTTCCTGGTGGAAATTTTGACACATATGTACATAACTTACTTTGAGACCGCATCTGTAAGCAGCGACACCTGTCCTGCAGTACCATGTTAACCAGTCAGAATTGCTCCGAGGAAGGTGACAGACGGTCACCGAAGCGTCAGTGAAAATAAAGCTGTGGTTGTATAAAAAGAGTCTAATCTATTTAGTGACAAAACAAATGATAAAATTATTCACGGATGGTTATTTTCATGTTTTCAGGCTGTGCGAAGATATCCGACATCCAGCCGTCTCTTGTTGTGCACCAGTCGTATTATGGCATACCAACTGTCAAAGCAGTGCCGACGTCAGATGAAAGCTAAGGTCACAACCGGCCTTCCCTTTTTAGATCGTTTGTTTTGGGTGGCCACGTTTGGCCACTTACGCCCATGTTTTTGCACGTTGAGACAGCCAGATGTACGTACTGCGGGTTGTAACCTTAGCTTAGCAACAGGAGAAAGCCTTTTTTCCAACTTATTTGTTCAAGAACACAATGCTACAAACATTTAGGTAAAAAGTGCGCAACAAAGATTTAAAAAAGTGTGCAACATGGTAGCAATTACAGAAATACATGTAATAAGTCATATAACGATAACAGTCCAATATGGGCCTACGTTTTCATTAACGCTGCACTACGGTCCACTAAGAACCTGCTATGACATTAATTAACACTGGACAACAATCGTGTATGGAACTATGATAACATTAACACTGGGTCAAGGTCCTGCGTGCATATTATTTTGGAAACGGTCATCTAAAAATTTAGTTGGAATATATGTGTGTATATATCGGAAACGGATACTAATATAGAATGCTAACGTCAATTAGAAGATGTGAAAGGACAAAAATGAAGAATTGATATTCAATATTCAGTGTTTTTCTTCGTCTGTTTAACCTGTCTGGCCACTTAGATTTCAAAATGAAGGTAACTTGTTTTGGCCAAACTATTTTATTTTCATTTGTACGCTTGCATCAGTTTTGGGGTTCCCAGATCTAGAGGATGTCATCCATATAATCAAATTAACATGGGCATTAATACATGGGCATGACGTCATGATCAACTCCTGCAGTTGTCATTAGAGTCATGAGCTCAATTTGGTCAATACAGTTAGATCGAAGAGTAAAGTAAATGTTACAAAGCACAGGCGCAACAGAAAAGTGGCTAGCCCCAAATCTGTGGCAGATTTCGCCAACAAATTTGTGAATGAGTTGTTAGCAAATAGCTCTATCAGTAAAGTAGTCCACCCATTATTCCAACAAAGGATCCAGCCCATGGCCAGTGCTACGCCGCAAACTGCAGCAGCTTTAATATACTTAGGTATGTTACCAGTTATGCATTACTAACAAAGAAATTGGCTTGACAAAGCACCGAGAAAGGGCCGTGACGGCTCCTAACATCTGCTTGGAGACCAGACGTGATCTGAGAAGAGAAGCGGAAACAAGTTTATCTCTCCCTCCTGAACTCCTGGAAAACGTGCCAGAGGACGATGACCCCGCGGCTAGCTTCCGGTCTTCTCTGCCAAGTCATCTCCTGATAGACAGGAATTCTCCGAGCAGAAGTTGGGTCGGGGCCACTTGATAGCAGTTGATAGCAGTGGTAAGATGCCTTACACCACCCCTTCCACATTATACACACACGCACACTGCCGGGTAATAATATGAATAAATCCCGACCACTGCCACCGACGCCCCGACCCCCCTCCCTTCGACCCAACTTTACTCCCCAGTACAAAACCGGTGCGCATTAAGAAACAATACAAAATAGAAATGCCCCTAAAACGTCTCTTTTTAAGAGTATTGATAGCCTGGGCACCTACCTCCTTCGCAGACTTCCGGAGGCTTTGCGATGGTCCAGGACAAGGATAGGGTACTTTTCTCCAGAGTTACAGCTAGCTGACTAATCTCCAAGCAGATCCTACAATGGCATAAAATAACACCAAACTGTCCAAGGAGTGCAGCCAAGAGGTATATATTTGCCGGTAGCGAAACACACTCCTAAGTCGGCTTCACTCCTCTGCCAGCTTTCTCTATCTAATGCTACCGTAGGATCTGCTTGGAGATTACAAGCTGACCACGGAGCTGAACCAGACTACGTACTAAATCTTCTGCCGCCTGCCTGGACTACGAAAGCACCAGGCCTCTACACATAAAAGAACCCACCACGCTTATCGGATAATCGTGTTGGGTAATCTTTGACGTGAAGAAGATTGGTTAATCGGTAACAGTATGGTGACGATCAGGGGCTAGTCTCTAACAGGCTCCACAGCCGGTCGCTGGAAAAATAGTACTGTAGAAATCGGCCCAATAGACAGAAAACAGCCTGTAGATAGTCCAGTAACCTACGTCAGAACACCCACCGAGAAGCCTGGGAGGGAGACTAAGAAATGTGCCAGAAGTTCGGCAGAAGAACCTCGGCCTGACTTCTCAGTAGCCGTACTTCCGGTGACGTCACAGCCAGCTGGCCGGGGGTATATAAGCCGCAGGTGGGACGGGCTCGCACAGTTCACAGCCAAACTTCACAAGATACAGGACAGACAGTTGGACAATTTTACTCCAGAAGAGCAAGCAACATGTGTCAAAGGTAAGTCGGGGTTGAGGTTTTTAACTGTTACACGCAGCTTCGTAAATGTTTCCGCAAGACTTGAAGTTTTAGGGCAGAGGTCGTAGTCTTCATATATATTGTAAACAGTCGTAGATCTCTTTCTTTTATTTTTTTCCCTCTTTGTTTTCTCGCCGTGATTATTCACTTTTTGTATATCACCCTGTCATCTTTAAAGCTGCTGTTATTTCTTTGTGAATATAAAATGTTTATCTACGTTTGACACAATTTTTAACACAACTAAGAAGTTCTTCAAAGTTAACATTGACTGTACGTATTCTGCTCGTTGTGAACGGTGTGTCCTGCAATCCGTATTTTGCCATGTCATTGCTACAAACGTCGATGTTTTTTATTAGAACATTTACATAGAAACATATAGCATTGTTTATATTTTTGTCGGACCAAACTTTCTAAGCTTTGATAGTGTGTGTACATTTAAAAAAAAAATAAAGTTCACACAATTTATTTTGACCCCCTTTTGTCGGAATGTCAAAAATTGGCATAAAGTCTGAAAATATTCTTCGGAAGTCATCAAAAGAGTGACACAAAAGAGAAGTCGTTTCTCATTTTCATCAAAATTACTTACAACCCGCACACCCCTACGGCACAGTGGTTTGTCCCGTCCCAGGGGGATACCGGAAGTGCGCTTGTGGGCGTGGCTTGGCCACTTCCGGGGTCCTTCTGCAGGGCCGGGATTTTAGCACCGACCTCCGCGATTCTCGGAAATGTTAAAACGTGGGAACTGCGAAGTCATGCTGAGCTGTAGGTTCTTAATCTTGTTATTTGGACCACGTAGCACGAGCACGGAAGCCCACGGGATGTTTTGATGTCGTTTGATGTCAAGTTTGGCCGCTCTCCAAGCGACTTGAGACAACATAGCTGCAGTGACCTTTCTTGACCTATTTCGCAGCATTGGTAAACCGTTAAAACTGTGCAACGCTAGAAAAGAGTCATTGATGTAGCAAAACACGCGTAAACATTGAAACTGTGCCAGGCCTTTAATACATCTGCTTGGAAATTATGGTAAAACAACGTCCTCTTTTCTGAGTACGGGTGCCATATTTACCGTCCCGTTTCTGTTAAATAGTATTTTGAGAATATCACTACATCGTACTTCTTTAAAGAAAGCTTAGTAGTGACGCTAATAAAACAGCGAAATGTATCCAAAAAGGAAGAACAGTGTACCAGGGGAGATTTGGTCACCATAAGGTAACAATTGCTCGTGCAAATAGGAGAAATGTCACCCTTTATAAAAGATACCAGGGGTTGACTCCCTCCAATATATACGAACTTTTGCTGAATTCAAATATTCATTACCCCATGGAAGGCCCGGTGAGGGCTAAGTTATTGAGATGAACGGTGTTATGGGGTTTCAGCGATGTATAGAAAAGTGTAGTTTAAAGTTTTTCCACCGTTTTTTTTTTTGCCAGGTTACTTCTCATTCTGGTCGGCCTGGTTGCCATAGCGACGGCTCAGGTTTCCGAGCGAGAGCTGGAGGCGGCCGTTGCCAGGGCAACGCTGTCGGTGGACCGTGCCATTCAGGAGGAGGAGGACCTCTTTGTGGCAGGTGAGCAATTTTACATGACGGTTAAAGACAGGAAGTATGGAGATATGAGGGTTAACTCATGAGGAAGTATGGAGATATGAGATCATTGTAACGTAATTAATTTTGCTTGTCAAACTTCCCCGTTTTGAAGTACTGAGAAATTGAAAAGCAGCAAGGAAAATAACGTCTTTCCAACTTTAACTCGAAGACTTGAATTCATCGATGCAAATTGTTTTTGTTTGTCACATTGTTTACGTAGTCTGTTGTGTCAGCCCTCCACTTGTTATTTGTCACGTTATTGACATTATTTGTTTTAGCCACCAATTTGATATATTTGTGACATTTCCCATCTAATGTTTGTTTTTTTAGTCACCAAATTGTTGTTGGTCACATTGTTCACATTATTTGTTTGCCGTGTTAAGCGTCCGATGACGACGCGTGATTCTCGCCGGCCGCCTATTTGTTGTTGTTGTTTATCATATTGTTGACCTTGTTTGTTTGTTTGTTGTGTTTAGCGTCCGATGACGACGCGCGGGTCTCCCCCGCCGGACGCCTACTCGCGATGTTCCGAAAGTCCAAGCCCGAAGCTCGCCCCATCGCACGGAGCGCCGAGATCTTGGAGGACGTCACTTCTCAACTCACTATGACGTAAGGCGTTAGGTTGAGACGATAATAAACTAAAACGTATGCATGTAAGAGGTTATCATAATACGCTAGAATATAACAAGAAGTCCTAGCTCGAGCCCCCCCCCCCCTCGCAGACCATGGAGGTCGTCACTGTCAACTCACCTGGATGTAAGACGTTACAATATAATGGAAGACGTTATGATGAAATATTTGAACGTAACGCGCTATAATAAAACGTTATACCGGCAGTTTGAAATTAGAACATAAGACAGGACAAGAGGACGTCACTCGTCAGAGTAAAATATCAGTCTATGACTGTCATGTGCAGGTCTTGCGTATGAGTGGTCTTGCGTAGGCATGGAAATAGTCTGGCATCCAGGCTGAAAGTTTTCTTTCTCATCCCCTGCAGTGGCCAATCGGACGACGACTTCAGCGCGGCGTCGGACTCGGCGGCTACCCGGCGGGTGTGCACCAACACCGAGCTGCGGGCCATCCGCTGCCCCCAGCCCGACCCCGCCGTCAGGGAGTTCCGATCCATCGACGGGCGCTGCAACAACCTCGACAACCCGCTATGGGGCGCTGCTATACAGCCCATGAAGAGGCTGCTGCGCCCGCAGTACGCAGACAGTACGAGACGTCTTCTTTTTCTTTCGTCGAACTAAAAGTGTAATGTTCTTGGGACGAAGCGCAATGCTTTGTCTCATAGCTGATAGTATTTGGGGTAATGTGTGTACAAGTCCGGATGAATTGCGAATTGACATTCTTTGCGGGAAAGAAGATTTATTCTATTTTGACTTTTACTGTGCAGCCTGTTGGTTATCGTTATTTCGGACGCAAACTTAACCTGAACAAAAAAATGTCAGTACGGAGTTGAATATACGCACTTTTGTGCCTGGTCCCTAATGGGGTTTCGCTACGACATTTATAGACACATTTAAATAAGCGTCTAAGCGCATCGGGGCACCTCTACATTTCTCAATAAATGGGTGAATTCTTTATCGAGGTCTGACGACTGAGGCTAACTAATATTTTCATCTGTGTGCAGCCCCCATCTAACGGTTCTGTAATTTGACCCCACAGGTGTCCAGGCCCCATCTAACGGTTGTGTAACTTAATCCCACAGGTGTGCAGGCCCCACGAGTCCGCGGCCGGGGCGGCGCCACTCTCCCCAGTGTAACCTTGTGTAACTCCCATCTAAAAGTTTCCCTGTTGTGTGACCCTCCATGTGTGCAGGCCCCATCTAACGGTTCTGTAATTTGACCCCACAGGTGTGCAGGCCCCACGTGTACGTGGCCGGGGCGGCGTCACTCTCCCCAGTGTAATCTTGTGTAACTCCCATCTAAAAGTTTCCCTGTTGTGTGACCCTCCATGTGTGCAGGCCCCATCTAACGGTTCTGTAATTTGATCCCCAGGTGTGCAGGCCCCATCTAACGGTTGTGTAATTTGACCCCACAGGTGTGCAGGCCCCATCTAACTGTTCTGTAATTTGACCCCACAGGTGTGCAGGCCCCACGAGTCCGCGGCCGGGGCGGTGCCTCCCTCCCCAGCGCCCGGGAGGTCAGCTTCACCCTACACGAGGACATGCGCACTACGTCCACCGTTAACACGCACCTGGTCATGCAGTGGGGACAGTTCCTGGATCACGACATCACCCACACACCTGTCGCCTCAGGTAAACGGTCTTGTCTTATCTACTAGTACCTCATACGCATATGGTCTCAGGTAAACTGTCGTCTTCACTTTGGGTATCAGTTAAGGAACCGCTCAAAACACTAATAAAGTAACCAGAAATCGAAAGATGACAGTTCAGTGAACTTGGAGATCACTGTAGCCAAAGAGGTGGAAGCTTAGATTTGTCCCAGGCATCACCCCAGGTTGTTGCTGTTCTTTTCGATTTTTATCTATGCCCTGAGACATCTTTTTCTACGTACGCAAATAGTTTCATCGCGTTGGTAGACCGCTAAGTGATGGAAAACCCCGTTGAGTCACATCGGGGGCCGCATTCTTCACTCTGCAGCAGCGACAGCTAATGCAGAGTGAAGAACCTGTCAGTATAGCTGTTAGGAAGATGACTAGAGCCGACGGAAGGTTGGAAAATTCTCCTGCATTGTGACTGAATGAAATCTCTGACCGACTAGTGAGCTAATTTAGGTCAACTTTTTTTAGCCTGGACTGATCCAGCCTTGTTAGCACAAGGTAGCGTTTGTTGGCGACCTAACAAGACCGGATTCTTAATAGCTGAAGCCCGCTTTTAACGGTTGCTACCCCGCGCACATATTAGCGTTTGTTGGCGGGGTAGCGATCGTTGGAAGCGAAATAAAGTGGATTCCAGGCTACGACTTCATGACATTTAATGATCGTTCCTTTGCCCCTCCAGCGTACGGCGGCGGCCTGATCGCCTGCCCCTGCGGCTCTCCCGACAGGCGCTGCTTCAACATCCCCATCCCGTCAAATGACCCGGACTTCGGCGGCCACAACTGCATGGAGTTCGTGCGGTCCAGTCCGGCACCCAACCCCGGGTGTCGCGTGGGGCGCCGCCAGCAGCTGGACCAGATCACGGCCTTCATCGACGCCTCCATGGTCTACGGGTCGTCTGAGGAGGAGCTGGAACATCTCAGGGATCCCTCATTAGGTGGGTTTTGTCTTTCTCTTCATCGCCTTTTCTCTACCTTCCTCCCTTCCCTCTCTCCACCCTCATTTCCCCCTCTCATCCCGTTGGGGCACTACAGAAGATCTGACAACTAGTTTTATGTTCCTCTGAATTCATTTTTCACTTAACGTTAGTTCCATGCCAGTCCATTCATTCACTATCGTCCCATTATTTCATTTCCTTTATTGATTCACAACATAACAGACATACACATTGTGGTAGCCTGAATGGCGTTGGAATGTACAACAAACATATGGCCTGCTCCGTCCGCATATATACATAAGAACAATACAAAATTACACAAAAAAGTATACAACTCTAACAATTGAGTGCCATCATTACCACCATCATTACAAGCTAAGTGTCTATAGTCTTATGTATTGTACAACTTGATGGCTTTGTGCAGGAAGGAGTTCTGGAGTCTTTTAGTTCTAGCTGGGGGGATGGAGATAGTGTTTTTGTTTCTTAGTGATCGTCCCGTAGCAGTTGATCTGGAAGCTGGGACCAGGTCATGTAGGGGATGCTCAGCATCCAACATTTGTCTGAATAGTTTGACAGCTGCATCCTCGCGTCGCGACTGGAGGGTGGGCAGGTCGGGCACATCGCGCCTGCCCGCTCGGCTGATAATCCGTAGAGCTCGCTGTTGGACTCTCTGCATGTAGTAGTAGTAGTAGACTGGTTTATTGTTTGATTGAAAACAATCGTAACAAAGTAAAAACAGCCTTGCAGCCTGAGGGGCTGAATTGTGCTGCTTGCTTGACAATCTTTTTGTACGTTGTTACACAAGCAAGATTACTAGTATACGATTGACAAATACAAAGTACACAACAAATACAATTCAAGATAAATGCTTAGTTCATCGCAGTTGAAGACAGATTAAAATAACAATTTAAAATACATGCTTGGTTCATCGCAGCTGAAGACAAATAAAAACTACACACGCTATTTACAACAATTGATTGCACTGTGTGATCATAGCAAATGACTCTGACATAGAATGGAACAAGTCGTGAATAGCATTGTGGTCCAAAACTACAGAGCGTTTAGTAGGTTTAGAATAGTTGGGACTGGACTAGATAGATACCGCTTTGTTCCGGTTGGCAGTGTGTATTGGCGAGTATGCCTGAGTTGCATGTGGTGAGACGGGTTTCGAGCTGGGGGTAGCCAGGGGGCGTGTCTTCCAGCTTTGGTAACTGCAAGGGCAAAGTCCTGGCACAAGGTCAGTCTGCGTTGTGACAGACTTTGGAGGTCGAGTGTTAACAGGGCATCAGAATATGAGAGATATTGTCTGCCCAGCATCACTCTACATGCCCGCTTCTGGACTCTTTCAATTCTGTCTGATTCTCTTCTTGTGAGTCCAGCACTCCAGCAGGGTGTGGCATATTCAAGTGTTGGTCTTATATACCCGCGATACACAGTGATCAGGTCAGGGAGAGGGACACCTGCTCGGCGTAGTCTTTTCAGGAAAAACAAGCGTCTGCTACCCTTGGTCACCATGGCATCTACCTGATCAGACCAGCGTAGGTCTGACCGTATGTGCAGGCCCAGTAATTTTGCTTGCTTGACGATACTGAGTGTCTGACCACCAAGAGTGAGTGGCGGCATCTCAGGAGGGGTTCGCATGAAGCAAAAGTACATCGCTTTACATTTTTTGGGGATTAAGTGACATTGAGTTCGTCTCGGACCAGGTGTCAAGGTTGTTAAGGTCGGACTGTAAGTTTGTTGGAGCGGATACTGGTCTTACTTCTCCCAAGTTCAAATCGTCCACATATTTCCAGTGTGGGTTGTTTGTTGAGGGTCCTGCATCCTGCATTGCACGTTCCTGTTCCTTGCTACAGCCTACAAGGAGGAAGTGACCATATTCAAGGACTGGGCGCACGAGGGACACGTAGATAGTCACTAGGTCTGCGACACTGGTCCCTTGCTTTGCAAGTAGTCTCAAGAAGTGCAGTCTACGGGAGGCTTTAGTAACCATTGAGGTTACTTGCTCTTGCAGGGTGAGGTTTTTGTCCAAGATGAAGCCCAGACCTTTTGCGGACCCGACCCACGGTCTATTGTTGTTACGGTAAATCTTTGAATATTCAAGGTGGTATATTTTTGTGCTACGGTATTGTTTCCAGTGCGAAATCTATAAAAATGACTCCTAACCTGCGTTTTTGCTTTGCCTGGATCAGGGCGTGGCCAGCTGAAGTCCAAATCCAACCCAGGAGACTCCACTAAGAAAGAGCTGCTGCCCAGCGCCATTACTGAGGAGTTCCACTGCCCCGAGTCCTCCAACCCTAGCAGCCGCAACCAGCCGTGCTTTCAGGTAAACTACCGTTCATCATTATACCCTAACCCTTACCTAATCCCAACCCTAACCCCATCCCCGACCCAAACCCCAACCCCAACCCTAAACCCGACGTTAACCCTAACCCCAGCCCTGACCCTAACCCTAACCCCAACTCTAACCCCAACCCTTACCAGCGCCATCACTAAGGAGGGCCACTGTCCCGAGTTCCCCAGCTAACTTTCCTTTACACACTCCATCATCATCAAAAAGCCTTTATCCTCATAAGGAGATGGAGTGACAAGATATGATGATGACCTCTTTCTGTTACCTAAAGCTTTAAAACCATACAAGGTGCACCAAATCTAATCCCTTGCCTTCGCACCTGTAGCAGCCCGCCCTCACCTCCATGCACACCGTCAAACAAACAAACAAACAAACAAACAGAGATACAGTTCATCTAACCCATCCCCTCTATCCCTACAGGCCGGGGATGTCCGTGTGAACGAGCAGCCGGCCCTCACCTCCATGCACACCGTCAAACAAACAAACAAACAAACAAACAAACAAACAGAGAAACAGTTCATCTAACCCATCCCCTCTGTCCCTACAGGCTGGAGACGTCCGTGTGAACGAACAGCCCGCCCTCACCTCCATGCACACCGTCAAACAAACAAACAAACAAACAAACAAACAAACAAACAAACAAACAGAGAAACAGTTCATCTAACCCATCCCCTCTGTCCCTACAGGCTGGAGACGTCCGTGTGAACGAACAGCCCGCCCTCACCTCCATGCACACCGTCAAACAAACAAACAAACAAACAAACAAACAGAGAGACAGTTCATCTAACCCATCTCCTCTGCCCCTACAGGCAGGAGACGTCCGTGTGAACGAGCAGCCGGCCCTCACCTCCATGCACACGGTCTGGCTCCGGGAGCACAACCGCATCGCCGCCCGTCTGGTCGACATCAACTCCCACTGGGACGAGGACCGCGTCTTCTACGAGACGCGCAAGATCGTGGGCGCCATGATCCAGCAGATCACGTACGCGGAGGACCTCCCGATCGTCCTCGGACTCAACGCCATGAACGAGGTATGAGTTTACCACATTTATTGAAGGATTGACATAACAGGTAACTATCACCTTGATTTGACTTGATTTGCAGCATGTCAACCCGGAGACAAAATTGTAAAGTTTGATCCACTAACACTGGGAAGGGCGTTAAACACATCTTTCAACGCTGTCTCAGTGTTTTTTTCCTATTGGACTATCTAAGATGTGTCTCAACCCCCTTTACATATCAATTCGTAGTTATGGTACAAATCTTGCTCTCCAACAACATCTCTTAAGCGTCACTGACGAAAATCATATCTAGTTACTTGAGTAATTTCTATCTGCCGAATCGTACTAACCTTGGATGTCTAACCTCGGGCTACTACTACTGTGTGTTGTGTCTAGCAATGTCGTAACCAATCACCCATTCATCCATCCATCCAGTACGGACTGGTGCTCCGGCGGAACGGGTACTACAGCGGCTACGACGAGACCGTCGACCCGACCATCTCCAACGTGTTCGCCACGGCGGCCTACCGCTTCGGACACAGCCTGGTCAAGAGCCAGTTCGAGCGCTCGACGTCGTCGTACAACCACAACGCGCACTCACCTGTCCAGCTGACGCACAGCTTCTTCAACCCGCAGCACGTGTACAACAACGTGCAGGGCGGTCTGGACTCCATCGTGCGCGGACTGGCCAGCACGCCGCATGAGAAGTTCGACCGCTTCATCGTCAGCGGCTTGACCAAGAACCTGTTCGCGGATCCGGCCGGCTCTCTCGGCCTGGACCTGGCGGCGCTGAACATCCAGCGGGGCCGCGACCACGGCCTGCCCGGGTATAACGCCTGGCGGGTCCTGTGCGGGCTGCCGCGCGCTCGCAGCTTCGACGATCTGGCTACCGAGATACCCGACGCCTCCACAAGGGCCAAGCTGGCAGATCTGTACAGGTGAGCAACTTTAATTGTAATGTAATTTAGACGTAAAACAATTAAACTTTGTAATTCAGATGTGAAAATTTTACCTTGCTTCTTTCCAAAGTTCTTTTAGTGCCAAACATGGCAACGTCGACTTTGAAACATTGCACCAACACTGTTTAACCCGTTTGCCATTTTTCACTTAGGGCACGTCGCAACATCGTAAGCTAAGGGCATTCTTCTAACAGTTGTGCAAGTATCCTGCACCTTTAATAGGCCTAATCCTACGGAAAAGACCGAAACTATGAAATGTCTGAGGACTTACATTGACAAAATGTTCTTGCCTTCAGCCACGTGGACGACATCGACCTGTTCGCGGCCGGGCTGGCTGAGCGCTCCGTCCCGGGCGGGCTCCTCGGCCCCACCTTCACCTGCCTGATCGGGCGCCAGTTCCGCGAGCTCAGGAAGGGCGACCGCTTCTGGTTCGAGAACCAGGGACAGTTCTCGCAACGTAAGTCATTTCTGTTGGACTGTATACTGTAAATGCTTGTGTCTAGTCATTTGCGTTAGCATGGGACTGATTTACAGATCTATAAGTTAAAGGACTAGCTGGCTACATTCTTAAGTCGTTCGTTCCTTTATTCATTCCTTCATTCCTGGTTTCTCTCCAGGCCAGCTGGGTGAGGTCCGTAAGGTGACGCTAGCGCGGGTCCTGTGCGACAACACGGACGACACGAGCTCCATGCAGCGGCACGTGTTCGAGCTGCCCGGCCCGGGGAACCAGCGGGTCTCCTGCGCCTCCATCCCACAGATGGACCTCTCCGCCTGGCGCGAGTCCGCCACCGTCGTGGGACAGGTCAGGGACTTCTTCACAGGTCAGTTCATTCTCCTCACACCTTACACACAGACATGTCATCGGTGCAAGCTTAAGGGCCTAGGGGGTTCCGACAGAGATGAGACTGGAGCAAGGGCCTAGGGGATGCCGACAGAGATGAGACTGGTGCATGGGCCTAGGGGGTTCCGACAGAGATGAGACTGGTGCAAGGGCCTAGGGGGTTCCGACAGAGATGAGGCTGGTGCAAGGGCCTAGGGGTTTCCAACAGAGATGAGGCTGGTGCAAGGGCATAGGGGGTTCCAACAGAGATGAGGCTGGTGCAAGGGCCTAGGGGGTTCCGGCAGAGATGAGGCTGGTGCAAGGGCCTTGGGGGGTTCCGGCAGAGATGAGACTGGTGCAAGGGTCTAGGGGGTCCGACAGAGATGAGACTGGTGCAAGGGCCTAGGGGGTTCCAACAGAGATGAGACTGGTGCAAGGGTCTAGAGAGTTCCGACAGAGATGAGGCTGGTGCAGGAACCTAGGGGGTTCCAACAGAGATGAGACTGGTGCAAGGCTCTAGGGACAGAGATGAAACTGGTACTGGGGGTTCCAACAGAGATGACACCAATGCAGGGGTTTGGGGGTTCTTGCATAAATGACATATATCCCTATGAAAGGATGGGTGGGAGTAGAGTGTTCACATTTAGTAGGTCAGGGTTAAAGTAACTGTACAGCTTTTGTAAAATGTATCAAGGTCCTATATGAGAAACCTCTGTATTGTGTACTTTATTTATCATGTCTAACCTTTATAGACTTACCACTGTCATGGTAACTACATGTACACAGTACCACCGGGTTCAACTGTGCACCAGTTTGTTTACTAACTTTTTTTCAGACTACTTCGGTGGTCGTCGGGGCTAAAGGATGATGTCACTACAAAATGCTGCAGCTGTAATATGATAAAAAAACAGAATTACAAACCAAGAAATTACACCAAATACTTGTACATTGCCAGGAATATATAGATGTTTAATTTTGTCTCCGTATCTCATAGATACATGTAAGGATAGAAGTCGAGTTTTGTGTGTGTGTAGGCTGACATGGATAATGTCATGATTCTTATTTGTACAAATACCAAGGACTTAAAGCCATAAGTATATATTGTGGAAGTTTGAAGGTTTGAACCAGCACATTTCTCGTATGTCCAGTTTTGGATATATACCACTGACTGTTACTGTACATACGTAATTTGTATTTTCAGGGGAAAAGATACCTTTCAACTATAGTCTCTATAGTCTGGACAAATATGTTTGTTTAATTGTTATATTTTGTTTTTTATTGGCCTGGTGCCTGTTGTTAACATTGAGTAAGAGTAAAATAATGAATGAATGAACATAAAATAAAACCTTTTTCACACAAAAAGTACAGCGACTTTATTGTGTTATGATAATGATCTTGAACCAGTCTAGCTCGCTGAAGAGCTTTTCTTCCACAGGTCCCGACAGAGAAGACAGACACTATATATATGTACAGTATTTACAGGTTCATTGTACCGGGGTTGTTCCCTGGATCTTTCATACAAGCACAACGGACAGCTTAACGTCCTGTCCTAAAGCCCCCTTTACAAATCAAGAATTTAGCTCGGCCGAGTTGTCAGCGAGCTCTAAATTACGAGGAGGCATGACCCTGATGCCTAAGAACAAATTGCAGAGTTTCTTCGTCGGCATCAGGGTCACTGATGATACCTCCTCGTAATTTAGAGCTCGCTGACAACTCGGCCGAGCTAAATTCTTGATTTGTAAACGGGGCTTAAGGACTGCAGCCCCTTCCAGTAGAGTGCATGTTGGGTAGCAAAGTTCAGTAGAAGGCCAAAATTCAAATACTTTTGTACAAACAATAAGGACTTAATTCCAGTACTTCTCCAAGCAGATGTTAAGTGAAAGATCTTGATGTTTTTTGAGTGATGGCAAGGCTTAAAACTTAATAAAATAAAATACAGTGTAGACATGCAGTAAATGGTAAGAACTTAACATCAATTCTAACATCAATTATTACAACTGGCCATCTGATGACTTTTGAGTACATTCAAGAAAGTATATGATGCTGTTTCAGCAATGGAGATTATTTCTGTCACATACAGTCTTGTTTATTTCCTAAATATCTGTCATATCATAACTGTCCCTTTATCAGGATTAGACAGTATATGTCTTTCTTATATCATTTGTTGTCTGGAGTCCAGATGTTCAGCAAATAAGCAGTTGAAGAGTTGAGTTGTCACAGGGTTTTGGATATGTTCTCCAAGAAGATGTTTGGATGATGTTTTATGAGTGATGACAGGGACTGTTCAGGACAGTCACACCTGTAACAAACACACCTGTTAGCACACCTGTGGTCCCCACACCTTACACCTGCTGGTGTACTTACACAGGGGGTCCAGACTGGAGGGCACCTGTTGGGACAGCCACACCTGTAACAAACACACCTGTTAGCACACCTGTGGTCCCCACACCTTACACCTGCTGGTGTACTTACACAGGTCCAGACTGGAGGGCACCTGTCGGGACAGCCACAACTGTAACAAACACATCTGTTAGCACACCTGTGGTCCCCACACCTTACACCTGCTGGTGTACTTACACAGGGGGTCCAGACTGGAGGGCACCTGTCGGTACAGCCATACCTGTAACAAACACACCTGTTAGCACACCTGTGGTCCCCCACACCTTACACCTGCTGGTATACTTACACAGGGGGTCCAGACTGGAGGGCACCTGTAAGGACAGCCACACCTGTAACAAACACACCTGTTAGCACACCTGTGGTCCCCTACACCTTACACCTGCTGGTGTACTTACACAGGGGGTCTAGACTGGAGGGCACCTGTCGGGACAGCCACACCTGTAACAAACACACCTGTTAGCTCACCTGTGGTCCCCTACACCTTATACCTACTGGTGTACTTACACAGGGGGTCCAGACTGGAGGGCACCTGTAAGGACAGCCACACCTGTAACAAACACACCTGTTAGAACACCTGTGGTCCACACACCTTACTCCTGCTGGTGTACTTATCCAGGGGGTCCAGACTGGAGGGCACCTGTAAGGACAGCCACACCTGTAACAAACACACCTGTTAGAACACCTGTGGTCCACACACCTTACACCTGCTGGTGTACTTATCCAGGGGGTCCAGACTGGAGGGCACCTGTAAGGACAACCACACCTGTAACAAACACACCTGTTAGAACACCTGTGGTCCACACACCTTACACCTGCTGGTGTACTTATCCAGAGGGTCCAGACGGGAGGGCACCTGTTGGGACAGTCACACCTGTAATAAACACACCTGTTAGCACACCTGTGGTCCCCCACACCTTACACCTGCTGGTGTACTTACACAGGGGGTCCAGACTGGAGGGCACCTGTCAGGACAGTCACACATGTAACAAACACACCTGTTAGCACACCTGTGGTCCTCACACCTTACACCTGCTGATGTACTTACACAGGGGGTCCAGACTGGAGGGCACCTGTCGGTACAGCCATACCTGTAACAAACACACCTGTTATCACACCTGTGGTCCCCACACCTTACACCTGCTGGTGTAGTTACACAGGAGGTCCAGACTGCAGGGCACCTGTCGGTGCAACCACACCTGTAACAAACACACCTGTTAGAACACCTGTGGTCCCCACACCTTACACCTGCTGGTGTACTTACACAGGGGGTCCAGACTGGAGGGCACCTGTCTGGACAGCCACACCTGTAACAAACACACCTGTTAGAACACCTGTGGTCCACACACCTTACACCTGCTGGTGTACTTACACAGGGGGTCCAGACTGGAGGGCACCTGTCTGGACAGCCACACCTGTAACAAACACACCTGTTAGAACACCTGTGGTCCACACACCTTACACCTGCTGGTGTACTTACACAGGGGGTCCAGACTGGAGGGCACCTGTAAGGACAGCCACACCTGTAACAAACACATCTGTTAGCACACCTGTGGTCCCCCACACCTTACACCTGCTGGTGTACTTACACAGGGGGTCCAGACTGGAGGGCACCTGTCGGGACAGCTACACCTGTAACAAACACACCTGTTAGCACACCTGTGGTCCCCACGCTTGCTGGTGTACTTACACAGGAGGTCCAGACTGGAGGGCACCTGTCGGGACAGCCACACCTGTAACAAACACACCTGTTAGCACACCTGTGGTCCCCACGCCTTACACCTGCTGGTGTACTTACACAGGAGGTCCAGACTGGTGGGCACACCTGTAACAAACACAGCAGTAGGCTGTATCAAAGTGTAACTGTCATTGAATATAAACATTGTAGACATGCAATAAATGTCTCCAGTTAAACATGCAAGTGGTTATCTGCTGACAGCAAAATGGTGTTTAGGCATTGAAAGACTTAGTTTAAAAAAATATTGTGCCAGGAATTTAATTCTGACTCTTCTTATTAACACAATTTATTGTAATTAGCCTTATTTATTACCAAAGAAGTTTAAAAACTTATGCACTATGGCTTTAATTTTGATACTTTATACTGGAAGCTGTCTTTATCTTAAATGGAAAACCGAATTTAGTTTTATGTGAATGTCTGTACCCCACATGTTTGCATCACTTTAACCTGTAAAATACAGTACACTGACCTCAGCTGTACAGAACAGGTCGGCATGTTGGGAACTCAAGGCCTCAGCTCCAGGCAGCTGGCTGTTGTGTCTGCTCCCTCAGGAACATGACACATATGATAGCTGTGTTAGGGTGAAGGAAGAAAGCATCATACTTATTAGTTACATTTTTCAAATAATACAGTTTGTCATAACATTAACTGCAGAATGTAGGAGTAAGCCTACTGAATATAAACAGTATAAGTTAATGCACACAAAATTGGTACATTATTGGTGTACAAGTATTAGTGTACCAAAACAGGTGTGTGTCTTGGTAAATTTATGAAAATTAGATAGCTCAAGCACTATAGTCTTGAATATAATGCAAAGTTAAATTCACACATACTACTAATTAGAATACCTTAAAATTAGAGTCCCTTTAAGCTACCGTGCAGTAATTAGTACAGTTAATGCCTATATATACTATATATAGTTGCATAAGTCCAGTCAAGAAGGTGACTCAGAATAGTATATATTAACCAAATCACTTAATTGATATTAGGGTCCCTTTAAAATACCCTAAAGTACAGTACAGTATGCCTATATGATACCCAATATAACTCACATCAGCATCTCCAGTGTTGGGTGTTCCTCAGCAGCCTGCACCACAGCCTGGAACCCTGCAGGCTCCATGGAGATGTGCCACAGGTCCAGCCGCTCCAGGGCAGGGAGTCTGGGTAGAGCCTCGGCCAGAGCCATGGCAGCGGTGTCAGGCAGGTGTGCAGGACCTGGTGTGAACAGGGAACCAGACATGTCCAGCTTGGTCAGTGCCGGCAGTGCTCTGATGAGCTGTGCGACCCTCCCCAGTCCGGCTCCTGTTACTCCCCTATTCTCCCCAATGCCCAGCTCCTGTAGTGTGGTGTTACAGTGATGGGCTGTGGTCAGACTCTTGTCACCAGGTGGGTTTTGTTCCATGTCCAAACTGCACGGCTGGCAGAGTGTTTGCACCAATGAGACAATGCCTGAGTCTCCTATGTTATTACCGCTCACATCCAACACCTGTAATTGCACCAGGTGAGGCAGAGCTTTGATCAGGGCTGATATTCCCCTGTCACTGATAACTGTCTCACTGAGATCCAACACCTTCATGGCTGTGAGGTGGTGGAGGATAGGAGCCAGGCATTCCAGCCCAGGGTCTCCTATGGCATTACCATTAATGTCCAGTTCAATCAGTCTGGTTAGCTGACACAGTGCAGGGACCAGTGTGTGCATGCCTGTGGGGCTGATACTGATCCACTTCAGGACCAACACCTGCATGGCTGTGAAGATGGGGAGGATGGTGCTGAGAGATTCCAGCCCAGTGTCACCAATCTTATTACAAGTTATATCTAGTACTCTCAGTCCCACTAGGTGGTGCATGTAGGGAGCCAGGGATGACATGCCCACAGCTGTCATGTCGACTCCCTTAAGACGGAGTACAGCCAGGTGTGGAACACTGGACAGCCCAACCTGCAGGACTTCCATCCCAGCATCACCAAGGTCAGGGTTGTCAGTAAGATCCAGCTCCTCTAAAAGAGACATGTGGCTGAACCCCTGCACAAGTGGCTGGAGTGATGATGGTGTTAGGTCTGTGTGTGACAGATCCAGCGCCCTCAGAGCAGGAACATTCTTCAGAACTGAAACCAGCCTGGCTGTCTCATCAGGTGAGTCAAATTGTCCTGATAGTTTCAAGTCCAATCTAAGTCCAGGTAGGGAAGTTGTAAAACACTGCTGTAGGTACTGAACTGTGTCTCTGCTGTCAGTGCCTCCACGGATCTTAAGTATGAGCCTGTCTGGCAGGTTTGCTGAATGAAGATTTTGTATGTAATACTTCAGACCTGTGGCTTCTCTACTGTTAATGGAGCTGTATATGTACAATATGACAATTGCCAGGGCCTGACTGATGCCCTGAACCACTTCTGGTTCTTGTCTCTCACTGAGGATGTTCAGGCACAATGCCGCAAACCTTCCACAGGTGTTGCAGGACTTTTGAATGTCTAGATCCATTTGCACATTTGGACGTTCAAAATGTTCTGGTCTCAAGTGTGCAAACTCTCTGCTACTGATCTTGCTCAGTTCCTCCATCACAGCTTGTGCTGCCCGTGAGTCACAGCCACACGTGAACTGAAGCAGGTTACTGAGTTCAAACACCTTGGCTATGGAGGTGAGCTGCAGCAACTCTACAATGTCTCGGTTCAACAGAGCATGAGCAACATATCGTCCGGCCAGGAATTCTTGCATAGTCTTGTGGGAAAAGTTCAGCTGTTTCCTAGGATGCAATTTAGAGGAAGAAACCTCCAAGGAGACAACACCAAGCTTTAAAAGCAACTCCCAATTCACCTTTTCTTTCTGCAGTTCTGTGAGGTCAAGCAGGGTCTCATTCCTCAGCAGTGCCTCTAGCGCAAGCTTGCCGAGCTGCAGCAATGACTCAGCAACCTCTGTAGGCAGCCCTTCTGTTGGCATGTCCACTCCTTCCCGCTTACAGTGCTTTCTAACCAGAAAAGTCAGCAGGTTGTCGTACAGCCCCGTCATTGTTCCAGTAGACACCATCTCTTGGTCCTCCTCCCACAACACACAGACCAGCATCAGGAACATTGGGGTCTGGATTAAAGTGTTCAAAAGTTCATTGTCTCTGACATGTACAACAAGGTTCTTTGTCAGTTCCTGCTTCTTAACAACAGTGAAATACTGCTGCATGTATGTCCACACATGTCTGCGGGAGAAGCCCATGATGTGCACATGACAGTCTGGCCGGGTGTACTGCTGCACTCCTGCTGAGGGTCGGGAGGTGATCACAATCGTGCTGTTGGGGTACAACTTACCAGACAGCAGTTTGGGAATGGCCTGCCCGGCTGCCCTGGCCTCAGGCTGCAGCTCATCATACCCATCTAGGAGGAAGAGCACACGGGACTCCTTCCTCTGTAGGAGTGCTCTGATGGACTGTACATCAACACCTTCAGCTGTTTCAGGAACACACTGGTCCCACACCATCTGCTCTATAGTCTCCCCCTCTCTCACCTCCCGGAGTCGGATAAAAAGGACAGTGCTGTGTCTTCTGCCCAGCTCTGTTTTCTGTGAGACGGCATCTAGGGCTTCTTTGGACAGAAACGTTGTCTTCCCCCCTCCGGCTTCACCCTCAATCAGAATGCACCTTGGTGCTGTGGTCAGTCCTGTGACATCTGGGTTGAACAAGTCGTCTAATGACTTCAGTTCTTTACTTTGTTTTCCCATTCGTGTTTGTGTCAAATTTAACTGGGTGAAGATATCACCAAGGGTAAGTGTGAAGTTGTCATTCCAGATCAGAGGCTTAACGTGAGACAGTTTCAACTCATAGTATTTCTTCACTGACTTCTGGAACACATCTGGAATTAAAGGAACACTGACTTAAAATTGAAGTTTGGTACAAACCTTGGTGCCGGACAAATGTAATTGTCCCTCGACGTGGAACATGGTGATAACTCAGCATGGCATCCTCGCTTCCATGCCCATCTTAAGCTCATTCGTAGTCACTCGAAAGAAGAAGCTCCTCCCCTTTCGGTGACGCATGCGCTCTCGGCTTGCTTGATTTCTTCAGTTCTTCACAACCTGTTCTGGCCGACCATCCCGGGGTGGGAACAGCCAGTTGCAGTACCGCAGCAGTACTTTTGGGCCGGGTTATCACCATGTTCCACGTCGAGGGACAATTACATTTGTCCGGCACCAAGGTTTGTACCAAACTTCAATTGTCCCTCGACGCTGTCACATGGTGATAACTCAGCATGACTTTGAAGCGGAGGCCAGAACAGAATGACCAAAATGAGACAAATTTGAAGGTTTGTTGTAAAACTTTTCAAAGGTCGAACTACTTGACCAGTTCGCTGCTTGCATTATATCCTTCACTGATACCCCGGATTGATGGGCAGCAGAGGTAGCAGTACTTCTGACAGAGTGGCCGGTGAAGCCTTTGGTGACTGAACTAGCTTCTGAAAGGACAGATTTGAGCCAACGAGCAATCGTAGCTGAGCACACTGCCTTGTGCGGTTTGACCAATGCGCGGAACACACGCGAATCAGAATCCGAACGGAACGATGCTGTCCTAGCTAAATACGCTTTCAAATAAACCACAGGACACACTTCCTTCTGCTCAAACTTAGCCACAAACATAGAATGAGAGGGTTTGTCTGGTCTAGAAGTCTTTGTCAGTTTGTAAACTTCAAATGACAAACCGTCCTTAGAGGAACTCATATGACAAGTGTCTAACAAAGCTAAGGATTGGCTTCTTCCTGCAGACACCAAGGCTACTAACATGGCCACCTTGAGAGTCAACTGCTTTAAACTCAAACATTTTGCCGGTGCCCACTTACGTAGGAATTTCAGGACAACTGAAACATCCCAAATAAACACATGTTTTGGTACGGGTGGACGCAACTCGAACACACCCTTCATGAAACGAGAAACTAAAGGGTGAGCACCTATAGGCCTACCTTCTACATTCAAGTGTGTCGAGGAGATGGCAGAACGATAAACATTGATCGTGCGGTACTGTAGACCCTTATCAAAAAGGCGATACAGAAAGTCGAGTACCTTATTCAGTGGCGCCGAAATGGGATCAAGACTTTTTCCACCACACCAGCGAGACCATCTCCGCCAGGAGGACGAGTATAACCCACTGGTTCTCGGTCTCCAGGATGCCAGGAGCACTCTGGTAACTCCATCCGAAATTTCAGACTCTCGGTATCGAGTCCTGAGACAGTCCACACGGCTAGACGTAGCGACTCTCCTAGCGGGTGAGGTGTCCCGTCCACCGGTTGCGTGAGTAGAAACTGACTCGTTGGCAGCCTGACTGGCTCTTGGACTAACATGTGGAGGAGCATGGGATACCAGGCCGCTGTCTCCCATATAGGTGCCAGGAGATGTACTCTCTGCACTTTGTCTTGGCGAATTTTCGTCAACACCCTGCCGACAAGGATGAACGGGGGGAATGCATACAGAGCCTCCCACTGGTTCCAATCCAGGGTGAACGCATCCGTTCCCACCGCCTCTGGGTCCGGCTCCCAGGACACATACAGGCGGAGCTTCCTGTTGAGACGGGATGCGAAAAGGTCCACTGCCCTCGGATTCCGGAGGGCGGGACATATCTGCAGAATGATCTCGTACACACTTGGTGACACAGACCATTCGGTGAGTCGGTTGAAGTTCCTCGACTTGAAATCTGCTCTCACGTTGTCCAGGCCAGCCACATGGACGGCCGACAACAGGAGGCCTCTCTCCACGCAGAAACTCCAAAGGTTGAGAGCAAGGTCTGCTAGGGCTGTCGACTTCGTGCCGCCCCGACGATTGATATACGCGACTACCGTCGAATTGTCGGATTTGATGCGAACCGCAGAATTGACCTTGTCCTTGCAGAAAGACTGAACCGCGAAAGTTGCTGCCATCATTTCTAACTGACTGATGTGCCGAGTCCTTTCCCTGACCGACCAACGACCACCTGTGCTTATACCGTCGGAGAAGGCTCCCCAGCCAAGTTGCGAGGCATCGCTTTCGATCACGATGTCCCCTACGGGACAGTGAATCGGACGGTCGTTGTTTTGCGGCAGACTGTCTCTCCACCAGACTAAATCTTGCCGCGCGTCTAGTGGGAGATGAACTGGCGCGTCCCAATCTCTCCCTGTCTGCCGAAGTGTTGAGATAAGGAGGAGTTGGAGTTGTCGGAAATGTAGTGGCGCCAGAAGCACCGAGACGGCGGCTGCTTGAAACTTTCCGATAACATGAGCTAACTCCCGCGCAGTGAGTCGACCTTTCTCGAGCACAGCATTGGCTAAACGACTCAGCTCGATCACCTTATCATTCGGTAGAAAGAGAGACATGGTAACAGAATCTAAACCTGAACCAAGGAAAACAATACGCTGGGTTGGCTCTAAGATAGACTTACCCAGATTGGTCACGAAACCCACGTGGGCAATGAATTCTGTTGCTGTTTTGGCGTCTTGCCTACAGCGTTCATAATCACTGGCTATAATCAGCATGTCATCAAGGTAACAAATTAACCGAATACCTCGTCGTCTCAAATGCGAAGTAATGACCTTCAAAATCTTCGAGAAAATTCTCGGAGCCGTGGAAATTCCAAACGCCATACAAACGAAGGAATAAAAACGATTCTTCCACGCAAACGACAAGAACCTCTGATGGGTAGAATGAATCGCAACAGAAAAATAAGCATCAGTAAGATCAATCTTACAGAAAAAATCTCCTGGACGCACCAAATCTTGAACTAAGGAAAAATGCTCCATCTTGAACTTGGGTACAAACAAACATCTATTCAGAGGTCTGAGATTGATGACGGGCCGAAGGCCCCCTGATTTCTTGGGTACAGTGAACAACCGAGAAATAAAAAGATCTGAACTGAAAGGGACCTCTTTCACTGCACCTTTCTGCAACAAGGTTTCAACTTCTAAATCCAGGGCCAAATCCTCCTCTGGAGACATAGCTCGAGTCCAGGGAATACTAGTCTGTACTGGAGGCGTCCGCTTAAATGGCAACCTGTACCCCTTAATGATGTCAAGAATTACTGAATCGCTAGTCAAAGTACGCCAAACCGGCAAAAAATGCTTCAAACGGCCCCCATGAGGAAGGGCTCGAACTAAGGGGCGAGGTACAGGTTGTGATTCAGACGGACACCGGCCTAAAACTTGCATACACAAAGAAACACAACTACTTGCTAGATTTCTTCCCGAAGCTCCCGTCTCCGCCCTGACCGGAGGAACGGGAGTACTGCGCACCCCAGTAAAACTTGTTGTTACCGCCGGACTGGCGGGGAGGGGGGCGGGATTTACGTGAATTGGAGCCGCGGCCCCGGCCGCCGTAACGCGAGGCGCCCGACTGGCCCCTCCCCCATCGGGGCCTCTGCTCATATTTTGGCTTCAAAGAGTCAACTAAAGCCCTTTTGCCCGCCACTAACTCCTTAGCTTTGGACGCTAAATCCGAACGAACCAAGTGTGACGGCTCATCGGGAATCATCCCAAACAAATCCTTGGCTGTATCTACGGTAGAAACCTCGGCTAAAGACAGACGTCTCATTTCAGCAAGGTAACGATTAGCGGAACCCAGCAGCCAAATAGCAGTCGCTGCACAATCTTTCATTACAGTCAAGTCAGACGACGAAAGATTACCATCACAATCACCAAGCATCTGCCATAGATTCAGAATCGGAGCTGGTACATACAATAACTTTTCCTGCAAAGTGAAAAGCGGCTTGTCCGCATTGATACAATGCTTACCTCTGATCGGGTCAACCGCCGGCAGTAATTTCATCGTAGCGTTATCGAGCTTCGGCACCGTGAGATTTTTAGGTGCATTTGTTGGGAGAAGGAATTTACCCTGCCAATGTTTAATATCGGCAAATTCACGCTTCTCTAACCCGAAGTACTGCTCGGTGTAACTAACAACCGACGGGCGGGCCGTCCACACTTTATCCGGGTCGGGCGGCTCACGCTGCAGCGGCACGAAAGACTCAACGCTGACCGAGGAGAAGTCCGACTCCTCGCCGCTGTCGCCCGTACGAGCCCGTTTCGAACGAACCGACTCCGCCTCTGAGGGTGGCACCGAAGGCCTCTTTGAGCCTACGGAAGCCGCAATGGAGCCAAGAATTTCTTTAACTCCCCGAAATTCTTCAGTCATAAGGCCGAAGGCCGCACGGAGAGAAATTTGATCTTCTTGTAGGGTGTTGACCCCTAGCATAGCACGGAACTCCGCCATATTTTCTGGAAAATTTTCCTCATGCTCATGAACATGCCCGGACGAAAGCTCCCGCTCGGAATCCCTAAGAGAAAACTCGCTGCCATGGAGCGTAGAACTCCCCTGTGCTGCCGGGAGAGCAGCCATACGGCGCTTAAACTCCGCCAGGCTTGTAACAGGGGGGACGGCAGCTGGGTCACGAACATGTGCGGGCATGTTGGATTTTGCACCACGTGGTGGCGCCGGCGGGGCAGTACTTGCCCTGAATTCACGCGGCGTTATCTTCTTAACACGCTCGCGTTTCTTGTCCTCTTGCTGAACTTGCCGAGAACGCGACTTAAGTTTGTCACTTTTGTGTGACCGCTGAGACTTACGTTTATCACGCGAACGCGAACTACGGTCACTCATTGTGACAGAGCTATTACAGATAGGACTATCCGATATGAAGCAAAAATTACAACTGAAGAAATCAAGCAAGCCGAGAGCGCATGCGTCACCGAAAGGGGAGGAGCTTCTTCTTTCGAGTGACTACGAATGAGCTTAAGATGGGCATGGAAGCGAGGATGCCATGCTGAGTTATCACCATGTGACAGCGTCGAGGGACAACTCAAACTTAGCAAGAAACTTAGACAAGGTGCAAAGACATTATTACATATCAGAAGATATAGGTTGTCAGATATAACAGTTACTGTAACCGTGGTACTTGTTGACAGAGTTTTTAAAGGTTGCACAAGAGGGTACTGCTGGCTTGCATTCTTCTTGCATCAGTTAGATAATCAAACCTTCCAATAAAGCCATGACCCCTTCTGCCAATGTTTACCTGGGCACATTTGATTTAAACTAAAGTTCATCTGTAAGTCACAAAACAAACCTAGATGAGAATTCCCATAATGTTTGATTTAGATACAGAAACAGTTTGATTCTCACCTGTTAATGAAGAGGACTCTGCTCCTACAGCTCCAACTGGAAGTTGAAAGGGCATTTCTGGAAGTGGACAGAGAAGCATCAAATTAGATATGCCCTGAAAAAATGTAGGCTGAATACTCAATACTTTACATTGACTCTCTAAACAGTAATTTTTGGAATATTTGAGACCACAAAATTGTAAAAAAAAATTTTATTCCTATGTGTCTTTCTCCTAACACCCTTTAGAATAATGACTGTAAACCATAAGCAAGAAAAACTAAAATAGGAGTTTTCAAAGGTGTAATCTTTGATAAATCACTTGATCAAAAACATTATGCTATTGTAATATGGAAAAACCTATAAACCAATATCAGGAATGTAGAGAGTACAGCATATTTGCTAATTGTGGATCTAAATAAACTAAAACTCAAACAGCATAAAACATTTCTTACCATGCAATTCCTTCCGTACAGAAAGTTTCTGACCTTGAAGTTTCCTCCTCAGACCATCCACAACACTCTGCAGGTTTGCCTCAGACAGAGCCTCCATCAGGACCTCTATGGTGGCTCTCTCTCCGTTACGCTTCAGCCATTCCTCCAACAGGTCCATACAGCGAGACTTGTCATCTCGGTTTCTCCCTTCGATGTTGTCGATGTCGGGTTGTTCAAACCCAAGATGGAAGGCCAGGTCCTTCCAGTCTGAGCTCACCTTTTCCTTGATGTAATAGAAGTAGTTATGGACACCTGTAAAGTAAAATAACAGTCTGTGTTATTGATAATTCTACAAGCACCTGCAAAGCAATAGAGAAAATAAGTGTTACTTTACCGATCATTCCCAACTTTAAAAATTCTTCCTGCGCTCAGTGCTTTTTTGTTCTTGTCTCACTAGTACTGTTACAAACTCTAATCCTGGTGCAGGTAGACATCAGAAATACCTGACAGACTTCCAATTCTTACTAGGATCACTAACCTTGATGACTTGCTTATATCCGTATACAGACTACAGCATGAATGGCACTGACGTTTACATATACTATAAGTGCATCATTGCAAAATTACAGAATTGTCTAAAACTGGTCTTCAGAATAGTTAGCTCCGTGAGTATAATTATGAATACACTGATGTTCTGAATTAGCACATTACTAATATAATCACTGATGTATATCATATGGTTTAAAATTGCAAATATTAGACAATTCGCAATATATATTGAAGCACTCATCTCGAGCAATAAAATGGTGTAATTAAGCATTGAGGTCTACTGTACATACAACCTGTACACGTACATGTGTATGTGCTGGAGGTGTTTTGATGCACAATCAGAAATATAACATTGTACCACTGCAAATGGAACCCCTCACCTCCCACTGGTGACCCTCTACAAGCAGCTGGTTTCTTCTTCCCAGGAAACTCTTCGCCATCCTCCCCCTTCCTCTTCAGCTGGCTGGTACAGGGTTGGGGGGAACCTGTCTCTGAGAGATCAAAGTATATAGAATACAACACGGTATATTCCGTATCACCCGAGGTACCAGCCCGACTGCGGGAGGGCTCAGACCGAGGGTGATGCGGATTAATTATATACTGTGTTGTATTTTATTTATGTCATACCCACCTGAGAAAACCCATGTTTTGATGCGAAATGCGCCAGAAGTTGAACAAATTTGATGCATTTGACCAAAAAGTGTTACAAAAGCAATGTTCCAACATCCGAATCAGGTATTCGAATTGCCAACCGTGCCACACTCGGCCCCTCGAAATGGTTTGATTTACTCGAAGGAAGCCTGTGTGATACAACTTTCGAACCTGTGTGATACGGAAGTTATCACACGGTCCGGAACACCCGTATCGAACGTTTTCGCATCACAGGTATGACATAAATTATGGTGTCAAGAGCGTCTGCAGTGGCACTGATTTTACGTACACAATTTTAGAGATGAAAGATTCTGCAGAATAACTAATCTACCAACCTCTATTCCCACATCTGGTTTATAAACATAGCTTCTACCAAGACTAAACAAGAAGGGTTCTACATGACATTGAATGCACTTCTTTCGTACAAACACTGAATTGCTTCTTGTCAGTCAGAAGCACCTGCACTTTACCTAAAGAACATTTCTCACCTGCAGTTTCACCTGTGTGACCAGCCGAACCTTGGCCCTCAGCCATGATGAATCACACAGGTGTCAGGTAGGAGGTAACAGCACCTGAAATAGACAGGTGTGTGTCAGGTATAAAGTAACAGCACCTGAAACAGACAGGTGTGTGTCAGGTATGTGGTAACAGCACCTGAAACAGACAGGCATATGTCAGGTATGAGGTAACAGCACCTGAAACAGACAAGAAACATTGTTCTGAACTCCTTGACCCTCACTTCTTGGATACCTGTACGTCGGCACCAGAGGGTCCAGTTTAGATGAACACCTGTCGAAGTCAGCGGGGAACATCCCCTTCAAGGTTCTGTTCTGTTTTCAAAGAGTGTCCTTCAAGGCTTGTGAAAATGTGTGTAGATAGATTTTTGTGTATGGGAGAACTTATGTGTTGTGTGAAAAATAAAACTCCCAGCGTTTGATACCCAAAACTGCTTTTGAACATCATTGCATAGAATAGACTATATATTAGACAAAATGGGATTCAAACTTCGTAAATCATATCATTTCTGAGCATTCGAAATAGGAAAATGGTTCAAAGGCAGATGCAAGTAACAATGGTTAATCACAGGAGGTATGGTGTCGCAGAACTCTACTTTGTAGTTTGGACATGGGCAGAAAAACACTGATCAGGATGTGTGAATTAAATACTATCACAAATGACGAGGAAGATCTGTAGTCCCAAACCTATCATGATGTGCGGCTTCTGCCCAGTTTGTGACATAGATTCCTGAGTGGGTGAGACGGTCTCACCATAACTTTAATAGTCAAGCGGATATAGCTGGGGAGGGGGGATTTCAGTCAGCAAATTTGCAAAGGAACTTGCTATCATCGTTTGAATCTTTTTAAGTCTCATCACTTCCGATGATGTGTAATAAAATGTAGATAATAGCAGTACGGCTTTTGTTCGTTAGGTTTAAAACTCATCAGTAACTTTGTTTCCAACCGACTCATGCTATTTTTTCCACGAGACCAAAATTATGAATTTCACATGTCGATCTGACTTAAATTGGCACTTCTGCTTTCTGGTCTATTTTTTTCGATGTACGATATAATTTTGCGACAAATCACATATACCTGGTGGATCTTGAAACTCTTAACAGTCGACAGACGGGATATCTGTACTTACTTTCTTCATGGTTGTCCCCAGAAAACTTCAGAAGAATTTTGGAGTCGATTTTCGAAACTTTTACTTCCTCCTGCCGCCATCTTGGACAGTTTATTCGATAATGGGGGTGAGGGGTAAATTAAAAGGCAACAAAATAGAAAACTTTTACCAAATGAATGATTTATACATAATTTTCTAATCTACTTTAGTATCTACTGTTGTTTGTAAAATACTTAACTTCGCTGCTAGCTATACATTAAATAACAAATACAGGGAACCCATCGAAGCTGACAAAATGGACCGTTCCGTGACAACAACCACCTGTGGGTATGTTTTTGGCGGCGCCTCAAGGGCGGAACCAATAGCCTAGTGTAGGATTCAAGTTGATTATGTTGTAAAAAATATATTGATAGATGGGCAGGAAATAATTCTAAATACAATTTCTGGACCACGTGGATGACGTCATCAAATTCTAGTACTTATGTTACACTAGTAACTAATGTTACTTTTATATGAGAAAATACAGCACTTTGGTACATACCACTGCAAGAAAACTAATATGTTTTTCATGTGCATAATGATGAAAGCTACAAACTCATTTTCGCACATGATGATATCTAGTAATTATCTTTAGTTATGAGAAAATGACTTTTTTTAATTAGATGAAAACAACATGCAAAGTTTGTACAATAGGCACCAGCTGAGCTGCGTTTGATCCAGTCATACCGGGATGGGCATGTACTGTTTCCGATGAGTGTGAACATGCTCGTGGTGTGGTCTCTCCTCCAACACGGGTCCAAGTCTCCAAACAAGGGACTTTTTGTGAACTGATTCCAAAACGGGGATGAACACAAGCTATTTATTAGGTTCCTTTGTAAGTCAAAATTTGAAATTGCAGAGAAAGTAAAATTTCAGAATCAGATGTATTAGCTGTCCTTTAATTATATGATGCACATGTATCAACTGGACATCTCAGAGCCTTTAGTAAATAAATACATACATATCAACCTATTATTTATCTTGTGAAAACCGACTAATTTTTTAAAAATCTTTAAAGATCCACAATCTTTATCAGAAACTAAATCGCCCCATTCGGAGAGATGCATTGGAGTTGGTCGATGTCTCGACAGATGGCGCATTTGAAATATTCCTTTTAGCGCCTACGTGTCGCTCGTGACGTCAGCGTGAGACAATCAACACGCCCATATAAGTTAGACTAATCAAACCTTGCTTGTCACAATCCGCTGCGCAACAGTCACACAGAGCTCGCACCTGGGAGGCACGAATAGAAAAGGAAACACGGCAGCCCTTCGTGACTTTCTTGCCCAGAAATTGTCACCTTAACGTGAAGTGACCAACTTGAATGGTAAGATTTTTCAGAAATCAAATCATGTTGATGAAGGCAATTGAAAACTTTGGTGAGAAAAGATTATGTTTGGATGACATTGTGTGTAAAAGAGCTTTACTTAAAAAATGACTGACCTACCCGATGAAATCCCTGTCATGAGTTGACTGTGTGACCATGGCACTTAACACGAATTTTCCGCTTTAAACAAAGTTAGGTAATGCCTGTCTCACGACGGCCAATGGGCTCTATTGATTGTTATATGCTTGTCGTAACGAAAACAATCGCTTTCTGTTCCAGTTTGTTTATTTAGATACGTTTCTTTTATAACAAAAACAACAACAATAGTACATTTGTCAAATACAAGTACTAAGACTAGTGTTTGTACAGTCGAGTACTACTACACATGGAGGGATAACATATACTGGTGTGTCTGGACGAATTACATGGTTATCTTCACAAGCTTTCTGTTCCTTGAAAACATGTTAACAAAACAAAAACAATGGATATTAAGTCGAAGTGAAATCATATTAAGACCAAAATATGTGTCCTCATGAACCACAATGTAGAAAGACTCAAGCGTAAGACAATGCGTAAAAACTGTTCAAATCTTTCTCTTGCCATATATGCTGAGGCAACACATTTGTTTGCCACCAATTTTTTCCTGATAAGAAAAGCGAATCACACATGCACAAGATAGCATACGAATGAAGTCCGAAGTATCTTATTTGAAAAGCTTGTTCAATTTTCACTGTAGTGCAAATAAAGTTGTATTGATATGCCATGTTAGATAAGATTGTATTGATATGCCATGTTAGATAAGATTGTATTGATATGCCATGTTAGGTAAGATTGTATTGATATGCCATGTTAGTTAAGATTGTATTGATATGCCATGTTAGGTAAGATTGTATTGATATGCCATGTTAGATAAGATTGTATTGATATGCCATGTTAGATAAGATTGTATTGATATGCCATGTTAGTTAAGATTGTATTGATATGCCATGTTAGATAAGATTGTATTGATATGCCATGTTAGATAAGATTGTATTGATATGCCATGTTATGTATTATATATGTATGTATTGTTTGTAATATTGTTTGAAATATTGACAGGTTTAGTATGATGACTTGTTAATGTTAGGTCCTGCGATGGTATTTGACTCTGACACAGAATTCCAGTTTCCCTTTAGTCGCGCTCTCGCCCATTTTCTTGAAAATTCCGAGAACCATGAAATTAGATTGACGTGGCCTACTGTGCTTAACTGGAATGTTCAAATGGTGTCATGAAAATGTCAGTGTAAACAAATAGTAGTAAACAACCTCCATTTTGATATGCAAATAGCACCAGACAATCAATATGATTGATTTGATACCGTTTGTCACACTCTGTTACCGAACAGCTGCTGTATCAAGTGAGTGAGTATCAAGTATCCCAGGAGCATCATATGATTGTAATATTGCTTTTTATTACTGTTTTGTAAGGTTTGGTTTAGTTTTGATGTTTTGGTACAGTTTACCGAAACTATACAATCAATATCTCTTCTGTTAACATAATAATGATAATACTATATGATAATAGCATTTGTACAGGTTCTTCACATTAGCTTCTATTTATATATGTATGACATTGAGTCTATCACTTCTATACAGTTTAACATAGTTACATTTTGTTGTTTCAGTATGATACATGTACAATGACTTTAATGTTTTTGTATGAGTTTGTAGGAGTTAGTTTTTGTTCTTTTCGCTGACAGCCTATGACTGCCTAGAATATCTGATCAGCAATTTGGATTCATACTGCAATGTTTTCTAGTGAATGCTCAACAAAATCAGCGATAAAGTGTTATATGAGGATAAACAAATGTCCGTATAAAAAGCAAAACCACAAAAATCCTACATGCACAACATCATGATGGAGGCAAAAATCATTTTTCTACGTTATAGCAACCAAACAGCCTGTTTGGAACTGTTACTAATGTATACAGATGGATCTCTTCCTTTGGTTAGGTAGTCGGGGCACCATGGGGAGAAAGCTGCGACACCTGCTGATGTTCCTTCTCATCATCCTGAAGGAGCCCAACATGCCGGAAGCTGGCTGCAGGCGCTCAAAGTCCTCACGCTACGTATGTATGGGGTTCACGAG
This sequence comes from Branchiostoma floridae x Branchiostoma belcheri, assembly GCA_019207045.1. Lineage (NCBI taxonomy): Eukaryota > Metazoa > Chordata > Leptocardii > Amphioxiformes > Branchiostomatidae > Branchiostoma > Branchiostoma floridae x Branchiostoma belcheri. The sequence goes on along the minus strand of CM033036.1, from coordinate 1,422,891 downwards.
CATCCCTCTAAACCTCCCGACATCCATCGGCCACTTAGATCTAAAAAATAACCAGATAACAAAGATTCAGCCTGGTGCATTTTCACATCTTCCCCAGCTACAAAATGTAGACCTGTCAAACAACCATATCTCAAATATTCAGGCAGGTACATTTACAACTCTTCCCCAGCTGAAAGAGCTGCTCCTTTCCTCTAACCAGATAGCAATGGTTCAACCAGGTGCATTTGCAAGTCTAACCAAACTCTTATTATTGAACCTGTCGTCCAACATACTAACAATGATTCAGGTAGGTCTATTTGCAAATCTACCCCGTCTCCAAATGTTGGTCCTGTCAGCAAACCAGATAACCGTTATTCAACCTGGTGCATTTGCACATCTAACTCGGCTCCAAAATCTGTACCTGTCCAAAAACAAGATAACAAAGATTCAGGAGAGCACATTTGCCAATCTACTCCAGCTAAAAGAGTTGGCCCTGTCCTACAACAAGGTAACAATGATTCAACCTGGTGCATTCGAAAATCTACCCTTGCTCCAAACGATGTGCCTTTCCTCAAACGCAATAACAGAAATCCAGGCTGGCACATTTAAAGATATTCTCCGGCTACAAAAGTTGGACCTATCGTATAACCTGATATCAAAGCTTCAGCCTGGTGCATTCGCAAATCTAACTCAACTCCAAATTTTGGACCTTCGGTCGAACAAGATGTCTGTCGTTCCCCATTCAAGTTTTGGCCTGTTGAAATCTGTTCTTACAACAAAACTTGACGAGAACCCCTGGCAGTGTGATTGTAGGATGGGTCCCTTCAAGGTTATCATGAATCTAATTGAATTTCCTTCATTTAAAGACCAGATAATCTGTGCCCAACCCGCCAGATTCCGGGGACAGAAATTCATAGATGTCAATCTCAAAGACTTGATATGTGAAGAGCCAACCGTAACTTTGCCTTTTGATACACAAGCCACCTCTAATGGCCGTCATAATAATGCCATAACCGCGGGCCCAACATTACGTCCTGTGGTCACAACAAGTGTGCCACTAACTTTAAAGTCCACCTTTGCATCTACTTCCGTCAAAACAAAAGGCAAGTTCAGTTCCCATGAATCTGTTCCCTGTTTCTCCCTAACTGTTCTCATTGCCGCAATCTGTGGGTCGGTAGCTGGTACACTTGTCCTTGTTGCCATCGTTGGCACAATCTGGTTCAAGAGGAGGACCAAGAATCCTTCATGCCCAAATTGTAACCTCGCTTTGAGTAACGCACACACCACAAATACTGGAGTGCCTAGTGGCCATGATCAGAAAGGGCAGGTCCAGTCTTTGGATTCCACTCAAGCCCTGAATATGAAACATCCATCACACAGTGCAGGGCCTGCCAAACCTAGTGGTACAGGGAAACCTACTAAAGCTAAGCCCCTTGCTCTACGCAGAAAACCACTTCCTAAAAATGCCCCTCACCAAGTCTCCTCTCCCAAGCATGATGATGATGATGATGATTGTGTGTATGTGGTGCCAGATGGAGCCCTATATATGCAGCCAGAAAATGTCCTGTATGAGATGCCTGCAAATAGTCGTTGCAGTGCTACCATAGATGCCCATGACAACCTGCACTGCTACCAACCACAAACAAAAACGACAAAGTTACCAACCGATGCTAATGGCTACGTAATCGTAGAGCCCAAAAAGCTTAGGGCCACTGTTAAAAATTGAGTGGTCATATCAATGAGTTCCGATAATAGCCACGAACGTGAAGGTTGAAAATGTGGATAGATTTTAGTTCGGAAATAATGAACGTCCGTTCATTTTCTTTAATCCTGTAAAGTTTCCAACAGCCCCTTGTGTATGTAACAGACGAAAAAGAAGTAGGTGCTGAAGAATTTTGTTAAAAGGAGATATACGAGGCTACTGTTTGCTTAATAACTCTTGTTAAATTTGTGCACGACTCAACCTGCACATTGTAGACCTAACTCTGTATGCTGGTCTTGTCTAACGAGCTCACAACACACTAGGAAGGGACATGGTTTTATAGGCTTGTGTGATTGTCTTAAACACTTTAACTGTTTCATATGCAACGTTATGATTGATTTCTATGTAGCCAATATATTTTTGATTACAGACACTGCTGTTTTGGCAATGTAATCATATGATTTCTTTAGCACATTTTGTGGATATAAAGTAGATTTAACCAATGTGATTACAAAGGCAGAAACATTACAGTTACTGTAGCAGTACTATATGTTTGGTAATTGATGTAATACAATTGTGTTATGTTCAAGTTATTGCATAAACCAAAGTTCTAGGATGTTGGAGTAAATCTTAACAGTGTCTGGCGTGGTTTCTGGCAATCACAGCCACAGTGGTCTAAACGATTCAATATCAATAGTCAAAGAGTAAATAGCCAGATCAAAAGTAAACAGACGAAATTTATATCTTTAGACTGTACAAACCACAGAGAGGACCCCAACAGCTTTTGGAAACAATAACATAGTAAGGATAACTTTTGTTAAGTCCTCAAATGGTAAGGGCGAGTAAAAGAACTGGATATGACTTTAGAAACAGGAAATTGTCATTGTTCTATTGTGAACGTTTTGAGTGTGTGCGCTGTAGCATGTACATGTATGAGCATTTTCTTTATCTATACTATATGAAATCCAGAAAGTCTAGTGTTTTCTTCACGTATAATAAGTAGTATGGCTTATTCATACATACATTCATACATATGCAGGCATAATACTATGATAACATTGCAGCCTGTTATACCTTGCTGTAAAACTGTCTGAATTAAGTTTATTTTTAGTCTTAAAATTATTATTATTATTATTATTATTATCATTATTATTAAAATAGCAACCTTTTCATATACAGCATAACATACGTATCAATGATCGATGCACACCAAGAATGAAATCATCAATTATCAACATTACCATTAAGTAATAATGTGACGTTAAAACAGACTATAAATCAGTATTTAAGGGTTTGGACAGGTGTTGAGCAGCACTGTTTTTGTACTTATCATATCTGGCAAAAGTGTTAGCATTTTTCTATAATGTATTCCTACCAACAGAAATGAACTTTAATGTTAAAATAGTTGTTTGCTTTTGCTTTGCTATGATATGTGTCTTCAAATGAGGAATTGACTGACAATACAAGTACTGCAAATGCATGCATGTTGACAAATTATTTGAGCATTTTGTACCAGAAAGATAACTTCAAGACAGGAGCAATGTAATTATGGAATATATGAATCAAGTCTTGTGTGTTATCTCAATAAAACATGGCGTCTCGCATCTGGTTTTATTGACAACCAGTAAATCGTTTTAAGGTGTAACACAGCAGTTTAGTACGATTGAAGCAAAATAACCTACACATTTACCTACAACAGACATGTGAGAGCCTTTAGTAAATACATACATATCAACCAACACGGTCAATATTCAGTGGAAATGTAGTTATCAAACTGAATCATCATTTCCAGCCGTGAGAAAAGTCAATGGATTATGATAACGTCTAGCCCATAGTTTACAAGCAACGCAAGTTCTGTGCATGTTGTGGAAAGCGACTTCTATCTTAGATACTTAAAGATCTACAATCAGTCTTGGAAACTATACTACTTGGAAATCTGTATCTATACAGACGGTATAACCGCCCTTATGCGTAACACATCAGCTTCGCAGGCACGCGGCGCGACAGCAGCTGGTTATATTACACTGAACGACCTGTCACACCTAACCTTTGCACATCTATCTTCAAATTTTCTTTAAAAGTATCCAGAGAAGATGCCCCTACTGTGCTTGGTGATAACAACTATATCACAAACACATTCTATCGTACCCTTTGGAGAGACGCATTGCAGTTGGCCGACTTCCAGACAGATGGCGCATTTGGTAGGTTTATTCATGGAATCCCCGTGACACTCGTGACGTCAGCGTCAGACAATCAACACACCCATATAAGTTAGACTAATCAAACCTTGTTTATCACAATCCGTTGCGTAACGGTCACACAGAGCTTGCTTGCAGAGGGAGGCACAACTGCAGCAAAAACAAGACAAAACAAGACAGTCCTCGGTGACTTCTTTTCCTTGAGAGAAAGTGCCAACAGAAGCTATTCTAACCAGGTAGAAAGGTAAGTTTATACAAACCTTAAGGTAAGTACATTCTCAAAGCAACAATCAGTTCATAAGGTGTGATGTGGAGGCGGTTAAAAGGAGCCGAAAATAAATGCCGCTGAGAAAATACATGGTTGTGTAAAAAGAGATGGAGATTTTTAGGGTATCAGCTCACGTACAAATATATGTTGTTAGTTACCCTGAGTGTAGATGGGAAGAGGAATCCTGGCCAGGAGAGCTGTATCAGGCTTTCATTGGCCGAACTAGGCATACACAACACGGCCCGACTTACTCTCCAAGTAGAGGTTAGGCTCCGGCTGTTTCTTTTTCCCTTTTAGTCATTTTTATCGGGCTTTCTATTTTTTCATGTTTCCTGAAGTCCAACTTTGGCTGGCGGACTTCAAGAAACGTGACAAAATAGAAAGCCCGATAAGAACGACTAAAAGAAAAGGAAAAAAAAACAGCCGGAGCCTAACCTCTGCTTGGTAAGTAGACCCGACTGGCTATCTTTGTAATCTTGTGCCACAAGACAGAACTAGAGATTATGGTGTTAAAAGATATGGTGACGCCTTAAAGATAGCAGACGTGACTCTTCTTACTTTTTGTCGTGCAGACGTAGTAAAAAGATAATTTTCCAACCTCTAAAACAAAAATATGGGCACGAAATAGAACAGTTAAAAGGTTTGAAGTACAAAATATATGTGTCGACATGATACACGAGATGGTAATAATACCAGAATAACTCTTGTTATTCTCATGCTATGGTCACACCAGCCAAGTGTAGTATTTTGGTTTTAGCATTCGCGGCTTTATTTTCTGAAGAGAAAAGAAATCAGAATCACATTTGTTCTATTTGACAAATGACAAGTATAGCCTTCCATGTTGGTAGAGTTTCTCCATTTGCAATTACATTTTGTGATTTAAATTCATTGTTTGAAATATCGACCAGCCGAGTATATTGAATTTTTGGCTCCTAAGGTGGATCTGGGTTTATCACAGCTTACAATGTTGCCTGTTCCTCTTTTATGCATATTCAATACCCAACGTTTTATGGGATAAAATATCTCTCTGTTCTCATCATGCAAAAATCCAAGGACAAAGAAGTCTAGAAATGAGATTACCGTGACCTGGTCACGAGCTCCTTATCTGGAGTGACCAAGCGTCATGATAATGTCAGTGAAAAAAAAGAGTAAGCAACCGTCATGTAAACAAACATAAAACATCCATGCAATCAACATAACAATATCAGCAAGACTAATTCATTACGGAATAACTTTTAAAGCACATTCCACAAGCAGATCAGTTACCGCGCTCTTGAGTAATGGTGTTATTGTTCACATGTTGTTTTGTGTGATTTGCAATCGGTTAGAATGGGTTATTTTGTGCACATTACTTTTCTGCTCTTCTAGCTGCATGGTGATAATGTTGATTAACCTTATTTGTGTACACTGTCCACAATAAGCTTTTATTTTAGTTATATGATAACGATCATGATTCCAACTACGCAATTTGAATGTGCCCTCATTAAATTCTGTTATTTCAGATTAATCATAAATGTGCAACTAATAAAGTCTGTGCGAATTATCATCTATATCCGTGAATAATACATACATCGGGCAGAAGAATACAATACTGTTTGTTGAACTAATTAACTTCAAATGCAACGATAAGACGGGGAGGGGGGTAGTCTTTTGATGCCTCCGCCAACTTTGATGTCACATAACGCATGAATTGCTTACGCTAGACCCACCGAATTTATTGACTTTCACTTTTAGCGAAAATTGCTAATTTCGATTTTAACCATGTATTCTTCAGCTTTCCTTGTATAATTTGGCTATTTTGTTACATGAACAAAATTGCATGTGCTACCTTATTATACCCTAAATTTGCACTGTTAATTTTTCATCAAAAGAGGTTTAAATGAACGTTTTCTTCTATTACCGATTGTCTTCTGCGACTATATCCTGTAAAAATGTATTTTTGGGAATTCAAGTTTGCGGACCCAAGATGGTGGGCCCCATCTGGTATTTAAGATGTGAATGACGTCATTTTCATGACGTCATGCTTAGGTCATTGGCGTCGCTACTGGCGACAGAAGTAGTAGTAAACATTATTACTGTAAATGCAGAAATGTTCGGGGTTGATTAATGTTCGCGGTTTTCGCGGTGACCGCTTCACCGCGAACTTAAAACCACCGCGAACATTTTCTATTATGGTATTAGACTGCATTCTATGGTGTTACCGCGAACTTAAAGCCACCGCGAAAGGTTCTTTTTCCTCCTACCGCGAAATTAAATCCCCGCGAACAAAAATGCATTTACAGTATTCTGTTTTCTACATTTGCTGTTACATTTTTTTTGCCTTGATGGTTTCTAGGAATTCTTGTTTCCAGCCAATACAGTTAGGTGTGTGACGTAATGTTACGTTATAATGACGCCAAATTTCAGGTAATCGTCATGTTTACCGTTTACATCATTCTCCGATATGATATGTCATATGATAAGTCACAACAGGAGTTTCAACCGCGGGTCTTAAAAGCCAAACACCGTCATAGATTTGCTCAAAATTCCCGGTCTGAATAGGGTTGAAATAAAATAGGGCAGGAAAAAGTATGAAAGGTCATTCTGACTTAGAATTATTGTTGCAAATTTAAAAAGTCAAACAAATACTTTAACAGAGGAGCCTATTAATTGTTTTGCTTAGGTAACCAGACACCATGGGAAGAAAGCTGCGACACCTGCTGATGTTCCTTCTCATCATCCTGAAGGAGCCCAACATGCCAGAAGCTGACTGCGTCTGTACACCATCACCACGATGTGTCTGCAGCAACAGCCGGGGTCTCACTAGCATCCCTCAAAACCTGTCAACATCCATCTACGATTTAGATTTGAGACATAACAAGATTTCAATGATTCTGCCTGGTGCTTTTGCAAATCTATCCCTACGTGTGTTGGACCTGTCCAACAACAAGATAACAATGCTTAAGGAAGATACATTTGCAAAATTGCCCCAGCTACTTACTTTGATCCTGGAGTCCAACTTAATAACAACGATTCAAACAGGTACATTTGCAAATTTACCCCGTCTCCATCTGTTGGTCATACAAAACAACAAGATAGCAGAAATTCAGCTACGTGCATTTGCAAATCTACCCATGCTCCAAACCGTGTTACTTTCCCGAAACATGATAACAAATATTCAGAGTGGTACATTTGAAAATGTACACAAACTACAACGGGTGGGTCTACAATTAAACCAGATAACAATGATTCGGTCTGATTCATTTTCAAATGTACCCCAACTCCAAAATTTGGAACTTCAGTCGAACAGGATATCTGCCATCCCCCCCTCAGCTTTTGGCTTTTTGAAATCCGTTCCTCTCATAAAACTTTACGGGAACCCCTGGCTGTGTGATTGTAGGATGCTTCCCTTCAGGCTAAATATCACTGAATTTCCTTCATTTAAAGACAAGATAATCTGTGACCAACCCTCCAAATTCTGGGGACAAAAGCTTATAAATATCAATCCTGAAGAATTGGGTTGTGAAGAACCTACCATATCAACTTCACCTGACACGTCAACTGGCCCGGGTCCTGCAGGCAAAACAAGAGCAACACTAAGTTCCCCCCTTCCAACCACTCCAGAAAAACCAAAAAGCGCCAGTTCCCATGCTGATATCCAAGTAATCTCTAACAACTGTTTCAATGGCACGACAGCTGGCTCTACAGTAGGTTTTTACTTTACAGTAAGTACTGCTGGAAAGCAAGCAAAACAAGAGCAAGACTAGCTCAATGAAAAACTGAAATTGGATATCCTCCCAGTTTGTTCTCAATGCCTCTATCAGTTATCCAATAGCTGGCATTTCCTTATTGGTACCATTATTACCACAATTTGGTCCAATAGGACGACTAATAATCCCTCCTCGGGCCCTGCTTCAGGCCCTAATTCCAACATTGCTGTGTTGTGACCACTGGTAACGATCAAAGAATGGCTATGTAGACATCCAACATAATCAGACATGGTAGGGCCAGTCTCAGGCTAACAAGGAAGCCAAATCCTAGGCACACAGGGGTGGGAGCACCACCAAGGGACCAAACTTCTACCCGATCAGACAGCAGGGGCAATCTTATACCATAACTGAGTTCAACACAAACACTACAACTACTGTAGTGACCGGTGGTCATGATCACCAGTATGAAAATGTGAAATGATCAGACAGAGCAGGACCAGTCTCATGCCAGAAATAAGTGTTATACCACCGAACCGACTGCCTTACAAAAGAATTCTCCGAGCAAATATGGGCCTACTGTCAGCATTAGGCCAATACAAACTCAACCAATCATGACCCTCCCCGCGCGCGCCTCTCAAACCCAGTGGTGACATATATGTGGAGCCAGATGATACCCTATAGATACACCAGACCAGAAATCCTGTACAAGGTGCCAGCAACAAGCAGTGATTGAAGAAGTTTGTGAAAAGGAAACCTATGAGGCTTTTTCGCTTTTTTTTATCTTTTAATCTCATGTTAAATCTATTCTTAAGCTGCACGAAGTAGACCCAACACTGTGCGAGGGTCTGGTCTTAAGAGGTCAACACGCCAGGATGTGGATCTTCTAGTTGTCTCGTATGATTGTCTTAAACACTTGAGCTGTTTTACTCTTTCAAATGTATGATTTATTTCTATGTAGGTGATGTCATGCTGTCTTTTGTGACAGGCACTGTTATTAGCGTTGTAATCGCTTGGATTTTAGCACATTTTGAGCACATACAGTGCATTTCGTGAATTTTTAATTAAGTATCAAATAAGGAACAAATACTTACTACAGAAGTGTGTGTTTGCTAAGGAATGGCATACATTTGTACTTCGAGTTATTGAATGAACCAAAGTCCGTAGCCACATACATAAGTGTGAATGCTGCAAGATCAAAACTTAGAGTGCATACCCAAAACAGACTTTGAATCAAAAGGACTATATCTAGATGTGAAAACTGTACTCACCACAAACAAGACTCAAACATCACTTAACAACAACATAGTAAACATATCGTAAGGACGGGTAAATGAACTGAATATAACTTTAGAGACAGAAGTAACAAGAGTACTTGACAAGTGTTTTTGTCATGTAGTGAATTTTCTAATGTGTAATTTCAGGATGTGTGTGCTTTCGTACTCACGAGTATAAGTATGTGGAATCCAGGAAGTACTGTAACGGACAATGTATCAATTGTAAAGGTTTTCATTTACGCAATAATCACTGACAACCTTCTTCTAGAAACATTGTACTAAGCTGAACAGAATAGACGTTTGTTTCTGTATTTTCATACATTTCCCCGGAATCCATGCAGGATAAGGATTCAATTGAAAATGTATTGCAAAACTTAGAATACATATGGATGCATGCTGGTACATGTAAATGATTTAAAAAATTCTGTAACAAAATGTATATATGCTACCTTCGAGATGTAATTATGAGAGAACCCTAATAAAGAATTACATGGCAGGATTAGAAAACCATGGAGGCTTGAATCTCGTTTAATTGACTTCCACTTATCTGATATGAATCGACAAAGAACGCACGTTCCAGTAAAATCGCTTTAGGGTGTAACACGTCGGTTTTGTACGGAAAATACAAGCTGCGTAAGACTGAAAGGTTTGATCCATCCAAACCGGGATGGGGAGGGACTATTTCTGTGTGGTGCGTTCTTCAACATGCTTGCGGTGTGGTCTCTCCTCAAACACGGGACCAAGTCTCCGAATAAGGAACTTTTTGCCGGTGCGTAGCTATGAGACGGGAGAAGCGGTTGCATGGATGCATGGATGCATGCATGCATGCATGGATGCATGGATCGGTCACTTTAACCAAATAGCCCTTCTATACGTGGTATTGCGTAATCGAGCCAGCATGGCCTAGCGGTCTACAGCACGGTACCTATCTTCCGTAGATCGTAGTTTCGAACCCCACTTGCTAATTTTTTTTCTTTGTTAGACAAATCTTATGTAGTGTTTGTTTTTTAATAGAAGAAAAACCAATTCAGTAATTCGATGTTTAAAAACTCTTTTTTCGTGTGATATTGTTTAACATCAAGACTTTTTCCAAAATACGCACCGGCCAGCTTTTTTCAGAAGCTTTCTTGTTTGTGAACTGACGCCTAAACGGCAATGAATGTAGACTATGTGGGTTCACTGTTAGTCAAAGAGGCTTATACAAACAAAATTCACATAGAGAGCAGAGTTCAGATGTATAAAATACACCTCTCAGATCCTTTAGCACATCATTGCATGCAATCTATATCAAACTAACCGGTCAGTTTCGGTGGTATTGCAACAAATTGAATCATCATTTCCAACCGTAAGAAAATTCAATGGTTTATGATAGAGCTAAGCCCATAGTTTACGAGAAAAAACAAGTTCTGTATAAGTTGTGGAAACAGACTTCTCTTCTATCTTAAAGCTTTATAGATCTTTCTATAGAAACGAAATACTCTTCATGTATAAAGATTGTCTAAATTTGTGTTTTGAGTTTCAATTTTTCTGCTTATTACGAAGTGATGTTGTACTGAATATTCAATAATCATACGTACTATGATATCATCATAATATACTCTATTACCCCCTTCGACGAAACGAATTGCAGTCGGCCGATTTTTAGACAGATTTGGTATGTTTATTCATGCAACCCACGTGCCACTCGTGACGTCAGCGTCAGACAATCAACACGCCCATGTAAGTAAGACTAATCAAACCTTGTTTGTCACCAGCCGATGCGTAACGGCCACACCGAGCTCGCATCTGGGAAGCACAACTGCAACAAGAAAAAACCACAGTCCTTCGTGACTTCCTTGCCTAAAAAGAATGTGCCAACTGAAGACATTCTAAGCAGCTTGGAAGGTAAGTTTAGATAAATCTTCAGGTAAGTACATTCTCAAAGCTAATCTCCTCGCGACAATCTGTACACGATGCATGATGTGTAGGCGGTTAAGAATTGATGTTGGTGAGCAAAAAACTATGGTTGTACAAAAGGACGTTTACTTTCAAATAAAATACAAAACTGATGGACATTTCACGGTATAACATCACGTACAAATGTATGTTATAAGTTACCCTGATCCCGGTCAGATTACCAGTCTTTTCCTGGTTGGTCCCGACATACACAACACAGCCCGAGCTGCCATATTTGTAAAATGACACAAAACATAGAAATGCAGATTATTATGTAGTTAAGATATTGGTGATGCCTTAAAGATGCCGCATCAGACTCTCTTTTTTTAAGACAGTGGAAGGCTGGGCAAGGACTAGAACGAAATGTAGATACTCATATGTGCCAACATGAATCGAAGCGCAATGTCAAAAGACTCAAGATGGTGATAATATCAAATCAAATCCAACTCATACAATTCCCATGCTGACCCCGGTTTAATATCTTGGTTCACGGACGCACTGCTTCATAATTTATGTATTGAAAACAATAAAAAGAATCACAGTCACCATCCGGCATAAGCCCCAAATGCTGTGATTTTGTTACAAACATTTGAAGACAGTCTTCTTTCTTCCATTTTTCTCACTAATTATTTATGAATAGGTTTGTAGTTTATAATTCCCTGAAATGTTAACCAGACGCTTGGGCTCCTGTGGTGGATTTGGATTCATCACAGGTTACAATGTTGGCTGTTCCTCTTTTATATATGATTTGATTTGATTTATTCGGCTGTATATTTTACATATATATTTCATATCCTATTCTTTTATATCCCCCTCTTTCCGTTATCGTCCAACAAAAATCCAATCCCGGTCCCGAGCTCCTTGTCTGGAAGGATTAAATGGCATGATGATGTCAGTAAAAGGCAGAAAGAAAGAGTAAACAACCTCCATGTTAATATGGATTAAAGGAACAGCTTCAGACAATCATACTACTCCTTATCATTTGAAAGTACCAAGCGTCGTCATGAAAATCACAATGAATAGCAAAATATGTAAAAACACGTTACGTTTTGATATCAAAACACAGCTTCAATCAACACAATCACATCAGCAAGACTAATTCATTACGGAACAGCTTTTGAAGCACATTCATGCAAACATCAGTCACCACGCTCTTATATACAATGCTGATTTTGATACCGCGCTGTTTTGCATGGTTCGCAGTCGGTTTGCATGGGTTATTTTGGATATTTTGCATACGTTCCTTTTTCTGTTCTTCACACTTTATGATCTTAATATTCATTGATGTTATTTGTATAACTGGCCACACTCATTTGTATTTTTATTTATATGATTATGTGTAAAGGTAATTCCTTTCTACAACAGATAATGATATGAGCTCCGAGACCTCATATCTCCATGAAATAGTCTGATAATGCTTGGTTATGTGCACCCCTAGATAACTTAAACCGGTCACAATGTTGATTGTCCGATCATTTACCACGTAAAAGAATTGCCCCTTATTTTACTAATTAAGCGAATTAGGGGCTTATTTGCATAATTGTTTTCTGTTAATGTTCCACCTGCCAAAAACTACTTGTATTACCGGTATTTGACGCCTATAATGTAAAAAATTAAAATATTGATTTTTCTCATGAAATTTGCAAATTAAGTGCAAGTTTGCAACATTTGCACTTTATGATGTACATGACCGTCTTCGGACTCCGGGGACAGGAATCCTGGTCAGGAGAGCTTCATCAGCCTTATATTGGACATACACAACTCGGCCCGAGTATATCGTACTTGTAAAAGTATATCACAGCATGGAACTGTACATTATGGAGTTAAGATATAGTGACGCCCTAAAATATCAAACCGGGTCTCGTTCCTGTTGTCGTTTAGATGTAGTAAACAAATAATTCCGTCTTTAGACAACAGAAAACTGGGTAAAGAAGAAAACGACATTACAGTAAAGGTTTGAAAGTTCAAAACTTGGCTCAGTGGTTGTTGTATAGTTTTTCAACATTACATTTTTTGCTTTGTTAGCTGCGTTATGAAGGCTGTTATAAATCAACCTTGTGGAAGAAGACATATTAGCAATAAGTTATGTTCAATTCTGTACATAAAATTCCAAATTTTATTCTTGCAAATTAAGATTGCAAATTGAATTTGGAACTACCAACTACTTGAACAGCTTTAATTGCTTTGCTCAGTTAACCAGATACCATGGGAAGAAAGCTCCGACGCCTGCTGATTTTCCTTCTCATCATCCTGAAGGAGCCCAACCTGCAAGTAGCTGGCTGGTGGAAATCAACACCTAATAATAATAAAGTCGACGGCAGCTGCACACCGTCACCACGCTACACCGACCGGGGCATCACCAGCATCCCTCAAAACCTCCCAACATCCATCTGCCGCTTAGATTTGTCGGTTAATAGGATAAAAGAGATTCAGCCTGGTGCATTTGCAAATCTACCCCGGCTGCAAGAGTTGCACCTGCGAGAAAACCAAATAACGATAATTCGGGCTGGGTCTTTTACAAATCTAATCAGTCTCAGAATATTGCGCCTGCGCAGAAACCAGATAAGAATATTTCAGGTATGTGTATTTGCAAATCTACCCCAGCTAGAAGAGCTGGACCTATCTTTTAACCGGATAACAATGATTCAGCCGAGAGCATCTAAAAATCTAATCAATCTTAAAACGTTGAACCTGCGCTCCAACAAGCTAACAGCTATTCATCCAAGTGCTTTTTCAAATCTACCCCGGCTACAAGTGTTGAACCTGTCCAAGAACCAGATAAGAAATATTCAACCTGGTACATTTGCAAATCTACTTCGGCTAGAAAATTTGATTTTGTCCGCGATCAACATGACAGTGATTCAGCCTGGTGTATTCTCAAATCTACCCAGGCTGCAAGAATTGCACCTGAGCTTAAACCAGGTAACGGTGATTCTGCCTGGTGCATTTGCAAATCTACCACGGCTAGAAAAGTTGATCCTGAGCAACAACCAGATGAGCAAAATTCCACCTGATGTATTTGCAAATATACCCCAACTCCAACTGCTGTACCTGTCCGACAATCAGATAACAGAAATTCAACCTGGTTTGTTTGCAAATCTGCCCCAGCTAAAAGACCTACGCCTGTCCCACAATCAACTGACAAAGATTCAGCCCGGTACATTTGCAAATCTACCCGGGCTAGAAAAGTTGGTTCTGGCTTCCAACCAGATTACAATGATTCAGGAAGTTGCATTTTCATATTCTACAAAACTACACCGTTTGGACCTGACGAGAAACAACATATCTGCAATTACCCCCTTAGCTTATGGTTTGTTGAAATCTATTCCTCTCATACAACTTAACAGAAATCCCTGGCAGTGTGACTGTAGAATGCTTCCCTTCAGGCTAAATATCAATGGCTTTCCTTCAGTTAAAGACCAGATATCCTGTGCCCAACCCTCCAAATTTCGGGGACAGAAGCTTACAGATGTCAATCCTGAAGAATTGATTTGTGAAGAGCCAACCGAATCAATGATGCATATTGATGGCCAAGTTAACAATTACACACCAGGCGGCTCAACGGTAGGTCCTGTAGAGAAAGCAAGAACAACACTAACCTCACCCCTTGCAATCACTCCAGAACAAACACAAAACATCAGTTCCCATGTCGATATCCAAGTAAGATATACCAACTATTACAATGGCACAACAGCTGGGTCAGCGGTAGGTTTTTACTCCACAGTAGGTACCACAGGAAAAACAAGCAAAACAAGAGTAGTAACGCTAACTTCATCCCTTGCATCCACTCTTGAAAAAAACGAAAGCAGCAGTTCCATTGAATCTGCTCTCAATTTCCCCATACCTGTTCTCACTGCCTCTATCAGTGGTTCAATAGCTGGCATTTCCTTTATTGGTATCATCATTTTAACAATCAGGTGGAGGAGGAAGATCACAAATCATCCTCCAGGCCCAAATACCAACATTGCTTTGAGATCCACAAATGCCACAGTTACTATAGTGACCAGTGGTCATGATGACCAGAATGAAGACATAGACAAACATCATGAACAGACAGGGGAGGGTCAGTCTCGGGGAAGCACTAAGGTCAACTCAAACACCTCGGCCTCTATAGTGACCAGTGGTCATGATCACCAGTATAAAGTTACAGACACCCAACATGGTCAGGTAGAGCAGGACCAACCTCAGGTTAGCATCTCTGATAGTTGGAAATCTATCCCACGACAAAGTCCTGGCATCCTTAAAGCCAAATCCTATGTACGCAGGTGCGGGGACACCACCAAATCCCCCCAAATCTACCATTGGCCATGATCAGACAGAGCAGGGCCAGTCTCAGGCCATCACTGAATACAACACAAACACCACAGCTACTGTAGTGACCAGTGGCCATGATCACTGGTACGAAAATATGGACAATCAACATGATCAGACAGGGCAAGATCAGTCTCAGGCCAACGGTGAATCACTGAGTGCAGGAAATAAGTGTTATGGCCAAGGGCCGACTGTCTTACAGCTAAGTCAGCTGTACAAAACTGTGGGCCAGTCTCAGGCTACCACTGAATCCTTTAGTACAGGAAATAAGTCTTATGGCACAGTGCCGAATGACCCACAGCCAAATTCTCTGTACAAATGTGTGGGCAATTGTCACACCATCACTAAACCCAACATAAATGTTAACAGCACAGCTCCTATAGAAGCTAATGGTCACGATCGCCAGTATGAAGATATAAACCAACATATTCAGACAGGGCAGGGCCAGTCTCAGACCATCACTGAAACCAACACCACAGCCTTCGTAAAGACTAGTGGTCATGATCAGTCATGTAGGCCCCCAATATGATCAGACAGAGCAGGGCCAGTCTCAGGCTGACACTCAATATTTGAAAGTTAGAAACCTATCACACAACGAAGTGCTAGCTGCTTTAAAGCCAAATCCTATGTACACAAGTGTGAATACACCACCAAAGGACACAAAACCTACCCGTGGCCGTGATCAGACAGAGCAGGGCCAGTCTCAGGCTGACACTCAATATTTGAAAGTTAGAAACCTATCACACAACGAAGTGCTAGCTGCGTTAAAGCCAAATCCTATGTACACAACTGTGGGCATGCCACCAACGAACCCCAAACCTACCTGTGGCCGTAATCAGACAGAGCAGGGCCAGTCTCAGGCTGACACTCAATATTTGAAAGTTAGAAACCTATCACACAACGAAGTGCTAGCTGCTTTAAAGCCAAATCTTTTGTACACAAGTGTGAATACACCACCAAATGACTCAGAACCTACCCGTGGTCGTGACCAGACAGAGCAAGGCCAGTCTCAAGCCATCACTAAATCAAACACAAACAGTACAGCTACAATATAGGTTCATAGGCCAGTGGTCATGATCGTCACACAAACAAACGATGGCCCTCCACATTGCCCATGATGATATTTGGAGCCAGATTACGCCTATATGTAAGGCCATATATCCTGTATGGGGTGCCAGCACATAACAAGAACAACCTGCTCTACTGTTATTGTTATTGGGTGGGTCGAATACTCTCATAGCCAGAGGCTGAATTGCGATGAGTGTACAATAGGAGGGGCTAAGTCGCAAGGTTATGGAGCGAGCTCCAATTCGGCGCTGACTCAGTTGATCTCAATATGACAGTAATTGCCCTATGAGGGGCCGTAGGACTGTAGCTCATGAACCACTTAAATGGAGAAGGACCCCAGGTCTTCACGATAAGTGTGCTTGGATCTTTAACGTGCTCGAGTCTGTTTGTTTGTTTGCTTTTATTTGCACATAAAAAAAGAATTACATAAAGTAAAGATAAATGATGCATTGAGAGAGTTGTGGCTCTCCTCAAACACGGGACCTCCAGTTAATGTACTATCGAAGTTAGGCACTCATTATCGCCAAAGTGAAGTGAAGAAAGTCGTGTAAGGTACCCTTTCCAAGAGCACAACATATTCAAAACTTGTGTCATCTCAGAGGTCTGCCATGGCCATGGGTTTTAAAAACAACGAAAGGCTCAAAGAGAGAAAGCTTACACTAGACTGGATGCCAGACTGTTTCCTGGGACTTCAAAACTCAAGGGGCAACATACCCGCAAACAAATTTTACCAAAGAACCCCCCCCCCCCCCCACACACACACACCCGTTTGATGATGAGATCGGGGGTCTGGCTTCCAGGCGAACTTCACATTTTAAGTTTCAACCGTGAGGTGCTGGTCACATGACGATCATAGCCACTGAACTCTTCGTGCCTTCATGTAACTTAAGCATCTTTTTGCTTGTAGATTGATATCTAAGGAGATAAATCTCAGAACAAAGGCACTGAAGAAAGCAATAGGCTTTTAAAACCACAAACAGGACCCCAAATGATTACTAACTACGAATGTTACCAGGTACAGTGTCTTATTAAAGCTTAACAAAATAGACGCTAGACACCTAAATATTGAATAATCATTTCAAAGATTTGCAATAACAGCCATGGATCTTACGAGAAGGTTCTCAAAACTGTGGATAGATTTCAGTCGAAAAATCATGAAAGTCCATTTTTGGAATTCTATAAAATTTCCGACAAACTTAGGTCCTTCACATCACAAACAGTGTGTGTATCAGAGACGAACAGGGGATAGGCGTTGTAGAAGTTTGAGAAGTTTGTGATGCAATCTATGAGGCTTCTTTTTTTCCTTAGATCTATTGTTAACTTTGTTTGCATAGCAGACCCAAAATTGTATTATAGCGTATAAAGTCTTCAGAGCTGAACACACCAAGACTTTAGAATCATATAACTGTCTTATAAAATCGTCTTGTTTAACACTCGAGTAGGATTGATTTCTACGTAGTTGTTTTCGTATATATGTATTTTGCGTATGTTATGGGGAACTTTATACAGTATGTTTAATGAATGTGCTAACAATGACAAATATAAAGCATCGCCATAACAGTAGCAGATTTGCTAATTTTAAGAGCTGTAATACATTTTAATTGGGATTCAAGTAATTTCATGGATCAAGTATTGATCGTAGACGACATTAAAGCTAAGTGTCTCTGACGATCATAGAGAATTCTTAATGCTTTAAGATTAATATTGTAAGATTACAACCCAGAACAAAGGGCTAGATTTAAAGACAGGATTTGAAAGTTGGATAACATAGTAGAAACAGCTGTTGTCCTCATATCGTAAAGAACTGAATGTGAGTAATAGCAGTACTTGATGTGTTTGTATCACGAAATGTTACTGTTTTATTGTGCAATTTTAAATTTTGCAACTTCAGAATCTATGTGCTGTCGTACGTTACGTTGTTTTTAAATCCAAGAAGGAGTTTTCTTTCCCTTCACCACTTTTGGATAAAGTATCAACTACATGAAAATGTTTTAACTTTCATAGTATCACTGGCAACTTCCTACTATGAACAATGGATTAAACTGACAAATTAGACGTTTTCGATTTTGCTTTGTCATATTATTTTCCTGATTTCATGTAATTACAATGGAGAACCAATTGAAAATTTTATGAAAATGGCTAAAATCAAAGTGCATGCATTTTGACAAATAATTTGAAAATTTTGTACCAAATGTATCTTATTATGGAAGGGAATGAATAAAATACTGTATGACAAAAAGTAAAACGTACTGTCTGGAATCTGGTTTAATTGACTATCGCTTATCTGATATGAGTTGACAAAGAATCACTAAACCGCTTTAAGGTGTAACACCAGGTTTCTTAATCTCTAGCAGACTCACGCCTGGCCGAAAAAGGGGACTCTGGTCATTTCAGGAATAAAAGCCTAGTAGGAATTACTTAGAGTGTTAGCCGGCCTTAGGTCGCAAACTGTAAACCTTTGACGTGTTTCCTGTCTTATTTAGCCAATTTTACTATTTTTCAAGAGAACTGGGGCCTGATAGAGGCTAAGTTTTGTACCATACGTACAAAGCAGCGTAATTCTGATCAGTGGGATCCCTTAACACGAGACCGCGTCGCCCACAAAGGAATTGTTTGTGCAACTTAAATTGGCCGGAACATTGAACGGCACGTTTACAAACGAACCCCGAGACCATGGATATGGTGGAGGTACATCGATGACATCTTCGCCGTCTGGACCAGATCAGAGGAAGAATTAAAGGCCTTCATCCAGGAACTTAACGAAGCCCACAAGACAATTAAGTTCACAGTGGAAACATCCAAAACCTCGATCAACTTCCTAGACGTCACAGTCATCATTTCAGAGGGGGAAATCACAACAGACCTCTACACCAAACCGACAGATAAGCACCAGTACCTACTCAGAAACTCTTCCCATCCCAAACACTGCAAGCAGGGGATTCCCTACGGTCAGTTCCTACGTCTAAGACGCATCTGCTCAAGTACACCCAGATTCAAGGAAAAGGCTGCAGAATTCCGGCAACACTTCCAGCAAAGGGGCTATGAAGAAGCCCTACTGGACGACGCTATCACACGTGCACAAGAACGCCCCCGCGAAGAAACACTAAAGGAAAAGGGGCAGACAGCACCGCAGGAACGTACAGTCTTGGTCACCACATACAGTCCACACCTTCCGCCACTACAAACCATCATCAGAAAATAATGGCACCTTCTGCAACTCTCCACAAGAACCAAGGAGATATTCAAAGATTCACCCCTGTTTGCCTATCGCCGCAACAAAAATATAAAGGACCTCCTAGTAAGAGCCCAGATCCCGAAGGAGGACAAGAATTTACTGAAAAAATTCACTCCTTCGGGGTCTTTCCCGTGCGGAAGAAACAAGTGTTTCACTTGTACCCACATCAAGAAGATCAACTACTTCGTCAGCCACCGCACGGGGGAGCGTCACACCATCAGGGACCACATCAATTGCCAAAGCAGAAACATCGTCTATCTCATCCAATGCAAGAAATGCGGGCTACAATATGTGGGCGAGACCAAACAAACGTTGGCCAATAGACTGAATGGCCATCGCTCATCCATCAAGACGAAGAAGGACACTCCGGTCTCAGCCCACTTCAATCTCACAGACCACAACATTGCAGACCTCGAAGTACTCGGCATAGAAAAACTACGCTACACAGGGAATGAAGACACTACAAGACAACGCCGCCTACAACGGGAGTCCTACTGGATTCACCAGCTCAGGACATTACATCCAGAGGGCCTGAACCAGGAGTCCTTAGAGATCACAAGGGTCTGAAGAGCAGCGCGAACACTTGAATTGGCCGGAACATTGGATATAAACGTTCTTCTATTAAACAACCACACTAACACAAAATTAAAAAAAAAATAAGAGGAAGTTAAGGTTTAAATGACACATCAAGTGGACCTCTCAGAGCTTTTAGTAAATCAATACATATAAACCGTGCATTAAGATTCATTGTAAGTGCATCATTAAAGACTGTATGACAAATGCGTTCAAATACAAGAGTTACCAACCTAGGATTCATGTGTTCAAAAATTCGTACTTTCCCAGAACTATCGTAGAGTGGAATTTGTTATCACCAAGTACAGTAGGGGCATCTTCTCTCGGTAGTTTTAAAGAATGCTTGCGGATAGATGTGCAAAAGTGTAATATAACCAGCTTCTGCCGCGCCGCGTGCCTGCGAAGCTGGTGTGTTACGCCGAACGGCGGTTATACCGGCTATATAGATACAGATACAAAATGACAAATAAACTGGTGGACGTACAAACTGATAAGTATCTAATACCAGCTCAAGCATGGCATGTCAGGCATGGGAAATGCCAACGGTTTACGCCAAAGTTTAGCCCATTGTTTACAAGCAACACCGAATTCTGTGCTGGAATGTCATGGAAACCGACTACAATCTTAAATCAAGATCTACAATCTTTATAAGAGTCTAAATGTATAAAGAGGGGCTAAATTTGTGTTTTGTGTTTCAGTTTTAATTTCGGCTCGTAAGGACTTTATGTACTGGATATTGACTGCCAAAGACAAAGATTATTAGAAGTTTTGACATCTTATGTACGATGACATGACAAACATATTTTATCGCCCCCTTCGGAGAGACACATTGCAGATGGTTGAGAGAGATGGCGCATTTTAAATATTCATTCCAGCGACCACGTGCCACTCGTGACGTCAGCGTCAGACAATCAACACGCCCATATAAGGAAGACTGATCAAAGCTTGTTTGTCACAATCCGCTGCGGAACGGCCACACGGAGCTCGCATCTGGGAGGGACAACTGCTACAAAAGAACAAAACAGTCCTTCGAAAGTACCAAGCGTCGTCATGAAAATTTAAGAGAAAAGCAAAATATGTAAAAAACATGCTTCATGCTGATATCAAAACGCAGCCTCAATCGACACAATCACATCAGATCAGCAAGGCTACTTCAATAAGGGACAGCTTTTGAAGCGCATTCTGCAAAGTACACTAAACAATATTGCCATCATGCTAGCGC
Source organism: Branchiostoma floridae x Branchiostoma belcheri (assembly GCA_019207045.1). Classification (NCBI taxonomy): domain Eukaryota; kingdom Metazoa; phylum Chordata; class Leptocardii; order Amphioxiformes; family Branchiostomatidae; genus Branchiostoma; species Branchiostoma floridae x Branchiostoma belcheri. The sequence continues at coordinate 1,401,437 of CM033036.1, read as the reverse complement.
TGTTTTGCAATTAGTTTGAAAGGTTTGTTTATTTGTAGTTTGTCGGCATTACCTTTTCTGTTCCTCTATAAGATTAATCGTGTCCGTATAGATTGCTCACAAGAAGTCTTACTTCTTCTTAGCCGTATAATAATGATCATAATTCCATCCATTTACCTAGATTCTTTTTCTTCAACTTCTTTTCTTAGAGCAAGGAGGTTAAAAATCAAGCTCCTTGCTTAGATATATATAGATATTTCATACACCATGTTTTACATCGCCCCTCTTCGTTATCATCCAACGAAAGTCAGAGAACCAAGAAATGGAAGATCTAAACACCATGATAATGTCAGTAAGAGGCAAAGAGTAAACAACCTCCATGTTAATTTGGATTTAAGAAACAGCGTCAGACAATCATACTACTCCTTATCATTTGAAAGTACCAAGCGTCGTTATCAAAATTTCAGTGTAAAGCAAAATATGTAAAAACATGCTTCATGTTGATATCAAAACGCAGCTTCAATCAACACAATCACATCAGTGAGACTAATTCATTACGGGACAGCTTTTGAAGCGCATTCTACAAACACCACGCTCGTAACGAATTCTGATATTGCCATCTTGCTAGCGCTGCTTTGCAAATAGTTGGCTTGCTTATGTATAGTTTGTCGGCATTACCTGTCATGTTCGTCTAGCTATATGATAAAACTATTTTTGCATAGTTAAATTTACTACCTTCATAATCGACAATAAAAAATAAGAGGGATATAAGAGGGTAAAAAAGTGAAACTTTCGTATGAAAGATCAAACTGGTGATTCCAAACTTAACAATCAGTTCTGAAAATCAAAACAGTCAAATTCAAAAATTTTAGATAATTTAACAGAGGAACCCTTTGATTGAATGAATGAATGAATGAATGAATGGTTTATTGACGCCAAAACAAGTGCGCATATACATGTACATATCATTGCAGCCATACACGGCTGAATTGGTGTATGATATATAAAACAATACAATACTTAAAACCTTCATTAAGATTCATTTAACAAAGATACAATGAAAGGAAGCGTGCTATTCTTGAATCTAGATGACTGGCACTTAAACTGTGTGTAGTTGTCCTTTGATTGGTTTACTTAGGCACCATGGGAAGAAAGCTGCGACACCTGCTGGTTTTCCTTCTCATCATCCTGAAGGAGCCCAACATACCAGAAGCACGCTGCAGAGGCGCGCCGTCATCACGCTACGCATGCCGCAGAATGGGCCTGACCATCATCCCTCAGAACCTCCCAACTTCCATTTACTGGTTAGATTTGTCAAATAACCAGATAGCAATGCTTCAGCCTGGTGCATTTGCAAATCTACCACAGCTACAAAAGCTGTCCCTGTTTGACAACGACATAAGAATTGTTCAGCCTGGTACATTTTCAAATCTGAACCTGCTGCAAGATTTGACCCTCTCCTACAATCAGATAACAGTGATTCAGCCTGGTACATTTGCAAATCTACCCCAGCTACAAAAATTGACCGTGGTCTGGAACCAAATAACGACGATTCAACCTGATTCATTTGCAAATCTACCCCAGCTAAAAGAGCTGGTCCTGTCAAACAACCGGATGACAATGGTTAATCCTGGTGTATTTTCAAATCTACCCCGGCTACAAAAGCTGTTCCTGTCCCGAAACAACATAACTATTCTTCAGATAAGGGCATTTGCAAATCTACCCATTCTAGAAGAGTTGGACTTGTCCTCCAATCAGATACAAGTGATTCAGTCTGGTTTATTTGCAAGTCTATCCCGCCTACAAAAATTGTACCTGTCCTCCAACCAAATAACAATGATTCAGCCTGATTTATTTGCAAATCTAACCCGGCTACAAGAGTTGTACCTGTCCTACAACAAGATAGCAAACATTCAGAATGGTTTGTTTGAAAACCTTATCCACCTCAAAAAGTTAAACCTGGCCTCCAACCAGATAAAAAACGTTCCGCCTGGTACACTTGCAAACCTGTCCCAGCTACAAGAGCTGTGCTTGAAAAACAACAAGATCCAAGAAATTCAGTCTGGTTTACTTGCAAACCTACCCCGACTGGAAAGGTTGGTCCTGGCCATCAACCAGATGAGAACAATTCCTCCTGGTTCATTTGCAAATCTGCTCAGACTCGGCTTTTTGGATCTGAATTTCAACAGGATAATAAAGATACAAGCTGGTACATTTACAAATTTACCCAGGCTACAAAAATTGGTCCTGACCGCAAACCAGATAACAATGATTCAGCCTGATTTATTTACAAATCTAACCCAGCTCAAATACTTGCATCTGAACTCGAACCAGATAACGATTATTCAGCCCGGTACATTTGCACATCTACATCAACTACAGCAGCTGTACCTATCCTACAACCAGATATCAATGATTCGGCCTGGAGCATTTGCATATCCGACAAAACTCCATCTTTTGGAACTACGATCAAACAATATGTCTTCGATTCCCCCTTTAGATGGCTTATTGGCATCTATTCTTTTCCTAAAGCTTGACGGGAACCCCTGGCAGTGTGACTGTAGGATGGTTTCCTTCAGAATAAATATCACAGAATTTCCTTCACTTGAGGACAAGATCATCTGTGAACGACCCGCCAAATTACAAAATCAGAAACTTACAAATGTGAAACCTGAAGAACTGATTTGTGAAGAACCAACTATGCCAACACTGACTGTTAATAGCCAAGTAACCTTAAGTAATTGTTGCAATGGCACAACAGTCGGCTCCGGGGTAGGTCTTGCAGGTAAAACAAGACCAACACTAACTTCAACCACTCTGCCAAAATCAGAAAGCACCCGTTGCCATGCTGATGTCAAAATAACTTCTAATAGCTGTTACAATATCGCAGCAGCTGGCCCAACGGTAGGGTTTTACTTTACATTAGGCACTTCTGGAAAAGCAAGCAAGGCAAGAGCAGCCTTAAACCTTGTAACCACTACAGAAAACACGGAGAGCAGAAATCCCAATGAATCTGCTCCCAATTACCCGATACCTGCTCTTATTGGCTCTTTCGGTGGTTCAATCACTGGTCTTGTCCTTATCGGTGCCATCATTTTCACAATTTGGTTCAAAATTAGGAACAACAGCCGTCCTCCAAGTCCTGCTTCAGGCCCAAATGCTAACATTGCTCTGAGCGCCACAAACACAACAGCTTCTGTAGTGCCCAGTGGTCACGATCACCACCATGAGGGTGACACCCAACATGGTCAGACAGGGCAGGTCCAGTCTCAGGCTGATATCCGTAACAAAGTCCTGGCAGCCTTAAAGCCAAATTCTCTGTATGGTCAGACAAAGCAGGGGCAATCTCAGGCCAGCACTGAGTCCGACACAAACAACACATCTACTATATATGCAGTGGCTGGTGGTCATGATCACCAGTATGGAGATGTAAACACCCATCATGTAGATGAAATGTCTCAGGCTGACACCCATAACAAAATCCTGGCAGCCTTAAAGCCCAACCCAAGTGTGGGAACACTACCAAAGGGCTCACAATCTACCATTGGTCATGATTTGACAGAGCAGGGACAATCCCAGGCCAGCAATACGTTCAACACAAAGAACGCAGCTACTGTATTGACTAGTGGTCATGACCACCAGTATGAAGATGTGGATGACCCACATCATGAGACAGACCCCGGAGTGTATAAAACAGTGGGCCAGCTCCAGGCTGACACCGAATCCTTGGGTGCTACAAATACGTCTTATGGCACAGTGCGAACAGCCTCAAAGACAAATACTCTGTATAAAGCTGTAGGCCAGTACCAGGCTATCGCTAAACCAACTAAATAAATGACAACAGCACAGCTCCTATAGAAGACAGTGGTCAGGATTTATGAAGATGTGAGGCAAAATAACAAGACAGGTCATCATTGGCTCCACAGCTACTGCCAGTGGTTACGTTCAGCAGTATGACGATATGAGCCCCAAACACAATCAGACAGGGTAGAGCCAGTCTCAGACCAGCGCTAAATGTTTCTACATTACAGTAGAATCCAAAACATCTGAAAGGCCGTACATGGCGTTTGTAATCTCAAAGGTTTGCAATCCTGGCCACTGGTTTAGCCAGAAGGTTTCACTAAGATTCACGGAACTGTGGTAAGGTTTCATTAAAAACGCTTTTAATAATTATTATTTGCCTGAAATCTTCACGAAAAGCTTTTCTAACTAATGCCCTTGAAGCACACTCTTTTTCTAAAGCTGTGGACCATACTTTATTAGCCAGTGTTCCGACGAGCTCACATTTCTTATGTCGCCACTGTGAGAGTTTCAGCCTAACGATAGATTTTATTCTTGCTCACATCAATACACAGTGTACACTCTCAAAGTACCTTGGGCTGCTAAAATATGGAACTCTTTTTCTGGGGATTGCTTTTACATCGGAAGTACAACCCAGAAGCCTTTGAAATGAATGTATACCACTATCTCCTTGCCTTTTCAGTGAATAACGTGTCCAGCAACGGCCAACACTGGCCATGCATTGAGCAAAACAATTAAAAGAAAAAAACAGCATTATGCATTCAATACTTTAATCGCTGGAAAACTTGCATGATATGATCTGTCCCTGTTTGATATCACCAACACCCACCCACATATAAGCCTATCCCTTTATTCGTAAGATTCTTATGACGTTTTCAGCAAAAGTGGGCCATTTTACGTAATAACTAGAGGTTTTGTAAATTTCATGCAATTGACTAGCATGGCATTGACTAACGTACACATGTCACAATTATAAAATTCCCATTATTAATCATAAAGCGGTTTTGCTATTTTTACATAAATCATGCAAATAAGTTCATCATTACCATATTTGGTATCTGCTTATATTCCACCTATCATAATTAACATGTGTTACATTTATTGGAGTCCAGTTATTGAAAACAACGAAATTATACAATGTCCTAATTAATTATGCAAATTAACTCCTCATTTGCATAACGTGTATATCATTATGAACATCTTTGCCTAAGGTACCCGCATGCCTAATATGATGCCAATCCGTCAATCCTTTCTGCTTTTATCCTCTTTGGAATGTCTGGACAAAAATGGCCCTGCAGTTCCCAAATTAAATGTTAGGGGGCTGAAACTTGTCTCACATTTTCATGACACTAAAAGCTATCTACTGGGACAAGAGATACGTAGAAAAAACTGCTATGATAGAATATTTTCATTAATTATGTAAATGTACTCCTATTATGCATAATTAGTATTTCATTTTGTACAATATTGTCTAAGGTACCTACATACCAAAAATCATGAAAATCCGTTGTTCCCTTCTTGAGTTATCGTCTTCAGAAGTTTTTGACAAAAATGCCCCTGCTATCCCAAAACTAGCCGCTAGGGGGCCCAAACTTTTTTTTCACTATTTCTGAGCACAAGAGCTATCTAACACCCCACAATCGTGACCATAGCTTGTTCAGAACAGATAGCAAAACCGGAAGTTGCGCTGCAGTACCAAGGGAAGCCGCTAGGGGGCCCCAAATCTAATCATTTCTAGCTTTCATCACACTTCACCAACACACTAAGTATGAAACCAATTCGCCCAGCCGTTCTTGAGTTTTCTTGTTGACAGGCAGACACACACACAAACTGACATTTCATGGAGGTAAAAAGTAAAGTTTAGCTACATGTACGAAGAAGGACATAACATAATAATAAGTAGTTGTAAATGCATAAGAAACAAACAAGACGTAAGCACTGAAGTTTTTGCTTATATTTCGTGTTAAATTTGTGGTAGACCAATTCTTTATACTGCTCCTTTTTAAAGATCACAACATACGACGAAGTGAGGGTCTTATATAGAGTTTTGTGATTGTCTTAAACAGTCTTTTTTATTTATTTCAATATCTTTCATATGTATGATTGATATCTATATAGCCAATTTTATGCTGTCTTTTATTACAGGCTCTGATGTTTAAGCACTGTGGTCGTAAGGATTCTTTTGTGCATTTTGTAAATATACAGCAGATTTGAAGAATGTGATTTTGAACCAGTGAATGAGAAACATTACATATCCTGTAGCAATACTGTAGGTCTAATACATCTGTAGTTTGGATGAAGATATACTCAAGTCATTGCATGAATCAAAGTTTTAAGGATTCAAAGTCAATCGTCACGCATTACTTGTATAGCGTGCTCTTTGAAGATCATAGCACTGGTTCAAGATTTATATCTTAACAGTGCATAGCCATAAAATAGTATTGAAGAAAACAGGATATATCTAGTTCTACAGACTATACAAAGCACAGACATCCTAAAGCGATAAAGAAACTAGTTTGAAGAGCTGGTCAAGTCAATGACTGATAATAGAGCTGAATATAACTTTAGAGACAGTTGCGTTTTTTTTCTCATATAGTATTATTGTTCTGTTGTGTAATTTTAGAATGTGTACGATGTCTTACGTATGGGACTAGTATGTTCGTTATGATAATGGTAAGCTTACTCTCCAAGCAGAGGTCGAATCGCGGAGATATATACTAGTATTCAAAAAAAATACAGAGCCGCTCTTCCTACACAAGAGCGGCTCTGTATTTTTTTGACTACTAGTATATATCTCCGCGATTCGACCTCTGCTTGGAGAGTAGGTAAGCTAAGATTCTAAAAATGCGTCAAACACAATACTCGATGGAAAATTACCCGTACCTCAATTAGTGAATGATGAAAGATCCGCGAGGTAGGTATAAAAAATATCTGTTCACGACAGATTGTGTAAATATTGCCCAAATGAACGCAGTGGAAAATGACATCATGGCATCTTATCAGTCCTTGTCCTCACTTCGAGACAGAAAGAAGCAGATTATTTCAAACTGTTGCCACAATCGTGTCGAGCTATTGCAATTTAGAAGATCACCAAAAGTCTACGATTTTATCAAAATCACATAACCCACTTATTTTGCAGAACGTGGGACAGTTCATTAACCACTGCCTTCAATATGGAAGTCAAACACCACAAAAGTAACGTAGTACCTTATATTTGATTGGAAACTATAATATACTTTAATTACTTTGAGACTACGTGGCATCATTTTGCTATTAAACATGTTATAATTGCCATTATATAAAACACCTTGTCATGATTCATGATCACCTGTGTGGAAAGCTTTTTTTTAAATTTTCACAATGATCTGTGATATTCTACCGAGAACAATGTTATAAGGTAAAAGAAACAGGCATTTGTTTCACCTTTGTCATAGTTGTTTCTGCAAAATGTTTCAACAATTATTAAGTGAATCTTTCAGAGCCAGTAATTAACTTTGAAATACATATCAACCCATGAGATAGAATTTAGTGAAAGTGTAGCAATTAATGGACGTATTGAGTTACATTCATCACTCATCGTGCGGAACTAAATCTCTTTTTTTTCCATTGTAGAGATTGAATTGTATTTGAATATTTCTATACTTGGATGCCTAACCTTCATAAATGCGCTAAGGACAAAAATTAGTAAAATTGAGTGTCGAAATAACATTGTATGATTTACACAAACATATTACATCACCCCTTTAAGATAGACGCACTCCTGTTGGTCTATTTCTCAACAGAATAGATGACGCATTCCAAATATTTTGAATTTGAAAATTTCAACCACCGTCATACTGCTCGTGACGTCAGCTTCAGCCAATCAACACGTCCATCGTACATCATATGGATGATGTCGGTACAAACAAATTAAACAGACGAGTTGCATTTGGTAGAGTTATCGACAGATGGCGCATTTGAAATGTTCCCTCGAGCAACCAGTGACGTCAGCGTCAGACAATCAACACGCCCACATAAGTTAGACTAATCAAACATTGTTTATCACAATCCACTACGGAACGGCCAGACGGAGCTTGCATCTGGGAGGAACAACTGCAACAAGAAAACACGAAAGTCCTTCGTGACTTCCTTGCCCAGAGGGAAAGTGCCAACTAAAGGTATTGTAAGCAGCTCGGGAAGTAAGTTTAGATAATCCATAAGGTAAGTACGTTCTCCATGCAAAGCACCTCGCGTCATTCACTTATTTGTGCCCTATGGCGGCAATTAAAAGCAGCTGACATAATTGCAAAGACTTTTCATGGTTGTGTTTTTAAACGAGTTATAAACCTGACGGAGATTTTCATGGTATCAAACGTACAGGTGTATATCGTAAGTTATCCTGAGCGCACATGAGGAGAGGAATCCTCGTCAGTCTTCTTTAAGCTGACACAAACATGCAGGTACACAACAGGAGCAAGTTGCCATCTTTGAAAATTGCTTGTTTGTTTGTGCCTGTATTTATACTCGCTACTGTTTCGGCCGCTTTTCCTATGGGTCGAGTTAGGAAGAGTATCAATGTTTAATAAGTAATGTTTCTCAATGATAACTAAAATGAACCACTACATACAAATGTAGAGTTGAAGGGAATGAAGATAATGTATAGTGACGCCCTAAACATATCAGATCAGACATGATTCTCTTTTATGTTGTGGCACAGACGAAGTAAATGATTATCTACTATTCTATAAACGCAGAAAACTGGGTATGGAATAAAACTAAAAATGGAATGAGATTAGATTAGATTAGACATTAGATTTAACATAATGACAATACCAAAACGAATTAAACTCCTGCTATTCTCATGCAAGGGTCACACAACTCCAATATTTCTTTCTAAATTGCGGCTTCATTTTCTTATGTATAGCAAAACTAGAAGTAATAATTACATGCATTATTTAAGAAATAAATAAACCAGAAATTTTAAGTATTTTCTTGCAGGTTGATATTGTTTTTCCATTTGTAGATACGTCTAGAAATCTATAATTCGTTGTTTGAATTGTCGACCAGTCTAGCTTGTTGATTTGGCTCCTGTGGTGGATCTGAGTTCATTACCGGTTACACTGCATCCTTTTTCATCTACATTTTATAGCGTCTTTTTCATATCCTCCTCTCTCCAATACTATCCTGCACAAATCAGTGAACCAAGAAATTACATTGAGGTGGCCTATTTCGGAGCTCCTAATATGGAAGATTGGTCTCATGAAAATGTCAGTGAAAAGCAAACATGGGCCCCAAAAATGAGTAAACAACCTCCATGCTAATTAAAAAAACAGCTTCAATAAACACAATCATATGAGCAAGACTAATTCATTACGGAATGCTTGAAGCACATTCTACAGAACTTCGGTGAACGTGCTCTTAAACAATGCTATGATGTTTCGCATTGTTTACAACCGTTTTGAATGGTTTATTTTGTGTGGTTTGTCGACATTTTCTGTTCTAGCTGTATGGTGATAATGTTGATTAATCACATTTGTATAGATTGCTCAAAATATGTCTTACTTTTCACTAATCATGATTCCATTGTCCTAATTTGGATATGCATTCATTAAACTCTGTTGTCTTAGATAAATTACCAATATGTAACTGATAAAGTTTGTATGGACTGACACCTATTCTATTAGTTTAAGTATTGCAACATTTACAAGACATGACACACATCAAAGGGTATGTTCGTGTGTCATTATATAAAGGGCATTACATTGAAAAAATAGAAACAAGCAAAGCACAAGAATAACAAAGTAATGTAAGATGAGCCACATATTGTAACAAAAACCGTAGGACGTTAAAGAAAAATGAAGTTTGTATACATGTGAACAGGAACTCCAAGTCAGTCAAATCTTTTCGTTTTATTTGTGAATAATCAAACAAACGGTTTTGAATTGAATATTCTGTTCGTTAACAGTAAATGTCCGCCAAAAATACAAAAATCAGTCATGTGGATGAAGACTACAATACATTATGTTGTATTCTGTACCTAGAAAATCAACAAACAAATCAGTCACATAAGAGAGTGAAAAGTGCAATCGGTACAAAACTTTGAAAGGCCAAACTGGTCATTCCAAACTTAAATTTCTAAATGTTTCGTAGATTGAAATAGTCAAACAAATTTGGAACTTTCAAATAGTTGAACAGTTTTGATTGCTTTGCTTAGGTGACAAGACACCATGGGAAGAAAGCTGCGACACCTGTTGATTTTCCTTCTCATCATCCTGAAGGAGCCCAACCTGCAGGTAGGTGGCTGGTGGAGATCAACTGCTAAAGCCGGCTGCAGCTGCGCACCGTCACCACGCTGCGATTGCCGTGGCCGTGACCTTACCAGCATCCCTCAAAAGCTCCCCAAATCCATCTGCCGCATAGATTTGTCAAATAACCAGATAAGAAAGATTCCGCCTGGTGCATTTGCAAATCTACCCCGACTGGAAGAGTTGGACCTACATGAAAACCAGATAACGATAATCAGGGCTGAGTTTTTTCAAAATCTAATCAGTCTCAAAGAGTTGTGTCTGAACGAAAACAAGATAAGAATATTTCAGATATCTGTATTTGCAAATCTACTCCAGCTAGAAGAGTTGGACCTATCTTTCAACCAGATAACAAAAATTCAGACATGTGCCTCTGAAAATCTTCTCCACCTGAAAAAGTTGGATCTGCACTCCAACAAGTTAACAACTATTCAACCAGGTGCATTTGCAAATCTACCCCGGCTACAAGAGTTGATACTGATCAACAATCAGATAAGCAATATTCAGCCTGGTACATTTGCAAATCTACCCCAGCTAGAAGAATTGCGCTTGGCCGATAATGATATGACACTGATTCAACCTGGTGTATTCTCAAATCTACCCAGGCTACAATCATTGGAACTGTCCCGCAACCAGATAAAAATGATTCAGCCTGGTACATTTGCAAACCTACCCCAGCTAAAAACGTTGGATCTGAGTGACAACCAGATGAGGAAAATTCCACCTGGCTTCTTTACAAATATACCCCAGCTAGAAGAGTTGTACCTGAACCGAAACCAGATAATGATTCTGCCTGGTTTGTGTGCAAATATTCCACAGCTAAAAGAGCTGTACCTTTCCTCCAATCAAATAACAAAGATTCATCCTGGTACATTTGCAAATCTACCCAGACTAGAACGGTTATCTCTGGCTTCCAACCAGATTACAATGATTCAGGAAGGTGCATATCCCACAAAACTCCACCGTTTGAATCTGAGTTCAAACAAGATATCTGCTATTACCCCCTTGGCTTATGGTATGTTGAAATGTATTCCACACATACATCTTCACGGGAACCCCTGGCAGTGTGACTGTAAGATGCTTCCCTTAAGGCTAGATATCACTGACTCTTCTTCATTTAAAAACCAGATATACTGTGCCCAACCCTCCAAATTCCGGCATCAAAATCTTGCAGATATCAATCCTGAAGAATTGATTTGTGAAGAGCCAACCGAATCAATACTCCATGTTGATGGCCGATTTCATTTTGGCAATTGTAGCACACCGAGCGGCTCAACGGTAGGTCGTACAGAGAAAATAAGAACAACATTAACTTCACCCACTACAACAACTCCAGAAAACACAGAAAGTAACAGTTTCAATGCTGATGTCCGAGTAAGTTCTATCAACCGTTACAATGGCACAACAGCTGACTTAACGGCAGATTTTTACTTTACAGTAGGCACTGGAGGAAAAGCAAGCAAAACAAGAACAACTCTAACTTCACCCCTTACAGAAAAAACTGAAAGCAGCACCTCCGATGAGTCTGCTCCCAGTTTCCCCATACCCGTTCTCGTTGGCTCTATCAGTTGTTCAGTAGCTGGCATTGTCCTTATTGGAACAATCATTGCCACAATCCGGTCCCACAGAAGAAACAAAAATCCTCCATCGGGTCCTGTTTCAGTCCCAAATTCTCAGGCTAACACGCGATATCTGGCAAATCCTCTGTACGCAAGTGTAGAAACAAATCACTCAAATTCTACCAGTGTCCATGGTCAGACAGCGCGGGGCCAGTCTCATACCAGCCCTAAGATCAACTCAAACGTCTCAGCTGGTGCAATGACTAGTGATGAAGATATACATACCCAACATGATCAGATAGGACAGGGCCATTCTCATGCCACCCCTGAGTCCAATACAAAGTCCACCACTAAGTCCACCTCAGCTACTGTGGTGACTAGTGGCGATGATCACCAGTATGAAGACGTAGACAAACATCATGATCAGACAGGGCAGGGCCAGTCTCAGGCTATCACTGAATCTTTAGATACCAGAAATGAGTCTTATGGCGCCGGACCGACTGTCTCACAGCCAAATCCTCTGTATAAGTTTGGGTCGTCCGAATCACAGCCGGGTTCTCTGTACAAGTTTGTGGATCAGCATCAGGCCGACACAAACACATTAAATAATGTCCCTCCACGCCTCTCCACTCCCCGCGAAGATGACATTTATTTGAAGCCAGATGATGCCCTAAGCACGAGGCCAGCAAGCCTGTATGAGATGCCACCAAATAACATTTGCGATAACGACATGCTCTACTGCCAACCTCCAGCAAACACATAGTGGCTACATGATAACAGAATCTAAAAGGCCATTCATGAAGTTTTGTCCTCTCAAAGGCTCGCATTCATGGCCATTGGTCGTGCGGTACGATTTGTGAAACTTTGAATAGATTTCTTCTGAAAGACTTTTTTAATTAACGGTAATAATCATCATTATAAATCTTCCCGGAAAGCTTACCAAAAAACGTCCATAAAGCACCTTCTTTACGGATGTAACGAATCGCCAATGACAACGTTTCCTAGACAAAATGTATGCGCTTGAAACATTGAAAACACTAGCAAGGTCCTTGCATTAAAAGAGAAAACAGCATCCTGCAGTACTTGAATCACGGCATAAGTTTCATAATATTATCTGTTCCTCAGTCAGTTTCCTCTTTTTTTTAGTAAACACCCAACCACAAACTAAAAAACAAGAAAAGTCATGTATTTATTTTAGAGATCCTATGACGTTTCCAACAAACATAGGACCTTTTCATCATAACAAGTAAGTGCACACGTGAAAGAGAATAACAGTAGCAGGCCCAAAATATTTGTGGAAAGGAAATCTATGGGGCATTTTTTATTCATAAGCTGCAAATAGTAGAGTCAATATGATGTTTTTTTCTATAGAGCTCAACATACCAGGATGTGAGGGTCTTATAATGGACTTTTTTGATTGTCTTAAACACTCGAGTTTTACTATGTTTTAAATGTATGATTGATTTCTATGTAGCTGATTTAATGCTGTCTTTTATGACAGGCATTGTTGTTTTAGCACTGACATCGTATGGAGTTGAGAGCATTTGTGGATATACAGTAATGTTCGTGAATGTGATTAGAGTATCAAATAAGAAACATCACAGCTACTGTAGCAGTACTGCCGGTTTGCTGAGGGATTTAATACAGTAACGGCTGTCATTGAGATGGATATATAGACTGATTCAATTGTTATTGGATGGACCAAAGTTTTGAGGATTCAGAGCCAGTCTTCACACTTAATTAGGTTTCTGGCCATTTCAATATTCAAGTACCTAATAATCATATTTAAATTAGATATCTGGCAAGACAGGCCTGGACAATCTTAAGTGAATGGATTGGTCTCCAGCGATTATTGTTTGTTAATCTATTTTGCACAAAAAAAAAATAATAATAATAATAATGTATAAAATAGGTGCAGGAGGAGGGGAAAACCTTAATGGTTTATGCTGTGCCCTCCTCCTCAAAACTACACAAGATGTATGATCAATGAAATCAATAAATAAAAAAGAAAAGTAGACTAACACAATCATATGTTATGATGATGCAAAATAGATGTATAATCAATGAAATCAGTAAATATAACAAAGAAAAGAAACTAACACATATGTTATTATAATACAAAAGATGATGTATGCTCAATGAAATCAATAAATAACAAAGAAAAGAAACTAACACGTTACAATAATACAAAAAAGATAAATAATTATAGCAATATAAATTAAGGTGACATAAATAATCCTATAAGGGGCTAGGGTGGTTTATGAGATGTGTTTTAAGGGCACTTTTAAATGTAAGAAAAGATGAAGTCACAGATTATAGCCACTCAAGTTCTTGAAGCTTTATATTTAGAAATAAATACAGTAGAAGCCGCTTAATTGTATGGCCTCTTTGCCATTGAATTCCGTGCAATTATCCGGATGGTGCAATAATGCGAATTTATCTAGCTGCAACGCACCGGATTGGGATTTTGGTACTACGTGCAGTTAACAGAAGTGTGCGTTAATCCGTAATGCAATTAAGTGGCTTCTACTGTATTCAGAACAAATAAAGTTTTTGACTTAGACAAACTATATCTACATTTGAAGACTGTACATGTTTTACTGAATATTGCTTGTATAAACCACAGAACAAAAAGAGCAATTAGCAACATGATAAGAACAGTTGTCGGTCATGTCCTCATGTCATAAGGACGGGTAAAAGAACTAAATATGACTTAAGAGACAGGAGCAGGGCTTGACATGTGTTTTATTATGTAGTTTTATTGTTCTATTGTGTAATTTCATAGTGTGCGTGATGCCATACGTGTATGTGTATTTTGTGTATTTATATGGAACCAAGGTACACTAGTGTTTCCTTTTGTACAATGCTTGTACAATGCTAACGGATATCAACTATGTGGAAAAGTCTTCATTTTCACAATGGTTGCTGTAAACATTCTACCTGAACAATACATAAGGCTGCACGTTTGTTTTTGCTTTGTCATAGTTTGTTTTTCCAAATTAGTGCACATTCATTTGAAATTTTGTGCCAAAATGCTAACTTCAAATAACTTGAATAAAGTATTACATGTTGACTTTAGAAAAATCTGTGTCTGCTTAATTTATTGGGAAGGGCCGATTTTATTTTTTATTTTTAGTTTCAAGTGTGGTGGGTTCTTCAACATGTTCGTGATATTTCCTTAAACATGCGTTAACGTCTGCGACGAATGAATTATTGCTGAACTGATACTAAAACTGGAATGAACAAATATCAGGCTATGTAGGGTTTTTATTTAGACAAAAATCTAGAAAACCCAGAGTAAGAAAGGTTCCCGAAAACCTATCAAATGTACCTCTCAAAGCATTTAGTAAATGTTTACGTATCAACCTGCATAATAAAATAGAGTGGTAGAGTAGCAATCAATTTGAATCATTAATGATTGGCAGCCATGGGAAAAAGCAACGGTTTATGATAAAGCTTAGTCCATAGGTTACAAGAAACACCAAGAATTGCGAATGTTGTGAAAATTGACTACTACCCCAAGTCCTTAATAATAATAATGTTTTTTAAAAACTTTTATGATCTTAATGCATCAAAATCGGGTAGGTTTGTGTTTTGAGTTTCATTTTTTTACAATATAGTAGCGATGTGCTGAATATTGACTGCTCTCTATATATATTGCTATATATATATGTGTGTGTGTGTGTGTGTGTGTGTGTATAAGGATAAAACTAATCATTTTATCAGGTTTTGGAGTCATATTATTGTATGATGTCACCACATATTCCATATTCAATGAGACGTACGGCAGTTAGACGATGGCATGTTTGAATTGTTTACCCGAGATGCCTCATACCACTCATGACGTCAGCGTCAGACAATCAACACGCCCATATAAGTAAAACTAATCAAACCTTGTTTGTCACAATCCGTTGCGTAACGGCCACACAGAGCTCTCATCTGGGAGGCATAACTGCAACAAGAAAGCAAGACAGCCTTCGTGACTTCCTTGTGTAGAAAGAATGTGCCAACTGAAAATATTCTAACCAGCTTGAAAGGTAAGTTTAGATAAATATCAAGGTAAGTATTTTCTCCAAGCAAATCACCCCGCGACAGTTAGTTCACTAGGCCTGATGTGGAGGCGGTTAGAAGAAAATATGGTCGTATAGAAAGATATTTACTTTTAGACAATATAACAGCCTGATGGAGTTTTTTACGTATCAAGTCACAAATAAATGTATGTTGTAATTGTTCTGAGTGCACGTGGGGAGAGGAATCCCGGTCAAGAGAGGATTATCAGCCTGACATACACGACACAGCCCGAGTTGCCATATTTGTAGAATGATCAAAATCATAGAAATATTACGATATCAGTGGTGACGCCTTAAAGAGCCTACACCAGAATCTCTTTCTTTTTCTCCTTAAGACAGCGGAAGGCCGGGAACGGGATAACACGAAATAGGAAGTTGCTTAAAATTATATGTGCCCACATGAAACACAATGTCACAAGACTCATGATGGTGATATATATATAATAATAAATCCAACTCTTGCTATTCTCATGCTGACTCAGGTTTGATATCTTGGTTTTCGGACGCACTTCTTCATAAATTCTGTATTGTAAAATATAAAAAGAATCACAGGCACCATCAGAGATAAGCCCAAAATGCTGTGATTTTGTTACAGACTGTTAAAAAGAAAGTCTTTTTCCTTCCATGTTGGTACAATTTTTCATTAGTAATTTATAAATAGAATTTGTAGTTTATAGTTCCATGAAATGTCAACCAGACATTTTGGCTCCTGTGGTGGATTTGGATTCATCACAGGTTACACTGTTGCCTGTTCCTCTTTTGTATGCTTATTCATTTTCATATCCTATGTTTTATATCCCCCTCTCTTCGTTATCATCCAACAAAAATCCGAGAACCAGGAAATGACATAGAAATAACACGGCCCCGAGCTCCTTATTTCAGTAAAAGGCAGAAAGAAAGAGTAAACAACCTCCATGTTAATATGGATTTAAGAAACAGCTTCAGACAATCATACTACTCCTTATCATTTGAAAGTACCAAGCGTCGTCATGAAAATTCCAGTGAAAAGCAAAATATGTAACAAAATACAGCTTCAATCAACACACTTATATCAGCAAGACTAATTCATTATTTACATAACTTTTGAAGCGCATTCCACAGGAACATCAGTCACCACGCTCTTAAACAATGCTGATATTGCCATCATGCTAGCGCTGTTTTGCAATTAGTTTGAATGATTTTTTTGTATAGTTTGTCGGCATTACCTTTCATGTTCGTCTAGCTATATGATAAAATATTTTGCATAGATTGCCCACAATACGTCTTACTTTACGCTGTATAATATGATCATGATGCCAATTGTTGTGTTTTGTATAAGCTCCATTAAGTTCTGTGGTTTCAGCTAAATTACAAATGTGCAGCTGATAAATGAATGTATTGGCACCTATCCTGTTAGTTTTGCATAGCAACATGACACACTTAACCTCATGGTTTATGTTCCTGTCATTAAAACAGAGGGCAGTATATTGGAACAGATACAGAAAAGCAAAGCACACGTCTGTTTGTCTGTTTTCAATATATGCTGTTACCAAAACCTCAACTTTCTGTGCTGAATGACATTCATTCACATCACGGCTCGCTGACGAGTAACGCTGAAGTGGGCATTTCAAATTCTGTCTCTGGTGTTCACAGCTTTATTGTAGCAGGCCAAGAGGGTCTTGACTATATTGAAGTATTGTACGATGAACCACATTGTATGACGTATGAAATATCAGTCTTTTATTCAAGTGAATTGTAAAAGGTACTCAAAATCAGTCTGCTAGCATTATTGGCTACTCATATGTTTTGGGTGTTTTTTTTAACTCCATTAAGAATGGAGGTATAGTTTTTGGTGTGTCTGTCTGTCTGTGTGTCGGAGTATTTGTGGTCAGCATAATTTTACAACCTCTGTATGACTTGTTATGATATTTGATATGTGGGTGGGTGTTTGAAGGACGAAGGTCAAGGTCGATTTTGCCACCGCCCCGGTGCTGCAGCAGAGCTTTGATTTTTTTTTATCTATTGACATGGACATGCTATTGGTAGCAGATAGCTTGTGATGTAAGGAAGGAGTGATGTATGTTTGGGCCAACTAGCAGCTTGCTCTGGAACTGCAGGGGATTTTTTGGTCAAAATCATCCAGAGCATAACGCATCAAAGGAACGATGGATTTCCATGATATTTATCATGCTGATATTTTTCCAGTATAGGCCTCAAATACATGTAACATATGTAGTTTGTGGCAGGTGGAAGATCAGCTGATACCAATTATGCAAACAAGACCTTCATTTGCATAATTGATGTGAAAGTGTCCTAATCTATCTAAATACATATAGTAAATGATTCGATTGTCAACATTGTGATCTGTGTAAGTTAGTTAAAAGTGTGCATAATCAAGTATTGATTATACAGATGTGAAAGTCATTTGCATTATCAGAATATTTCATGGAGGTATGAAGTCTCCGAACAGTTGTTGGATAAGTTAACATACTAGTTAATAAGTTAGTTGTGTCGAATATTCTGATAGTTCACAGTAAACATACTAGTTAATAAGGCACAGTACGTATTTAGCAAGAATACTTAAGACATCCATGTGGAAGAAGACTGCAATACATCATATTTAATTAACTACCTACAAAATCAACAATAAAAGTGTAAGAGATATAAAAGGGTAAAAAAAGTGCAATTAGTATGAAAGATCAAACTGGTAATTCCGAACATAAAATCAAATTTGGAACGAATAGATACTTAAACAGAGGAGTCTTTTAATTGTTTTGCTCAGGCAACCAGGCGCCATGGGAAGGAAGCTGCGACACCTGCTGGTTTTCCTTCTCATTATCCTGAAGGAGCCCAACATGCCGGAAGCCGGCTGCAGCTGCATACCATCATTCCGCTGCGGATGCCGCCTCATGGGTCTCACCAGCGTCCCTCAGAACCTCCCAACATCCATCCTCCGGTTAGATTTGAATCATAACAAGATTTCAATGATTCCGCCTGGTGCTTTTGCAAATCTAAACAAGCTAGGATTGTTGGACATGTCCGACAACAAGGTAACAATGATTAAGGAAGATGCATTTGCAAAACTGTCCCAGCTACAAACGTTGATCCTGGATTACAACTTAATAACAACGATTCAAACAGGTACATTTGCAAATTTACCCCGTCTCCATCTGTTGGTAATACAAAACAACAAGATAGCAGAAATTCAGCTACGTGCATTTGCAAATCTACCCATGCTCCAAACCGTGTTACTTTCCCGAAACATGATAACAAATATTCAGAGTGGTACATTTGAAAATGTACACAAACTACAACGGGTGGGTCTAGAATTAAACCAGATAGCAAGGATCCAACCTGATTCATTTTCAAATATACCCCAACTCCAAAATTTGGAACTTCAGTCGAACAAGATATCTGCCATTCCCCCCTCAGCTTTTGGCTTTTTGAAATCCGTTCCTCTCATAAAACTTAAGGGAAACCCCTGGCTGTGTGACTGTAGGATGCTTCCTTTCAGGTTGAATATCACTGAATTTCCTTCATTTAAAGACCAGATAATCTGTGCCCAGCCCTCCAAATTCTCCGGACTAAAGCTTATAAATATCAATCCTGAAGAATTGAAGGAGCCCATTATCCTGAAGGAGCCCAACATGCCGGAAGCTGGCTGCAGCTGCATACCATCATTCCGCTGCAGATGCCGCCTCATGGGTCTCACCAGCGTCCCTCAGAACCTCCCAACATCCATCCTCCGGTTAGATTTGACACTTAACCAGATATCAATGGTTCAGGCTGGTGCATTTGCAAATCTACAACAACTAAAAAAGTTAGACCTGTCCTGCAATCAAATAACGGCTATTCAGCCTGGTGCATTTGCAAGTCTATCCCGGCTACAAGAATTGAACCTATCCTTCAACCAGATAACAATGATTAAGTCTGCTTTATTTGCAAATCTACCCCTGCTACAAAATTTGTACTTGGCCTCCAACAAAATATCAAATATTCAGCCTGGCGCATTTGCAAATCTACTCCGGCTACAAAAGTTGTCCTTGCTCATCAATCAGATAACAATGATTCAGCCTGGTACACTTGCAAATCTACCCCGGCTTCAAACTTTGCTCCTGTCCCAAAACAAGATAACAACTCTTCAGCAAAGAACCTTTGCCAATCTCCCCCTGCTAGAAAAGTTGGACCTGTTGAACAATCAGATAACAATGGTTCAGCCTGGTACATTTGTAAATCTACCCCGGCTAGAACGTTTGGCCCTGAACGGCAATAATATAACAATGATTCAGTCTGCTTTATTTGCAAATTTACCCCAGCTACAAGGATTATACGTGTCCTTCAACCAAATAACGACTATTCAGCCTGGCGCATTTACAAATCTACCCCGGCTACAAAAGCTGCGTCTGTCCTACAACAACATAACACTTCTTCAGCTAAGTCCATTTGCAAATCTCTCCCTGCTAGAAGAGTTGGACCTGACCTACAATCAGATATCAATGATTCAGACAGGTGCATTTTCAAATCTACCCCGGCTACAAACATTGTTTCTCTCGTACAACCGGATAAAAATTATTCAGCCCGGTACATTTACAAATCTACCACAGCTACAGCAACTGCACCTGCCCTACAACCAGATATCAATGATTCGGCTTGATGCATTTGCATATCCGACACGACTCCACCTTTTGGACCTAAGCTCAAACAACATGTCTGCGATTCCCCCTTTAGCTGATCGCTTGTTGGCATCCATTCCTCTCGTGAAACTTAACAAGAACCCATGGCAGTGTGACTGTCAGATGGTTCATTTCAGGATAAATATCACTAAGTTTCCTTCATTTAAAAACCAGATAGTCTGTGCCCAACCCGCCAAATTCAAGGAGCAGAATCTTACAGATATCAATCCTGAAGAAATGATTTGTGAACAACCAACAATATCTTCACTGCCTGCTGATATTCAAGTAACCTCTAACAAGTTCTACAACGGCACACCAGGAAGTAAAGCAAGAACAGTGCTTACTTCCCCCCTTGTAACTCCTCCAGGAAAACTGGAAAGCAGCAGTTCCCATGGGTATGTCCCCAGTTTCCCCATAACTGTCCTCATTGGCCCTATAGGCGGTTCAGTAGGTGGCATTTTCCTTGTCGGTACCATCATTTTCACCTTCTGGTCTAAGAGGAGGACCGCAAATCCTCCTTCGGGGCCTGCTTTGGGCCCAAATTCCAACATTGCTTTGAGATCCACAAACACAACACCTGTTGTAGTGATCAGTGGTCAAAACCACCAGTATGAAGATGTAGACACCCAACATGGTCAGACAGGGCAGGGCCAGTCTAAGGCTAACACGGAATCTCTGACACTTGCAAATCTATCCCACAACAAAGTGCTGGCTGCCTTAAAGCCAAATCCCATGTACGCAGTGCAGGGTCAGTCTAAGACCATCACTGAATCCAACATCACATGTCCTGTAATGGCCAGTTGTAATGATCACCAGTATGAAGATGTAGACACCCAGCAAAATCAGACAGGGCAGGGACAGTCTCAGGCCAAGTTTAACACAACAACCACAGCTACTGTGGTAACTAGTGGTCATGATCACCAGTATGAAGACATAGACAACCACTTTAATCAGACAGGGCAGGTAACAAGTGGTCATGATCACACATATAAAGATATGAACCAGAAAGGGCAGGCCCGTTTTCAGGCGATCGCTAAGTTCGACACAAACAACACAGCTACTGAAATAACCAGTGGTCATGACCACCAGTATGAAAATGTGGTCACCCAACATGATCAGACAGGGCAGGGGCAATCTCAGCCCATTAATAAATCCTTGGATGCCAGAAACACGTCTTATCGCACCGGGCCGACTTCCTCACAGGCAAATCCTCTGTACGAGTCTGGGTCGACTGACCCACAGTCGATTTCTCTGCACCAATTCGCGGGCCAGTATAACGCCATCACCCAGAATCCAAAATGAATCCAAACAGCACATTTCCTGTAGTGGGTAAAGGTCATGATCACCTGTAGCAAGATGTGGAAAGAGACAGGGCAGGGCCATTCTCAGACCATCTCTAAATCCAATACAAACTCTACAAGTATTGTAATGACCAGTGGCCATGATGACCAGTATCAAGATGTACATGTAGACATTCAGCATAATCAGACAGGGCAGGGCAAGTCTCAGGCCAGCGCTAAGTCAACCACAAACACCTGACAGCTTATGTAGTTAACAGTGGTCATGATCACCGGTATGAACAGAGAAACAGACAACATAAACAGATAGGGCAGGGATAATCTCAGGCCAACACAAACATTGCAGCTGCAGTAGTGACCAGTGGTCATGATCATCAGTATGAACATGTGAACACGCAATGTAATCAGTGTCCTCCTTCTTACCAGGACGTGTGTGTCCAAAAGAGGCCATAGCTACGGACCATGTCTGATTGGCCAGTGTGCACATGGCCTGTTCCACCACTGTGAGGTTTTTAGTGTAACACAAGAATATTTTCCCGCTCATATCACTACACCGATCCTGTCTCAAATACCTTCTAAGGCAACAGTTTGTTTCCTAGGACCGCTAAGATATGGAACTCTTTTTCTGGAGAGTACTTCTCACACAAATACAATCCAGCCGCCTTTGAAACCAACGTACACCCAATCTCCTCATCTCTTCAACTTAATTCAGTGCCTAGAAGTAGCCAATACTAGCCTTGCACTGAGCGACACTTGAAACAAGAAAGCTTTTAAAAAAAGCTGGCCGGGGCGCATTTGGAAGGACTACCTCAAAATTTCATGTTGTGTTCCAGTAAAATGTGCATCATTATTAAACTAGAAGTTTATATCTAAAATCTATGGGAAGTTGGCTGGAAACCTTTGTTCACTGGTATAATTGGATTTTCCGGCGTACTTTTGTGGGCGGAATTGTATCCCTTGTGTGCGCTGTGTGCCGGATATAAAAATCGTAAAAGAAACTCCGGTGCGAGACCACAGCCAAAGGCGGGAAGAGGTCCCGGATGTGCATTGTCGTTCTTTCTTCGTGACAGAAATTTCACTGTGGAGAACCTCTTAATTGGAATTCCACACGAATCCAGTGATCTTTGATTCTACCAATGGGATGTTGTGGACTCTTCAGTATGAAGCGTAGAAGTGCATCAGTGCGTCTATTAAAGTGTATCGCACACATGACAGGGTCTGATCTCATTAGGTTCCATTTGTCTTGTTGTGGTAATGCTTTAGCTTCTTCATAGGTCAGGTCAGGATTCAGGGTCATGAACAATTCTGGCCAGTTTAAATCATTAGCAGACACAGTGACAAACCATGTTGGTGGTCCAATAGTGTTTATTTTTGCTAGCAAGTTTAGCAGTTGGTCCTTGAAGTAAGCTGCTGTTCCACGTATATTCTTCATAAAAGTGTATGATGTGCTTTCAACATGTTGATCAATTTCATGATGCAGATCGCCTGCTGTTAGTGGCTGTGCTATGGATTGTGATCTAACATTACTCTGCTTTTGCATTCTACATACAATGGATATCTGACTGTACAATTTCTTGATTTCATACGAGTTCAAGGCAAAGAAGAGCCATGGGATGTTTTTTCTCCAGCAATCATTGATATTGAGCAAACGTGATTGGAAGTACTGTAAGTCTGTTAGTTGTACATCACGCGTCTGTTTGAAGCCATTTTTACCATATGGGTATAACTGTGGAAAACAGTGTTCCTCAAGATCAGTCTCTTTAAATATGCTTTGTGGTGGTGATGTTTCACGTGGTAGTGATATCACTGGGACATTGTCTGTTACATTCTGCAACAGAGATTGTAACTGGACATTTGGATTAATGTAGTTACAGGGAAAAGCTGAGAGTTCTTGGACAGTAGAAGGTGCACTTGAGAAGTCTGGTTCATTGGCGTCTGTGATCATTGGATTGAATTCACTTGACTTTTTTACCCAGTTTTCAAAGGTAGCTATGTTCACATGTGAATATAGATGATTATGCGTTACCAGCCATGTAAGAGCTTCATGCATTTTGGAAAATCGTACAATGTGTTGTGGGTCTGTTCTTTGTGTTTTACTTTCATTTGTCTGACAAGGGTGTACTATTACTAGCCCAGCTGTATCTTGGCTATGTGGTAACAGTTGGCAAGTAGTTTCAATGTTGGTAGGGAAACTTATGGCTTGACCTTGTTCACCAAATTGTCCACCTGGTAATACAATTAACTTGATGAAGGTGTATTTCAAACTGACAAGTCTTGTTTCCATTCTACTGAGTTGTTTCAGGCATGATGGAATGTCACCTGGATCCATATTGTTAGTCCAAGCATTGGGTATGGGTTTGTCTTTTTCAAGACAAATCAAACACTTTGAACAGAGATGATGTTGACCAGAAATATCATTGACTATTTTGTCTATGACAGCATTGTTGCAGTTTCGCACTTGGTCATGAAATAACAATTGTCTACATATGCTACAGTAGTACTTTGGCTGCTGTTTTATATAGCAATGAAATGCAGGAAAGTCTGATTTGTATTGTTCACTGGTATAGTCTATGCTATGTTCTCTAACATATTTTGTAGCCAATGTTTTTCTCACTCTATCACAGTTTTTCCTCTGTCGTTGCGTTTTTTCTTGTGAAGATTCTTGTTCAGCTCTTTTTGCTTTGCTAGCTTTGCGTGATGTCCTTTGTTTTGCAAGTCTTTCGGCTTTTTGCTCAGGGGTCTCATTTGCTTGTTTTGCTTTGTATGATGCTCTTCGTTTTGCAAGTCTATCGTCTTTTTGCTCAGGGGTCTCATTTGCTCGTTTTGCTCTTTCCTGTGCAAGTCTATCTGCTTTTTGCTCAGTTGTCTCATCTGCCTGTTTTGCTTTGTATGAAGCTCTTCGTTTTGCAAGTCTTTCATCTTTTTGCTCACGGGTCTCATTTGCTTGTTTTGCTTTGTATGATGTTCTTCGTTTTGCAAGTCTTTCATCTTTTTCCTCAGGGGTCTCATTTGCTCGTTTTGCTTTATATGATGCTCTTTGCTGTGCTGCTTTTTGCTCACAGGTCTCATTTGCTTTCTTTGCTTTGTATGATGTTCTTTGTTCTGCAAGACTCTCTGTCTTCTGTTGATAGGTTTGTTTTTCTTGTTTGTCCTTGCATATTGCGCTTTGGATTGCAAGACCTTGCACTTTTTTATCATTTAAATTTGATGCTGCATTTGGTGACATTACTAATTGATTCAAGAGGCCTTCATTCCTGTTCTCTGGCATAGCACTTGGATGTTTGCTTGTGGTGCATGGCACAATGTTTTTCCCAGTACTTTGGTTACAATGTGGTGCAAATGGAAATGCTGTGTTTGGTTGTTGTAGGTTCTCTTTCGTAGATACAAACTCTGGTTTAACCAAGGTGTATGTGTGTTGTTGTTGAACTTGAAAGCAGTTTTCTGACTCAATCATAGAAGAAACATTGCTAGTCAGATTGATAATGTGTATACCAGTAGGTTCAACTGATAAGAAAACATTTTCTGCTTGTACTGGGACAACCTCAAAATTGCATGTTGTGTTCCAGTTAAGTTGTTGCAAGAATGAAACTAGATTGCTGTTTGAACTGTGCATGCTTAAAGTAGAAGTGCCATGGCTATCTGGCAATGCTGTTATGGGACTTCTGGCATGTGAGTCATAAACAAAATACTTGTTATCAGCGTGCAACAATGCTACTGTTGAACCAGTTATTCCATGTGCTGTTATGAAAAGACAAGTGTTGGATTCAGCAAATGCTGCTTCTAGGGCTTTCTTTAAGGTGTAATAAGGATAGACTGCTTCTGTGGCAAATATGTCTCCAGTGTAAGACTCTTTTATTGATACACGTACAGTATTGTTGTAAAGTTGCAAATAGTCTGGAATATCATCAACGGAGAGGAACTCCACACCAGATCTTAGTGATGGTTTTATGTAGGTGTATAGTGCATCTCCTTGAAAAAGTACACCATCAAGATCTGTACTTGTCCAGGTAATTGCTTGTCTGCAAGTACTGTGGTTAACAACTGCCATTAAAGCATTTGCAGTGCATTGTTTGCCTCTATTATCTCCACTGAAAATGATGTCACCTTGGTGGTATTTTCCCGATAAAATAGATTCACACATTGTTCACAATATATGTGTTCTTTGCTTGACTTTATTTGCACAATGCACAGTGCTCAGTGGCACGATTGAGTCTGGTGTGTGCAAAATGCACAGTGCTCAATGGCACGATTGGTCTGGTGTGTGCAAAATGCACAGTGCTCAATGGCACGATTGGTCTGGTGTGTGCAAAATGCACAGTGCTCAATGGCACGATAGGTCTGGTGTGTGCAAAATGCACAGTGCTCAATGGCACGATAGGTCTGGTGTGTGCAAAATGCACAGTGCTCAGTGGCACAATTGGTCTGGTGTGTGCAAAATGCAGTGCTCAGTGGCACGATTGAGTCTGGTATGTGCAAAATGCACAGTGATCAATGATCTGTTAATAGGTCTCAAGGTCTAATTTGGTTGGATCAAGGACTCTCTTTCAAACCTCTTTGGTTGGATGCAAAATGTAATGCGTAGATTTCAGCAGAAGAAGTATAAATGTGTACTGTGTAAAATCTTATTGAGTACAGACTTTTGCTAGCTGTAAGTTTCTGTATATTACTGTGTCACTTGTATATATAGCAGAGAACAGTCTAAGGCGTCACTGAAACAGAAAGAAAATATTGTCTTGATCACATAACATCTTACTAGTACCAACAAAAAGCAAAAATCTACAAAAGTTCAGGTGTGACATCTTGCCAACTGCTTTGCTGATTGTTTAACAGTTAGCTACAATCCGTTGTTTTCTACTATTCTTTGGAAATGTATGTTTTAATGTATTAGAATCCGATCCATCTTTTCAACTTGTACGATATTTTTACAATCAAAAATGCCCTGCATAATGCCTCGCATCGGCTCAAGCACAGTGCACCATTAAACTATCTAAATTCTCGTCAATCCCCACACACTGGTTTTACTAAAAAAACTATATACCGTTCCTTGGAAATATGTTTCAATGTGTCCGAATTCATGATCACTATCTTTTCAAATTGTACGTTACTCTTACGATCGAAAATGTCCTGCAGGACCTCCTGCAGCTGCATATATAGACGCACGCCCCCCTCCCACCCGCACGTAAACTGTTCCAATCGTTGCACAATAAACTTGACTGTATACCCTCCACAAAATCTTTCGTCAAATGTCGTGCTCATTTTACTCACATGACACTACGCCTTAGAATGTAATGTTATATTTTAATACATCCGAATTCCAGAAAGATAACTTTACAAACTGTACCAATTTCTGTACGATAAAAATCTCACCTCCTCCGCACCGTCAACGCCCGTGAGGGTATTTACCGGAATAACCCGAAATGACCCGGAATAACCCGGAATAACCGTAATATTTCTTGTTCCCATGGCCATATATACATTATTTTATGCCAAAATATTGCATTCTGCGATCTTAACTTATCAAAGCACACTGTATTTCGGTAGCTTTCATCCTTTATTAAGGTTATTCCGGGTTATTCCGGGTTATTCCGGGTTATTCCGCTAAATACCCGGACCCGTCAACGCTATCGCAAAATGAACCGTGCGATTTAACGACAACTCCTCAAATGTTACATGACCAGTGTTTTACTGCAAATCAAGAAACATTTTCCTTTCCTAGACTTTGCTAATGAGCGCTGCAATGTTTTCTGTACGAGTAGAGGTCATGGATAAACAGTATTCTTACAACGTTTATTTGAAGGGCTAAGAAGGGCTGAGAATTGTCGTAAAAACGCACGGTACATTGCGTTTATTTGAAGGGCTGAGAAGGGCTGAGAATTGTCGTAAAAACGCACGGTACATTTTGCGACCATAGCAGACCCATCCAAGGACGAACCATTAAACCGGGGACAAAGCCGGGCGCCTGCGGCGCCCCGGCAAAAAGGCAGCGCCCTACAATACCTGAACCCCTGGATAATTTGCATAACATGTTATGTCCCTAAGTCTGATTTCTCATTTGTTTATCCAAAACCCAACCAGAAGCTCCACAGATAAATTTAGGAATCCTATGAAAATTCTAACTAACGTAGACCTTTCACATATTAAAAAGTAGGTGTACATGTGGAGGAGACGAACAAGAAGCCGGTACTGAAGACCGTTGTGAAAAGGAAAAATTCATTAGGCTTCTTCTTGCGTATATCTCTAGTTTGCTTTGTGCACGATTTACGCTGCATGTTGTACATGTAGACCCATTACTGTGTGTTGGTCTTTTTAAAAAGCTCAACACAAGGACGTGAAGGTCTTATAGTTGTCTCGTATGCTTGTCGTAAACGCTCGAGTTGTTTTACTATGTTTTAAATGTATAATTGAGTTTTATGTAGCTGATTCAATGCTGTCTTTCATGACAGGCACTGCCGTTTTAGCACTGTCATCGTATTTGTTCCTGAGTACCTTTCCTCCTTTTTTGAGTCATCACCCAACTATAAACTAAAAATAAAGAAAGTCTATACGTTCATTTTTTAGGAATCCTATGACGTAGGTCCTTTACATCATAACAAGTAAATGCACATGTGAAAGACAATAACAGTAGCCGCTCAATACGTTTGTGGAAAAGAAATCTATGGGGCTATTTTGCTTATTGTTTTGTATCTCTTGTTAAACTTGTGCATGACTTGATTTATAATCTGCACAGTAGAACCAATATGATGGTCTTCTCTAAAGAGCTCAACATAATAGGATGTGAGGCTCTTATAGTAGGCTTGTTTGATTGTCTCTCGAGTTGTTTTACTATGTTTTAAATGTATGATTGTGTTCTATGTAGCTCATTTAATGCTGTCTTTTATGGTAGGCATTGCTGTTTAGCACTGTAATTGTATGGATTTTAGAGCATCTGTGGATATACAGTATATTTCGTGAATGTGATTGAAGTATTAGATTTGAAACATTACAGCTACTGTGACAGTACTGTGGGTTTGCCGAGGAATGTACACTAGTAACTGTTGTAATTGGGATGTATATATAAACTGATTCAAGTTATTGGATGGACCAAAGTTTTAAGGATTCAGAGCCAATCTTTACTCTAGCTAGTAGGTGTCTGGCCTGGCTCTGGCGATCACATTTACAGAACTCAAGTTCTTCAAGCTTTATATTTAAAGATAAATAATCAGAACAAATAAAGGCATTGAATACTACAAACTATATCTACATCTGAAGACTATACATGTTGTATTGAATATTGACTGTATAAACCACAGATAAAACAAAAAGAGCAATTAACAACATGATGAGAACAGTTGTGGGTCATGTCCTCATGTCATAAGGGCGGGTAAAAGAACTAAATATGACTTAAGAGACAGGAGTAAAGGCAGTGCTTGACACGTGTTTTATTATGTAATTTTATTGTTCTATTGTGTAATTTCATTTTGTGCGTAATGCTATACGTCTGTGTATTTAGTGTATTATATGGAATCCAGGTACACTAGTGTTTCCTTTTGTACAATGCTTGTACAATGCTAAGGGATATCAACTATGTGCAAGCTGGTCCACCCTGGATAAAGATCACATAAATAAATAAATAAATAGAAACTCTTCATTTTCACAATGGTTGATGTAAACATTCTTTTACAGACGTTTTTTTTCTTATCATAGTTTGTTTTTCTAAATAAGTGCATCTTGACAAATTATTTGAAAATTTGTGCCAAAATGCTAACTTCAAGGAGATTTTAAAAAGTATCACATGGTATCTTTTGAAAAATCGGTGTCTGCTTGAATTATTGGGAAAGGACTATCTTATCTTTATTTTTCAAGTGTGGTGGGTTAACGTGTTCGTGATATCTCCTTAAGCATGGGTTAACGTCTGCGGCGAATGAATTATAGCTGAACAGAGGCTAGAACTGGAATGAACAAATATCAGGCTATCGTTCAATATCCCATTCGTTGTACGGGACAGAACCTCAGAGGTCCGTGCACTGAGTCGTACATCGGGGAAACGGCACGATCATTAAGAACCCGTTTCATGGAACATAAACATCGCAGTTCAACATCTTCAGAAGTGTCTCAGCATATACACGTCAAATCTCCGGTCCACTCCGTGTCTCTGGACCAAGTTCGCATCCTGCCATTTATGATTCGCTGCTACCTGACGTCATCCGACGACTTCCGGATTAGTGCAGCGAATCATTCATCTGATTAAGGTCGGAGTGTTCGGCCGAAAATTTATGGTGAGTTTCTTCCCTTGTGTTGGAACAAAGTTTAAACTTTTCACTATGGAATTTACCAACACAGATGAGCTTTCATTCAAATATCAGGCTATGTAGGGTTTTTATTTAGACAAAAATTTAGAAAACCCAGAGTAAGAAAGGTTTCAGAAAGCCAATCAAATGTACCTCTCAAAGCATTTAGTAAATGTTTACGTATCAACCTGCATAATAAAATACAGTGGAAGAGCAGCAATCAATTTGAATCATTAATGATTGGCAGCCATGGGAAAAAGCAATGATTTATGATAAAGCTTAGTCCATAGGTTACAGGCAACAACAAGAATCGCGAATGTTGTGATAGTTGACTACTAACCCAAGTCCTTAATAATAATGATTTTTATTAAAAATTTTATGACCTTTGGAATGTACTAAGTGATTATAATATACGTGATTTCCCACAGTTCATTGTAAACGAGGCTCTGCATAAATTACGCGGCGAATGAATTATTGGTGGACTGAGGCTAAAACTGGAATGAACATACAAATATCAGGCTATGTAGGGTATTCATTTAGACAAAAGGACAAAATTGAGAAAATCCAGAGCAAGAAAGGTTTCAACAAGCCAATACATGTACCTCAGAGCATTTAGTAAATATGTACGCACCAATCGATTTGAATCATTCAGGCAGCCATGGGAAAAAGCAATGATTTATGATAAAGCTTAGTCCATAGGTTACAAGAAAAAAAAGCAACAGGGAAAACAAGAAAATTGACTACTACCCCAAGTCCTTAATAATAATAATGTTTTTAGAAACCTTTATGATCTTAATGTATCAAAATTGGCTAGGTTTGTGTTTTGAGTTTCATTTTTTTACCATATATTAGCGATGTGATGAATATTGATTGCTAGGGACAAAATGACTAATAATGGGTTTTGGAGTCATATGATTGTATGATGTCACCACATAATCCATCTTCAAAGAGACGTACGGCAGTTAAACGGTGACATGTTTGAATTGTTTACCCGAGATGCCTCATACCACTCGTGACGTCAGGGTCAGACAATCAACACGCCCATATAAGCAAGACTAATCAAACCTTGTTTGTCACAATCCGTTGCGTAACGGCTACACAGAGCTCGCATCTGGGAGGCAAAACTGCAACAAGAAAACACGACAGTCCTTCGTGACTTCCTCACCCAGAAGTCAACTTGACGTGTAGTGACCACCTTCAAAGGTAAGATTTTTCAGAAATCAAATCATGTTGATGAAGGAAGTTGAAATGTTGGTGAGAAAAACTTTTGTTTGCATGATATTGTGTCAAAAAGGGCTTTACTTTCAAATGACTGACCTACCCGATGAACTAACTGTCATGATTTGAACATGTGACCATGGCACTTAAAACGAAATTTCCGCTTTAAACAATGTTGGGCAATGCCTGGCTCTATTGATTGTCATATGCTTGTCATGAAAATACTGTAAATGCAGAAATGTTCGCGGTGGATTAATGTTCGCGGTTTTCGCGGTGACCACTTCACCGCGAATTTAAAACCACCGCGAACAATTTTCTATTATGATATTAGACTGCAGTCTATGGTGTTACCGCGAACTTAAATCCACCGCGAAAAGTCCTTTTTCTCGCTACCGCGAAATTAAATCCCCGCGAACTTAAATACATTTACAGTAATCGCTTTCTGTTTCTTGAAAACATGATAAAAAAGCAAAAAAATGAAAATGGAATCGAACAAAATTGAGATGTTGCTGAGACAACAATCTTTTTATTTTATTTGCCACCTCATTTTTTCTGATAAGAAAAGCAATTCACACATGCACCAGTTAGCATACGAATGAAATCCGCATTCTCTTATCTGAAGATAGAGCTTGTTTTGGCTCTAACGCACATAAAGTATGAAATTCATTGTTTGAAATATTTAACGGTTTAGTATGATGACTCGTTGGGTCCTGTGATGGCATTTGGCTCTATTACAGAATGCCAGTTTCCCTTTAGTCGCGCTCTCGCTCAATTTCCGGCAAAGTCCGAGAACCATGAATTGACGTGGCCTAATGTCTTTATCTGGAAGGTCAAAGGGCGTCATGAAAATGTCAGTGAAAACAAGAAGTAGTAAACAACCTTCATTTGATATGCAAACAACACCAGACAATCAACGAAACCATATCAGTAAGACTGATTTAATACCGTTTGTCACACTCCATAACCGAACAGCTGCGGTAACGAGTATCCCAGGAGCACAACACATTTGTAATATTGCTTTTAGGTTTTGGTTTAGTTTTGATGTTTTGGTACAGTTTACCGAAACAGTATGATCAAAATCTATTGATAATAATACAAAAATGTACTATATGATAAATATAGAATACAACACGGTGTATTCCGTATCACCCATGACCGCGGGTCGGATCGCCCGACGGCGGAAGGCCGGAGGGTGATCCGACCTGCGGGAGGGCTGAGACCGAGGGTGATGCGGAATACACCGTGTTGTAATTAATTTATGTCATACCCGCCTGAGAAAACCCATGTTTTGATGCGAAATACGCCAGAAGTTGAACAAATTTGGTGCCCTCGAACAATAAGTGTTGCAACAGCAATGTTCCAACGTGCGAATCAGGTATTCGAATTGCCAATTCGGCCCGCTCGAAACAGTTCGATTTATTCGAATAGAGCCTGTGTGATACGCCTCTGGAACCTGTGCGACACGGAAACGTACGGCCCGGTCCGGAACACCCGTGTGTGGGAAAATTAATACTTAACTTTAGTCCATAGGTTGTAGCACAGGCAACATCAATATCTGCGAATGTTGCGGAAATCGACTACTTTCTTATGTGATTAAAGATCTACAATCTTTCATTAAGAAATTGCTTTTAATCTATCGCCATTGCCGGAGCATTGGCTAAATAAAAAAATTAAAAAACTATGCGATCTATTTTCTTTCTCAGCCTTTAAGAAAGTAATATTGTACCGAACAGTGAATACTAAGGTCCCAAATTACTAAATCTGAGTTTCGAAATCACATGTATAATGCTACCACAAACATATCACGCCCTTCCAATAGACGCACTCCTGTTGGTCGACTCCTCATCAGATGCATATGGTGCATATGAAATATTAATTCAAGCACCGTCACACCACTCGTGACGTCAGCTTCAGACAATCAACACGCCCACATAAGCACGACTAATCAAACCTTGTTTGTCACAATCCGCTGCGGAACGACCACACCTAGCTCGCATCTGGGAGGACAGCTGCAACAAGGAATGCCCTTCGTGACTTCCTTGTTCAGAAAGAAAGTGCCAACTGAAGATACCCTACCCAGCTTGAAAGGTAAGTTTAGAAAATCCATGAGGTAAGTACTTTCTCCAATAAATAAAAAAAAAAAAACAGCGCTCGCCACGTCCTGGAGTCGCACCAAGGGAACACAGAGAACCTCCGCTGCTTTCCGTCTCGGAGCCTTAAGAAGTTTTAAAAAGTTCATAAGGTTAAAAAAAAAATAAAAAAAATAAAAAAAGTACTTTCTCCAAGCAAAGCACCTCGCGTCATTCACTTAATTGTATGCTATGACGGCATTTAAAAGTAGCTGACACGTTTGTAAGAGAAGAATTTTCATGGTTGTGTTTTTAAACGAGTTATAAACCTGACGGAGATTTTCATGGTATCAAACGTACAGGTGTATCGTTAGTTATCCTGAGCGGACATGAGGAGAGGAATCCTCGTCAGTCTTCTTTAAGCTGACACAAACATGCAGGTACACAACAGGAGCAAGTTGCCATCTTTGGAAATTGCTTGTTTGTTTGTGCCTTTATTTATACTCGCTACTGCTCCATTCGGCCGCTTTTCCTATGGGTCGAGTTAGGAAGAGTATCAATGTTCAATAAGTAATGATTACTCAATGATAACTAAAATGAACCACTAGATAAAAAATTAATGTAGAGTTGAAGGGAATGGAGGTAATGTATGGTGACGCCCTAAACATATCAGATCAGACATGATTCTCTTTTATGTTGTGGCACAGACGAAGTAAATGATTATCTACTATTCTATAAACGCAGAAAACTGGGTATGGAATAAAACTAAAAATGGAATGAGATTAAATTAGACATTAAATTCAAAATAATGACAATACCAAAACGAATTAAACGCCTGCTATTCTCATGCAAGGGTCACACAACTCCAATATTTTTTTTAAATTGCGGCTTCATTTTCTTATGTATAGCAAAACTAGAAGTGATAATGACATGCATTATTTAAGAAATAAATAAACCAGAAATTTTAAGTATTTTCTTGCAGGTTGATATTGTTTTTCCATTTGTAGATAAGTGTTATATATGGCCTCCTTCGGTCAACATTGACCATGGTAAAATCCTAATTGATATCCGCCCAACAGCGTCGACTGTAGCTAAACAGTCCTATACGAGAATGACAGTCTCTGCCACATCTGTAAGCTGAGTCAGGTCTGTTGCAGAGATACGTCTAGTAATCTATAATTCATTGTTTGAATTGTCGACCAGTCTAGCTTGTTGATTTGGCTCCTGTGGTGGATCTGAGTTTATTACCGGTAACAATGCGTCCTCTTTCATCTACATTTTATAGCGTCTTTTTCATATCCTCCTCTCTCCAATATTATCCTGTACAAATCAGTGAACCAAGAAATTACGTTGAGGTGGCCTGTTTCGGAGCTCCTAATATGGATGATTGGTCTCATGAAAATGTCAGTGAAAAGCAAACATGGGCCCCCAAAATGAGTAAACAACCTCCATGCTAATTAAAAAAAAACATAGCTTCAATAGACACAACCATATCAGCAAGACTAATTCATTACGGAACAGCCATTGAAACACATTCTACAGAACTTCAGTAAACACGCTCTTAAACAATGCTGCATTGTTTCACATGGTTTACAACCGGCTTATTTTGTATGGTTTGTCGACATTACTAGTCTGTTCTTCTAGCTATATGATGATACATGTAATGTTGATTAATCGTATGTGTATATATTGCTGTCAATAAGTCTTACTTTTCGCTAATCATGATTCCATTTGCTTGATTTGGGATATGTATTAATCACATTTGTTGCCTTTGATAAATTACAAATATGCAACTGATAACTATTAGTTTTAGTATTGCAACATTTACAAGACATCATGATTCTGATGACACACACCAAAGCTCATAAGCAAGGGCATGTTCGTGTGTCATTATAATAAAGGGCAGTACATCGAAAAAATACAGACAAGCCGCGAGAATAACAAAGTAAGCTAATATGAGCAACATAGTAACAAAAACTATATGACATTTAAGAACAATGAAATTTGTATTCAAGTAAACAGAAACTCCAAGACAGTCAAATCTTTTCGTTTCATCTGTGAATAGTTAAACAAAATAGTTAGTTGTATTTAATATCATGTGAGTTGACAGTGAATACCTGTCAAAATACTTAAATCAGCCATGTGGAAGTAGAATAAAATTCAATATATCAAATTCTGTACCAAGAAAATCAACAATAAAGAAAAGACCTTGATTTGCTTAGGTGACCAGACACCATGGGAAGAAAGCTGCGACACCTGCTGGTTTTCCTTCTCATCATCCTGAAGGAGCCCAACTTGCAAGTAGATGGCTGGTGGAAATCAACTCCTAAAGCCGACTGCAAATGCGCACCGGCACCACGCTGCGATTGCCATGGCCTGGGCCTCACCAGCATCCCTCAAAAGCTCCCCAAATCCATCCACCATTTAGATTTGACAGTTAACAAGATAAAAGAGATTCATCCTGGTGCATTTGCAAATCTACCCCAGCTGCAGGTGTTGGACCTATATGAAAACCAGATAACGATAATTCGGGCTGGGTTTTTTAAACCTCTAATCAGTCTCAAAGAGTTGTGCCTAGGCGAAAACAAGATAAGAATATTTCAGATATCTGTATTTGCAAATCTACCCCAGCTAGAAGAGTTGGACCTATCTTCCAACCAGATAACAATAATCCAACCAAGTGCCTCTGAAAATCTGCTCCACCTAAAAACGTTGTACCTGTACTCCAACAAGCTAACAGCTATTCATACAAGTGCATTTTCAAATCTACCCCGGCTACAATTGTTGAACCTGTCCAACAACCAGATAAGAAATATTCAACCTGGTACATTTGCAAATCTACTTCAGCTAGAAAAATTGATGTTGTCCACGATCAATATGACAATGATTCAGGCTGGTGTACTCTCAAATCTACCCAGGCTGCAAGAATTGCACCTGGGCTTAAACCAGGTAACGGTGATTCTGTCTGGTGCATTTGCAAACCTACCACGGCTAGAATGGTTGATCCTGAGCAACAACCAGATGAGGAAAATTCCACCTGGTGTATTTGCAAATATACCCCAGCTCCAACTGCTGTATCTGTCCGGCAATCAGATAACAGAGATTCGGCCTGGTTTGTTTGCAGATCTGCCCCAGCTAAAAGAGCTACGTCTGTCCAACAACCAACTGACAAAGATTCATCCCGGTACATTTGCAAATCTACCCAGGCTAGAAAAGTTGGTTCTGGCTTCCAACCAGATTACCATGATTCAGGAAGGTGCATATCCCACAAAACTCCAGTATTTGGACCTGAGATCAAACAAGGTATCTGCGATTACCCCCTTGGCTTATGGTATGTTGAAATGTATTCCACACATACATCTTCGTATGAACCCCTGGCAGTGTGACTGTAGGATGCTTCCCTTGAGGCAAGATATCACTGACTCTCCTTCATTTAAAAACCAGATATACTGTGCCCAACCCTCCAAATTCCGGCATCAAAATCTTGCAGATATCAATCCTGAAGAATTGATTTGTGAAGAGCCAACCGAATCAATGCTCCATGTTGATGGCCGAATTCATTTTGGCAATTGTAGCACACCGAGCGGCTCAACGGTAGGTCGTACAGACAAAATAAGAAGAACACCAACTTCACCCACTACAACAACTCCAGAAAACACAGAAAGTAACAGTTTCAATGCTATTGTCCGAGTAAGTTCTACCAACCGTTACAATGGCACAACAGCTGACTTAACGGCAGATTTTTACTTTACAGTAGGCACTGGAGGAAAAGAAAGCAAAACAAGAACAACTCTAACTTCACCCCTTACAGAAAAAAATGAAAGCAGCACCTCCCATGAGTCTGCTCCCAGTTTCCCCATACCCGTTCTCGTTGTCTCTATCAGTTGTTCAGTAGCTGGCATTGTCCTTATTGGAACAATCATTGCCACAATCTGGTCCCACAGAAGAAACAAAAATCCTCCATCGGGTCCTGTTTCAGTCCCAAATTCTCAGGCTAACACGCGATATCTGGCAAATCCTCTGTACGCAAGTGTAGAAACAAATTACTCAAATTCTACCCGTGTCCATGGCCAGACAGCGCAAGGCCAGTCTCATACCAGCACTAAGATCAACTCGAACGTCTCAGCTGGTGCAATGACTAGTGGTGAAGATATACATACCCAACATGATCAAACAGGACAGGGCCATTCTCATGCCACCCCTGAGTCCAATACAAAGTCCACCACTAAGTCCACCTCAGCTACTGTGGTGACTAGTGGCGATGATCACCAGTATGAAGACGTAGACAAACATCATGATCAGACAGGGCAGGGCCAGTCTCAGAACATCACTAAATCCAACTCAAACACCACAGCTGCTGTAGTGACCAGTGGGCATGATCAGCAGTATGAAGACGTAGGCAACCAACATGATCAGACAGGGCAGGGCCAGTCTCAGGCTATCGCTGAATCTTTAGATACCAGAAATGAGTCTTATGGCAACGGGCCGACTGTCTCACAGCCAAATCCTCTGTACAAGTTTGGGTCGTCTGAATCACAGCCGGGTTCTCTTTACAAGTTTGTGGGCCAGTATCAGGCCGACACAAACACATTAAATAATGTCCCTCCACGCCTCTACACTCCCCGCGAAGATGACATATATGTGAAGCCAGATGATGCCCTAAGCACGAGGCCAGCAAGCCTGTATGAGATGCCACCAAATAACATTTGCGATAACGACATGCTCTACTGCCAACCTCCAGCAAACACATAGTGGCTACATGATAACAGAATCTAAAAGGCCATTCATGAAGTTTTGTCCTCTCAAAGGCTCGCATTCATGGCCATCCGGTGCGATTTGTCAAACTGTGAATAGATTTCATCTAAAAGAGTTTTCTTAATTAACGGCAATAATCATCATTATAAATCTTCCCGGAAAGCTTACCAAACAAACGCCCATAAAGCACCTTCTTTACGGATGTAACGAATCGCCAATGACAACGTTTCCTAGACAAAATGTAGGCGCTTGAAACATTGAAAACACTAGCAAGGTCTTTGCATTGAAAGAGAAAACAGCATACTGCAGTACTTGAATCACGGCATAAGTTTCATAATATGATCTGTTCCTCAGTCAGTTTCCTCCTTTTTTTGAGTAAACACCCAACCACAAACTAAAAACCAACAAAAGTTATGTATTTATTTTAGAGATCCTATGACGTTTCCAACAAACGTAGAAACTTTACATGAGAACAAGTAAGTGCACATGTGAAAGAGAATAACAGTAGCGCGCCCAACATATTTGTGGAAAGGAAATCTATGGGGCTTTTTTTGCTTCATGTTTTCTATTTCTTGTTAAATTTGTGCACGACTTAAGCTGTACATAGTAGAGGCAATGTGATGGTCTTTTCTATAGAGCTCAACATACCAGGATGTGAGGGTCTTATAGTGGACTTTTTTGGATTGTCTTAAACACTCGAGTTTTACTATGTTTTAAATGTATGATTGGGTTCTATGTAGCTGATTTAATGCTGTCTTTTATGACAGGCATTGTTGTTTTAGCACTGTCGTCGTGTGGATTTTAGAGCATTTGTGGATATACAGTAGAGTTCGTGAATGCGATTAAAGTATCAAATAAGAAACATCAGCAGTACTGCCGGTTTGCTGAGGGATGTAATACAGTAACTGTTGTCATTGACATGGATATAGAGACTGATTCAAGTTATTGGATGGACAAACGTTTTGAGGATTCAGAGCCAGTCTTCACACTTAATTAGGTTTCTGGCCATTTCAATATTCAAGTACCTAATAATCATATTTGAATGAGATATCTGGCAAGACAGGCCTGGACAATCTTAAGTGAATGGAGTGTTGTCCAGTGATTATTGTTTGTTAATTCATTTTGCACAACAAAAATAATAAGAAATACAGAAAACAATGTATAAAATAGGTGTAGGAGGAGGGGAAATCCTTAACAGTTTATGCTGTGCCCTCCTCCTCTAAACTACACAAGATGTATGATCAATGAAATCAATAAATAACAAAGAAAAGTAAACTAACACAACCATATGTTGTAATGATACCAAATAGATGTATGATCAATGAAATCAGTAAACATAACAAAGAAAACAAACTAACACATATGTTATTATAATACAAAAGAAGATGTATGATCAATGAAATCAATAAATAACAAAGAAAGGAAACTAACACGTTACAATAATACAAAAAAAGATAAATAATTATAGCAATATATGTTAAGATGAGATAAATAATCCTATAAGGGGCTAGGGTGGTTTATGAGATGTGTTTTAAGGGCACTTTTAAATGTAAGAAAAGATGAAGTCACAG
Organism: Branchiostoma floridae x Branchiostoma belcheri; assembly: GCA_019207045.1. Classification (NCBI taxonomy): domain Eukaryota; kingdom Metazoa; phylum Chordata; class Leptocardii; order Amphioxiformes; family Branchiostomatidae; genus Branchiostoma; species Branchiostoma floridae x Branchiostoma belcheri. The sequence continues at coordinate 1,361,914 of CM033036.1, read as the reverse complement.
ATTATAGCCACTCAAGTTCTTGAAGCTTTATATTTAGAAATAAATACAGTAAAAACCGCTTAATTGTATGGCATCTTTGCCAGTGAATTCCGTGCAATTATCCGGATGGTGCAATAATGCGAATTTATCTAGCTGAAACGCACCGGATTGGGATTTTGGTACTACGTGCAGTTAACAGAAGTGTGCGTTAATCCGTTGTGCAATTAAATGGCTTCTACTGTATTCAGAACAAATAAAGGCATTGACTAAGACAAGCTTTATCTACATTTGAAGGCTGTACATGTTGTACTGAATATTGACTGTATAAACCACAGAACAAAAAGAGCGATTAACAACATGATAAGAACAGTTGTGGGTCATGTCCTCATGTCATAAGGACGGGTAAAAGAACTAAATATGACTTAAGAGACAGGAGTAAAGGCAGGGCTTGACACGTGTTTTATCATGTAGATTTATTGTTCTATTGTGTAATTTCATAGTGTGCGTAATGTCATACGTATGTGTATTTTGTGTATTTATATGGAACCCAGGTACACTAGTGTTTCCTTTTGTACAATGCTTGTACGATGCTAACGGATATAAACTATGTGGAAACGTCTTCATTTTCACAATGGTTGCTGTAAACATTCTACCTGAACAATACATAAGGCTGCACGTTTGTTTTTGCTTTGTCATAGTTTGTTTTTCCAAATTAGTGCACAAATTATTTGAAATTTTGTGCCAAAATGCTAACTTCAAATAACTTGAATAAAGTATCACATGTTGTCTTTAGAAAAATCGGTGTCTGCTTAATTTATTGGGAAGGGCCTAATTTCTTTTTATTTTTAAGTGTGGTGGGTTCTTCAACATGTTCGTGATATCTCTTTAAACATGAGTTCACGTCTGCGACGAATGAATTATTGCTGAACAGAGGCTAGAACTGGAATGAACAAATATCAGGCTATGTAAGTTTTTATTTAGACAAAAATTAGAAAACCCAGAGTAAGAAAGGTTCCCGAAAACCTATCAAAGGTACCTCTCAAAGCATTTAGTAAATGTTTATGTATAATAACCTGCATACTAAAATACAGTGGAAGAGCAGCAATCAATTTGAACCATTCATGATTGGCAGCCATGGGAAAAAGCAACGGTTTATGATAAAGCTTAGTCCATAGGTTACAAGAAAAAACAAGAACTGCGAATGTTGTGATAATTGACTACTAACTCAAGTCCTTAATAATAATAATTTTTCTTAAAACTTTTATGACCTTTGGAAATTGTACTAAGTGATTATAATATACGTGATTTCCCACAGTTCATTGTAAACGAGGCTCTGCATAAATTACGCGGCGAATGAATTATTGGTGGACTGAGGCTAAAACTGGAATGAACATACAAATATCAGGCTATGTAGGGTATTCATTTAGACAAAAGGACAAACTTGAGAAAATCCAGAGCAAGAAAGGTTTCAACAAGCCAATAAATGTACCTGAGAGCATTTAGTAAATATGTACGCACCAATCGATTTGAATCATTCAGGCAGCCATGGGAAAAAGCAATGATTTATGATAAAGCTTAGCCCATAGGTTACAAGAAAAAAAAAGAACTGCGAATGTTGTGAAAATTAACTACTACCCCAAGTCCTTAACAATAATAATGTATTTAAAAACTTTTATGATCTTAATGTATCAAAATTGGCTAGGTTTGCGTTTTGAGTTACCATTATATGACCATATATTAGCGATGTGATGAATATTGATGGCTAGGGACAAAAATGACTAATAATGGGTTTTGGAGTCATATGATTGCATGATGTCACCACATAATCCATCTTCAAAGAGACGTACGGCAGTTAAACGATGGCGCGTTTGAGTTGTTTACTCGAGAGGCCTCATACCACTCGTGACGGCAGCGCCAGACAATCAACACGCCCACATAAGTAAGACTAACCAAACCTTGTTTGTCACAATCCGTTGCGTAACGGCCACAAAGAGTTTTCATCTGGAAGGCACGACTGCAAGAAGAAGACTGCAGACAGTCCTTCCTAACTCCCTTGCCCAAAAAGAAACTACCAACTGGAGGTATCCTAACCAACTCGAAAGGTAAGTTTACTAATAGATAATTGAATGAGTTATTTTGTGCATAATGCCGACATTATTTTTCTGTTCATCAAACTGCATAATAATATTGATTGATCTTACTTGTATAGATTGCTCGCACTCGATTTTACTTTTAGGTATTTACTAGTTGTATTTAAAGTTAATCGAAAATCTTAGTGAAATGCAATTAAAGTTTAAACAGTCTCCATGTTAATGTAAGAAAAAAGCTTCAATCAACACAATCACACCAGCAAGACTAATTCATTACGGAACAGCTTTTGAAGCACATTCTACAAGCACATCAGTCACCACTCTTTAAACAATGGTTACATTGCTTCAATATTGTTTTGTAAGGTTTGCAGTCGGTTTGAATGAGTTATTTTGCCGATATCACTTTTCTACTCATCAAACTGCATAATAATATTGATTGATCTTACTTATTTACATTGCTCTCACTCATTTTTACTTTTCGTTTAACGATAAAGTAACCTCCATGTTGATATAAAATAAACAGCTTCAATCAACATAATCACATTAGCAAGACTAATTCATTACGGAACAGCTTTTGAAGCACTTTTCGCAAGAACATCAGTCACCACGATCTTAAACAATGCTGATATTGCTCCGATGTTGTTTTGCATGGTTTTTCAATTGGTTATTTAAATCATCACTTCACCATTGTCCCGCTGAGCCCATTTATATACGTGATGGGCATATTCAATCCTTTTCCTGCTGTGCTATATTGTTATGAGTTTGGGCCCTTTGGGGTATTTTTCATCTAAAGTTGCATACCACTGCAAAGCCGGGGGTAAATCTGCAGCAGCATCACAGAACAGGTAAAGTCTTACTTATCTGATGAAGCCATCATCTTTGAGAGGTTAAATTTGCCCAATTTATCTTCACACCACAAATCATGACGATGCGTCGACATCTTCTTGTCGTTTTATTCTCTTTCAAACTTGCCTTTGAAATGGCGCCTTCGTTCCACTCGTTAGGCTTCAATTAGAGCCTTCCATCGGACCCTACTCGTGTTTGAGGACAGAACACCTGGGGCACATTAAAGAGGCCACCATACTTAGCAAAAAGCGTAAGGGTCCTTCCGGGTGTGAGTGGAGTCCAAATAACGGTCTCAAACTCCCTCTACGGTAACAGCGTCTTCCCTCAGACTCTTTTTTTTTTTTGGGGGGGGGGGGGGGGGTCCCACACGAAGACAACCCACAAGCCCTTAAAACCAATGTACAACGCTATATTTCTCCTGTTCACTTGAGTGCGGTGTTTAGAAGTGACCAACACTGGTCTTGCATTAGCAGCACCTTTGAAATAAACAACAAAAAAGCAGCATCCTGCAATACTTGAATCCCGGGATAATTTGCATGATATGATCTGTCCCTAAGCCACTTTCTTTCTTTTTTGGGGTCAACACTCAACCACATGCCCAAAAAATAAAAGCCCATGCGTTCATCTTTTGGCATCCTACGAATTTCACAACAAACGTAGGGCTTTTACATAACAACGAGTAGGTGCACATGTATGAGAGACGAACAAGAAGTGCTAAAGATGCATGTGAAAAAGCTATGGGGCTTCGTTTTGTTTTTATCTCCTGGCAAATTTGTGCACGACTTAAGCTGCGTGTAGTAGATCCAACATTCTATGCTGTGTTTTTTTTCTGAAGAGTTAAACACTATAGGAATTAAAAATCTTAAAGTTGTGTTGCATGATTGTCTTAGACACTTGAGTTGTTTTACTATTTTTTTACTACTTTATGAAAAGAAAATGCACGAGGCGAGTTTTTATTTGTTGGACATCTGTGTGCGACGCCATGTAAAGTTAGAAGAATATACTGCATATGTGACAATTTTGTCTTTTTATCGTCCTCACCGGGAAGTGATAATTGTATTCAAAATTAAGAATTCATTGCACACTACACAACACGACTTATTTTATTATCTTTTGAACGCACTAATTGATTATAATATACGTGATTTCCCACAGTTCATTGTAAACGAGGCTCTGCATAAATAATAATATAATAGTTGACTTGTTTTTCGAAACCTGCACCATGTTTTGAATTTTCATCATGATCCTTGACATTATTCAAATATCATTATTCAATTATTCAAATCACCAGCTTCAGACAATCAGCCCCACCCTGTAAACAAGATTAATCACGAGTTGTTTGTCACGCGGTATTCTGGACCAGCTACTGCCGCACCCTCCAAGAACCACAGCCTAAAATCATTGGACATGAGTCCAGGAAGCGCCAGCTGACGCTGTTTGCAGTGACTTGAAAGGTGTGCTTCTGGTAGGGGACAAACTTAAGATAAATCTAGTCTCTATCAGACTCCGGATCGCTGGAAAAATCGTAGAAATGGAACAAATAGAGGAGTAAGCCGGCCAGATGAATATAGCCGGCCAGGGAACAGTACGCAATCTACGGACTCCGGACTGTTCCCTAGCCGGCTATATTCCTCTGGCCGGCTTACTCCTCTATTTGTTCCATTTCTACGATTTTTTCAGCGATCCGGAGTCTGGTAGAAACTAATATAAACCTGTCGCGTAGACATTTTGTTACATACCTTATTTAGTTACTTGAAATCTACAAGTAGATGTTGAGGTGGAACGTTTTCCGACCTTTGGCTGGTAGAGAAACCCAGCGGTCACACAGTGGACAATCTTCCAGCCCAACATCTGCTTGGAGATTGTGTTAGTTTTGCAGAGGGAAACAGGGAAGCTGTGGCGCCTGAGACAGTTATTTTGTGACGGAGCAAATTTTGCCAGAATCGACAAAATCATATTGACCATGCCACCTTGCCAGGCTACAGTCCGTTTCAAATGCTTTTAGTTTTAAGTGATTTTATTCACATTGATTTATTCAGCATTATACCAGAAGCACAATGTTCTTTTTTCAAATGTTTTATAGGCCTGTTGCAGTCGCAGAATAGTATTTATCCCCAATAGTAGTTGTAGTTGTATAAAGTAGTGCGTCGCAACAAAAAGCCGTACAGATTCTTCTGTGCCCAACAAAAGGGAGGAAACTGTGGTGAATGGTAGTGGAGTTTTCAGACTGTATAAGTTGGATTACGGTGTTTGTTCAGTCTACTGCCTATGCGACGGCTGCAGTTCTATGACCTCCTCTGGGGTCAAACATAAGTAGGTTTTAAAAGAGAGTGATTTCAGTTGCAGATGTTTTGTAGATAGTACCCGAAGTTCAACATATTCCATTTTTGTAAGTTGCTTGTAGCCTGAATGGAATGGTGCCCAGGCTAAACTGCTTGTGCCCCCTGCATAGGTTTTGAGGCGTGGAAACTCATTACTTTGTGCTGCTTAAACCTGTATATGCCGACCGCTGAAATACCCTACAAATATATATTACCTTCTATTCGTTGACATCAAGGGAATTTTGCACATTTACATAACATGTGATAACATTTATACAATAGTTTTAGTGCTGACAGAGCTTTATGTAGTTGATTGTTTTGCAGACGATAGATGTGTGGACTCTGATAAGATTGTCTGCTGTTTTGTCTCTTCTCCTGTTTACTACAAACAGTGATAATATACCTAAAAAATTTAGTCCTTGATAATAATAGAACTACTTCATGTAGCCCATATGAGAGAGAACATGCCAAGAAAGACTGAAATTATTTCAACTGTAGTGACAGTAGAATGGCTGAGTGTAATGATATTCCAGAAGTAGGCAGAGGAACCTTCGTAGGAGATTCTTAATGTTACATTTTCTACCATGCCAGCTAGATGGTACAAAGTCAGAAACACGTCAGCTAAAAGAGTATACAACCTCAATACGAATATTCAAACAGCCAACTCCAGACAATCAAGCCATATCATATTACCACAGCAACTTAAACTGTTTATTATTTATATACTTAAGGGATCAACAAAAACATTTCTACTGCAGCACACATCCTACCATGGGCGATAGGCCACCTAGTTTGTTTTGTAATCTCTGTTGCTTTTCACACCAAGCAAACGAAAAAGCTTTCTGCCAAGCAGTACCGTTCTGAAATCCACCAGTCCGTTTCTGTATTCTCTGATGTTTTCAGATAATGAATTTGACAGAAGGTCAGAAAACGTATTGCTTGGAAGAAAATATGAGCCTGGTAACATTTTCTCTCCTGTGTTAACGAATATTGTCCATTAAGTTTATAATTCCCATTTCGTGTAGAGCTTCCAGTTGAGGATCACCTTTTTTTTTCAAATTTTAACACTTCCAACATACCACACGTTCTTTGTTTTATTTGAAACATACCACAGTTATGGGTTGAGATATATTGCTTTTTCTGATGTGCCTACTTCTTCTTAGCCGTCTGTTCGAAAATGACCTGAAATTTGGCACAAGGGAAGAGTGGGCCAATACCCTTAGAGGTTTTTTTCGTTTTTTTACAGACCCCCCACCCACAAACACCCGCCCCAGTATATTTATATTTCAGCCATACCATAGGTATGGTGAAATATATTGCATTCGTAATGTTTCTTTCTTTCTTTCTTCTTTCTCCTGTCAAATCTTCAAGTCGAATCAACTCCGCCGTTCCTAGACCGATCGACTTGAAATTTGGCACAAGGGTAGAATAAGCCAATACCCTCCGGCGTTTTTTTTTCATTTTTTTTTCATATCTGCCTTTAAAATGATTTTATTGAGGTTTTTCTCAATTTTTATGTATATTTCGGGCTCCTGTACCCTGGTATTAAAGCTAAATGACATGAAATTTGGTACAGAGGTGCGTTGATCATATGCTCACCTAGATTCAATAACAGTTTTGGCATACAGTACAACAAAATGCTTAATTTTGCGATTTTGGGCCATTTTTTGACCAAAAAAGGACATTTTTGGCTCCTGTAGCCTCGTTTTACAACCAAATGACCTGAAATTTGGTATAAAAGTGCCCTTCAATTATGTGCACATAAATTCAATAAAAGTGTTCCCATACGGTACAACAAAATGCTTAATTTTGCGATTTTATGGCCATTTTTTGACAAAAATTGGACATTTTTGGCTCCTGTTCCCTCGATTTACAACCAAATGACCCGTAAATTGGTAAAGGGGTGCTCTAGATATTTATTCAAATAACCCATGTATAACTTTTGGCATGGACCACTTCAAAATGATATTTTGGGATTTTTTTGGTCATTTTCCAATGGCCAAAGGGGTTAACGACCTCAAGGCCTATTGTTGCATGAGGGAGATGGCTGAAATATGCTGTATTTGCTCTCAAGCAAATGTCGGCCTTTCTAGTTTTATATATATATATATATATATATATATATATATATATATATATATATATAAATATATATATATATATATATATATATACATATACTACATATACACACACATTCCCCTAGGAGAGATTGGAATTCTACAAGGACAATATTTGTTTCTACCAGCAGAAATTCCAGTCAGGTGAAATTGTTTGGAAAAATAGTTAGTGACTCAATTTTCTGAACTGGTTTCTCCAGTTAGCTTTATGCGCTATATGGCATTGTTTGGCATTGTTTTTTCATAGTTTCTTCTTGTGAAATTGGCGAAAATGTTAATTGTCAAATGATTCATTTTGTTTTCCAAAACAATTTCATCGAGTCTAAATTTCTCGTAAAATCAAAGATTGTCCTGGTAGCATTTCGGACTCTCCTTCAGACTCTTAATTGTTGAAGAAATCTAAAGTTAATGTGCTGTATACTACTCACTAGTGTATAACAGCATCTTTAATCGACTCCTACCTTAAGAATTTCTAACAAGCTAAACAACAGAGTTCTTAGAATTTTTTCTGACAAAGGTTAAGAATATAGGGTTAATGATCCGCCCCGAGGTGTATACGGTGCAGGTAGTGTATATTCATGGACGATTCCTATAACAAACGAATGAAGCGACCGAATCCGCATATCCATTATGGATGGGATCTGCCCAAATCATACCTACCCCTTCTCCGCAAGGAGGCGGGGGTGAGGGGCAAAAGATCCACGCAAGTCTCGACCTAGTTCTCGCAACTCTCGCGAGAACTAGGCCACTCCGTGATCAAGATGGACTGATTGCCATGGAAATGTGGAGGTACGTGTGTTTACCTATAAAATTACGTCACTGTTAGAAGAAAATTCCTATTTACTGTGCTTATAGGTTACTGAAGAATCTCTTCAACGAAACAGTTCAATATGGAACTTCTTGATACTTAAACAGAAAAGCCTTTTAATTGTTTTGCTTAGGCAATCAGGCACCATGGGAAGAAAGCTGCGACACCTGCTGGTTTTCCTTCTCATCATCCTGAAGGAGCCAAACATGCCAGAAGCCGGCTGCAGGCGCACACATTCCTCACGCTACATATGCAAATATATGGACCTCACCAGCATCCCCCAGAACCTCCCAACATGGATCCACGATTTATCTTTGGCAAATAATCAGATAGCAATGATTCATCCTGGTGCATTTGCAAATCTACCCCTGCTAGAAAAGCTGTCCCTGTTTTCTAACAACATAAGAATTGTTCAGTCTAGTGCATTTGCAAATCTAACCCTGCTACGAGAGTTGACCCTCTCCTACAATAAGATAACAATGATTCAGCCTGGTACATTTGCAAAACTAACCCGGCTACAAAAATTGAACTTGGCTTCGAACAAAATAACAAAGAATCTGCCTGATGCATTTACAAATCTACCCCAGCTACAAGAGTTGGACCTCTCCTTCAATCAGATGACAATGATTAAGCCTGGTGTGTTTTCAAATCTACCTCGGCTACAAACACTGGTCCTATGCCGAAACAAAATAAAAATTCTTCATATAAGTGCAATTGCAAATCTACCCATGCTGGAAAAGTTGGATCTGTCCTACAATGAGATAAAAGTGATTCAGCCTGGTTTATTTGCAAATCTACCCCGGCTTCGCATGTTGAATCTGAAACTCAACGGAATGATAGAGATACAGGCTGGTACATTTGCAAATCTGCATAGCCTAACAAAATTAGACCTGACTGTCAACAAGATAAAAATGATTCAGCCTGATTTATTTGCAAATCTAACTGAGCTCCAACACTTGCACCTGTGCATGAACCGGATAACAATGATTCAGTCCGGTACATTTGCACATCTACACCAACTACAGCAGCTGAAACTATCCTACAACAAGATATCAGTGATTCGGCCTGGCGCATTTGCATATCCGACAAAACTCCATCTTTTGGACCTAAGCAAAAACAAGATGTCTTCTATTCCCTCTTTAGATGGCTTGTTGGCATCTATTATTTTCCTAAAACTTGACAGGAACCCCTGGCAGTGTGACTGTGGAATGGTTCAAATTATCACCAAAGTCCCTTTACTTAGGGACCAGATCATCTGTGACCAACCCGCCAAATTACAGAAACGAAAGCTTAAAGATGTCGATCCTGAATTGAATTGTGAGAAAACAACCTTGCCAACACCATCTGTTTATATGCAAGTAACATCTAACAACTGTAAGTATTGTACAACAGTTGGCTCCAGGGTAGATCCTGCAGGCAAAACACAAACCATACCCCTTGCAACCACTCCAAGAAAAACTGAAAACAGCAGTTCCCATACTGATATCAAAGTAACCTCTAATAGCTGTTACAACGGCACAACGGTTGGCTCAACGATAGCTTTTTACTTTATAGTAGGTACCACTGAAAAAGTAAGCGAGACAAGAGCAACCTCAACCCTTGCAACCAATCCAGATAAAATAGAAAGCAAACATTCCCATGAATCTGCTCCCAGTTTCCCCATACTCGTTATCGTTGGCTCTGTCAGTGGTTCAATTGCTGGCATTGTCTTTATTGGCGCCGTCATTTTCGCAATCTGGTCCCAAAAGAGGAAAAAAAGCCTTCCTCCAGGCTCTGCTTCAGGCCCTAATTCCAACATTGCTTTGAGATCCACAAACACAAAAGCTGTTGCAATGACCGCTGGTCAGGATCACCAGTATGAAGATATAGATAAGCAATGCGATCAGAAAAGACAGTCTAGGGCTAACACGGAATCTCTGACAGTTGGAAAGCTCTCCCGTAAAGAAGTGTTGGCTGCTTTAAAGTCAAATCCTATCTACACAGGGCAGGGCCAGTCTCAGGCCTTTACTAAGTCCAACACAATCACCACAGCTGCTGTAGTGACCAGTGACCATGATCACCAGTATGAAGACGTTGACAAACAACATGATCAGACAGGGCAGGGCCAGTCTCGGGCCATCACTAAATCCAACACAAACACCACAGCTAGTGTAGTGACCAGTGACCATGATCACCAGTATGAAGACGTTGACAAACAAGGGCAAGGCCAGTCTCAGGCTATCACTAAATCCAACACAATCACCACAGCTGCTGTAGTGACCAGTGATCATGATCACCAGTATGAAGATGTAGACAAACAAGGGCAGGGCCAGTCTCAGGCTATCACTAAATCCAACACAATCACCACAGCTGCTTTAATGACCAATGGTGATGATCACCAGTATGAAGACGTTGACAAACAACATAATCAGACAGGACAGGGTCAGTCTCAGGCCTTCACTATATCCAACACAATCACCGCAGCTAATGTAGTGACCAGTGATCAGCAGTTTTCCAATGTCGACACCCAACAAGATCAGACAGACCAGGGCCAGTCTCAGGCTGTCACTGAATCCTTGGATGCTAGAAACAGGTCGTATGGCACCGGGCCGACTGCCTCACAGCCGAATTCTCTGTACAAATGTGTGGGGCAGTCTCAGGCCGTCACTGAATCCTTGGATGCTAGAAACAGGTCGTATGGTACTGGACCGACTTCCCCACAGCCAAGTCGTCTGTATGACTTTGGGTCGTCTGAATCACAGCCGAATTCTCTGTACAAATTTGTGGGCCAGTATCAGGCCATCACTAAATCGAAAATAGATGCAAACACCACGGCGTCTGTAGAAGCTGGTGGTGATGATCACAAGAACGAAAATATGAATCAGCATAATCAGACAGAGCAAGACCAGTTTCAGGCTATCACTGAGTCCAAAATAAATGCAAACAGCACAGCCCCTGTAGCAGCTAGTGGTCTTGATCACAAGTATGAAATCATGAAATAACATATTTTATCAACCAAACAGAGCAAGGTCATTCCAAGGCCAAACTGAGTCCAACATACTAGTAAATGCAAACAACACAGCTCCTGTAGCAGCTAGTGGTCTTGATAAAAAAATATAAAGATAGGAACCAACCAACATAACCCTACAGTTCAGGGACAGTCCCAGACCATCACTGAGTCCTGCCACGAACACCACAGCTACTGTAGTGACCGGTGGTCATGATCACTAAGTCTAGTATGAAGAGATAGACAAACACCATAAGCAGACAGGGCAGGGCCATCAATGATGAGTCTAACACAAACAACACAGCTGCTGTAGTGACCGGTGGCCATGGTCACCAATAGTGGTTCGTATCTAAACTCATATTCAGGTTCAGGTCCGGATTCAGGTCCAGCAGTACAGGTTCGTGTCCGGCCTTTAAGTCCAGACCTGAACCCATCATTTCATATTATGTGCGCCAGATCACCCCCAGATCACCCCAGGCAGCCGATAGGCGGAACTGGAGAAACCTTACAGTCGCCTGCGCTGTGGCCGAACGATAATGATGATTATGTGCGCTAGAAAGTTTTCTTTTTTGAATTGAAATGCAATGTGAATAATACATGCAAATTATATATAGCCAGTATAAAACGAAATGTTTTGTCTTTTCTTTTTCCAGTGCTAATTTCACTGTCTTTGAAAGGTTTTAGATGCTTTAAAACTTTAATAGTTTAAAACACCAGACTTTTACATCACAACACGTAGGTGTACATGTATGAGAGACAAACAAGAAATGCCAAAGATGTGTTTCTCATCTTATGTGTGTGAAAAATCTATAAGGCTCATTTTTGCTTTTTTTTCCAGGAATTTAGCTGCAAGTAGTAGACCCAACATACTATGCTATCTTTCCTAAAGAGTTCAACACTATAGGAATTGAAAATTTTAAAGTTGTATTGTATGATTGTCACTCGAGTTGTTTTACTATGTTTCATAATATATATAAATAATATGATTTTAGGGGCCAACGCCCAATGATTGTCTTAGAAACTTGAGTTGTTTTACTATCTTTCATATTTATATATATATATATATATATATATATGATTTTAGTGGCCAACACCCAACCAGAAACCAAAAACCATGGAAGTCCATGCGTACATTTTTCGGAATTAGATGAAGTTTCAAGCAAACGTAGGCCATTTTCATCATACCTAGTAGGTGAACATGTACAAGACCTAGGCGATGTAAAGGTACATGAAAAGAAAAATATACGAGGCGAGTTTTTATCTCTTATCAAACATTTGTGTGTGACGTCATGTAAAGTTAGTAGAATATACTGCATCTGTGACAGTATTCGCTAGTGCTCACTGGGAAGTGATTGTATTTAAGATTTCATTGCACACTTTACAACATGACTTATTTCATCACCTTTTGAATGTACTAAGTGATTATGATATACGTGATTCCCTGCTGTTCATTGTGAACGAGGCTTCTTATTTCTCTACATCTGTGTAGAGTAGTGGTACTGCCAATGTCGGCAATATCACAGAGGAGATCTGATGACATTCTCCTGTGCAGAGCTGAGTTGTAGGACGCGGGTTCGAATCTGCGCAGGAGAATGATCTAATCTTTACAGTAGCAAGTCAGTTACAGTAACCGTAGCACTATACTGTAGGTTTGAGAAATGTCATACATTTGTGTTTCCCCTTAGACGAATTAAAAAACAAAGTACTCAAGGGAATATCACAATATTGTTTGAACTGTTATCCATTAAGTCTCTTTATTTCACATTGATATGCAAATTCATTTCCCTTATCATTTCATTCTACTGATGTTTTCAGTAATATTATGTTAACATTGCAATTTTGATTTACTTGTATCGAAGAATGACATCATGTATTGGATATTCCTAAGTTGCCATGCTTTGCATTGATGGACATACGTCAAAGTTTCTCATGTTATGTTACTTCTTATTTTATTTGATATGTATATATATGTATGTCTGGGCACATTGAAAATCGCCTAGAAAAGGCGATATGTTATCCCTGGTAAAATAAATAAAACAAACAAATCGACCTGAAAGCATGCTGTTGGACTGACTGAGTCCATAGTGTAAATGCATACATTTAAGTGGGAAAATGGAATATTTGCGCCATCCCGCGAATTCAAAGCTACCGCGAATATTCTATCCCTTAAATGCATTTACCGTACAGTACTGTTGTCACACGCTGTCACGGAAAACCCGTCGTTTGTACGAACCGCCAGTCGGAAACCACTTACTGGTGTGATCAAGAGTGGTCTAACCTTTTTACCCTCTGAATATGTAGTACAGTAATACTTTTTAATGGTGTTGTGGAGAAAGAATGCGAACTAAAATGTGTCTTGTAGGACAAGTACATTAAACATTTCATTATTATAATTCTGTAACAATGTATATGTATATGTATATAGGTGCCATAGGCGGCGCGAGCCGAAGGAAAATGTTCGCGGTGAGGCGATCAAATTGAAAACCGCGAACATAAAACCACCGCGAAATTTTCTGTCCACACTCCGTCGAGTGCAAGACTGTAACGTTACAAATCACAGACAGGATATTAACAGGCATTTAAAACAGCAACGTAGAATGGACAGATGATAGCCCGGTCCTCTTAAATAATAAATGTCTGGTGAAATGATTTAGACGCAGGAGTAACAGCAGTACTAGTGTTTTCCTTATGTAGTGGTATTGTTTTCGGTGTTATTTCAGAATGTGAGAGCTGTAGTCCCCAGCGGTGTCCTTATCTTGTACACACTAGGGCTGGGTACCGGTACAGAAAATTCCGGTTCAGGTCCGGTTCAGGTCCAAAGGATCAGGTCTAGGTCCGGATCTGAACCTGGACCTGATTCAGTATGACTCATATACCAATGGTCCATTTCACTACCAAGAAATCTTTTTGGTGGAGTATTAGACTTACACTGGCGTTTTAAAATCGTACAACGCTAACTGCACTTGTACGATTGGCTGTAAAACTTGGTAAAAATTACTATAAACTAGTACTCTACTCTACTTCACGCTTGTTATTTTCTTCCACCTGCAAGCGGCAAAACGTGTGAATGCCGGATAAAATAATCTGTTAATTTTCTAATCGTTCCAACATCCGGCCCACTCATTTTTTTCAGGTCCGGCTTTTCTGGACCGGTCCAATAAGAAAAACCGGTTTTGTGCCGGTACGCTGTACCGATACCCAGCCCTAGTACACACCTAATGGGTCACGTATTAAGTAGTTGAAAAGGTTATTTTTTAAGCTTATGTGTGTTTGTAGTAATCATAGTACAATGCTAAACTTTCTTCCAACACAATTAAATTTAAAACGATCAATACTGATGACCAATCCCTTCAGAACTAGCACGTCACCGGAACGTACTGCGCCTGCGCGAACCCTGGTGGTTTGGGGCTTGGTTTGGTCAACGTTGCATTGAAATCCCGCTTGTTGCACAGTATATGTTAGAGACATGGTTTCATGTAAAACGTACACGGGATTTTACCCTTATATACGCACGTACTTTCTTAAATGCGGCCCTTTAGTAAACCGGGGGCTTAGCAAGGTTTAGCATGTCTATACTTTTTGCGCAGGCGCAGTACGTTCCGGTGACGTGCTTTCAGAACTTACACTCACCAGAGTTACAGACACGTGATCTTATGAACATCTTAAGGATGCGTGACGTCAGCAATTGGTCAAATGTGCCAGGAAGAGTTGACATGGTTGTTATTCACTCACAATATTGTATCAGAAGTAACTTATCCAACTATACAAAATAGTATAATTTTATCATATATATTCTGTCTCCTTAAAATTCATACATGATAAGCAATCTATTGGAATTTTTTATCAAATACTTATTGCAAGAATAATGTAATGATGAAGAAGTTTGAATAAAGCTTTGCATGGTATCATGATTAAAAGTTGCCTGGTATCTGGTTTAATTGATCAACACTTATCTGATCTGAATCGACAAACAATCCAAGCTATAAGTTGCTGATCTGTAACAACACAAGCACATTCAAATAAGCAAAAGAACACTACTTCAATATAACAGAGGCACACAGAGAGAAGAAGGCAGGGAGTAATACAGAGATGGAAATGAAGAGAGAAAGAAGGAGATCCAAAGGGAAGGGAAAGAGGGAGAGAGATGGAGAAGGTGATGGGGAGGGAGAAGGAGAGAGAGGGCGAGAGATGGAGTTAGAATGATAATGCAACGCTGAGTTTTAGTCTTTGCGATATGAGAGTGTGAGTGAGAAAGACAGAGACTTAAAGGGATCTTAAGATTTTTGACTGTGTGTGTGTAAGAGAGAGTGAGGATCATAGAGGGGAGAGGGGGAGGGAGAGAGAGAGAGAGAGAGAGAGAGAGGGAGAGAGAGAGGAGAGAGAATACCGTGCAAAAACGTTTACGTAGCGCCTTGTTCTGAGCAATGTGAGAGAATATAACGGTGTGTTTGTGTGTTTGTGTGTGTGTGTGTGTGTGTGTGTGAGAGAGAGAGAGAGAGAAAGAGAGAGAGAGAGAGTAGAGACTTACAGTGCAGAAAAGTTGCCCCCGTGTTGATATCAAATAAACAGCTTCAATCAACACAATCACATCAGCAAGACTAATTCATTACGGAGCAGCTTTTGAAGCACATTTCACAAGGACATCGGTCACCACGCTCTTAAACAATGGTTATATTGCTCCTATATTGATTTGTGAGGTTTGCAGTCGGTTTGAATGAGATATTTTGTGAATTTTGTCCACATCACTATTCTGCTCATCAAACTGCATAATAATATTGATTGATCTTGCTTGTATAGCTTACCCACTCATTTTTACTTTTCGTTATATGATGATAGTGTTAAAAGTTAATCAAAACTCTCAGTGAAAAGAAAGAAAAAATTAAACAATCTCCATGTCAATTTATATGTAAAAACAGCTTCAATCAACACAATCACACCAGCAAGACTGATTCATTACGGAACAGCTTTTGAAGCGCTTTACACAAGAACATCAGTCACCACGATCTTAAACAATGCTGATATTGCTTCATTGTTGTTTTGCATGGTTTGCAGTCGGTTATTTAAATCATCACTTAACCCTTGTCCCGCTGAGCCCGTTTACATACGGGATGGGCATATTTAACCCTTGTCCTGCTGTGCTATATTGTTATGAGTTTGGGGTACTAGTATCTTTCATGTAAAAGTTGCCTACCACTGCAAAGCCCATTGAATGGGGGAGTAAATCTGCAGCAGCAGCACAGAACAGGTCAAATTTTACTTATCTGATGAAGCCATCAGCTGTGGGAGGTTAAATTGGCCAAAATTAAGCTTAATCTACACATCACAAATCCCGACGTGTCGTCACCTCCTTGAGTTATTCTCTTTCAAACTCGCCTTTAAAATGGCGACCACGTGCCGCTCGTGACGTCAGCGTCAGACAATCGACACGCCCATATAAGTAAGACTAATCAAACCTTGTTTGTCACAATCCGCTGCGTACCAGCCACACAGAGATCGCATCTGGGACGAACAACTGCAACAAATGAATACAGGACGGTACCACATTACTTCCTTGTCAGGAAAGAAAGTGCCAGCTGAGGATATTCTAACCGGGTAAAAAGGTACGTTTAGATAAACATTAAGGTAAGTATGTTCTCAAAGCAAATCACTATGCATGATATGAAGGCGGTTAAATGCAGCCGAAAAGAAATGTTAGTGAGAAGACTATTGTTGTTCATAAAGAAATTTACTCCCAAAATTGCTTACCAACCTGACAGAGCTTTCTGTGGTATCAAATTACGTACACATTTATCCTGTTAGTTTATTTGAAAACAAGTACCACAACATTGAACTTTATATTATGGAGTTAAGATATGGTGACGCCTTAAAGACATCAGACCGGACGATCATTTTTGTCACTTAGATGTAGTATAAAGTGAAGACAACAACTTTCCGTCCTTTAGAAACAGAAAACGGGGAACGGAAAAGAGCGAAATAGGTAAAAGTTCACAATGTATGTGCCCACATGAAGCACAATGTCATATTTTTGTTTTTAGATTCGCCGCTTCATTTTCTTCCGAATAGAAAAAAAAGATTAAGGAAAGTAAAGAGTTACATTCGCCATTTGACATATCCATGAACCCCAAATGCTTTGGTATTTGCTAACAACAACAGCTGAAGAAAGGTTTTTTTTTTACAGTTTTGTACATTTATAAATTCCCAGTTTAGAATCATTTGTTTGAAACGTCTACCAGCCTAGTGTATTGCCATTTTGGCTCAAATGATGGATCAGAGTTTATCAAAACAGCTTCAGAAATCAACAGGACAATATCGATATCAGGGAGACTAAATCATGTTAATAATAATTTTTACAGGTAATAGACATGTCAGTGGAAAGGCAAAAAAGATTCAGCAAACTTTATGTTAATGTGAAAAAACAGCTTCAATCAACACAATCACATCAGC
The DNA here is from genome assembly GCA_019207045.1 of Branchiostoma floridae x Branchiostoma belcheri. Lineage (NCBI taxonomy): Eukaryota > Metazoa > Chordata > Leptocardii > Amphioxiformes > Branchiostomatidae > Branchiostoma > Branchiostoma floridae x Branchiostoma belcheri. The sequence goes on along the minus strand of CM033036.1, from coordinate 1,344,320 downwards.
AAGACTAATTCATTACGGAGCAGCTTTTGAAGCACATTTCACAAGAACATCAGTCACCAGCTCTGAAACAATGGACGATTGATACCGTGTTGTTTTACATAGCTTGCAGTGGGCTTGAATGGGTTATGTCGTAGATTTTACCGACCTTACTTTTTCTGTTTATCAAACTAAATAATAATATTGATTGATCCTACTTGTATAGATTGCCCAGACTCATTTTCACTTTTAGTTCTCAATCTCAATAAGGTACTGGACAAAGCCCTCTGTGAGAGCATCACATCCAGAATTGTTATATGATGATAATGTATAAAGGTATTGAAAATGCCAATGAAAAGCAAAAAAGTAGATAAAACAATCTCCATGTTAATGTAAGAAAAAAAGCTTCAATCAACACTATCAATTCATTACGGAACAGCTTTTGAAGCACATTCTACAAGCACATCATTAATATTGTGGCGGCGACTGGCCGCTTCTTTATGAAACTTCTAAATATATAAGTGCTGACCTCTGACCTCTGATTGCACCATAAGTACATCTGATATGTCACAGACACTGACTCATAAGTACATCTGATATGTGACAATCACTGACTCATAATTACATCTGACATGTCACAGTCACTGCCTCATAAGTACATCTGACACGTCATAGTCACTGACTCATAAGTACATCTGATATGTCACAGTCACTGACTCATAAGTACATCTGACATGTCACAGTCACTGACTCATAAGTACATCTGACACGTCACAATCACTGACTCATAAGTACATCTGCCACGTCACAGTCACTGACTCATAAGTACATCTGACACGTCACAGTCACTGACTCATAAGCACATCTGACACGTCACAGTCACTGACTCATAAGTACATCAGTCACGTCACAGTCACTGACTCATAAGTACATCTGACACGTCACAATCACTGACTCATAAGTACATCTGAAATGTCACAATCACTGACTCATAAGTACATCTGACACGTCACAGTCACTGACTCATAAGTACATCTGACACGTCACAGTCACTGACTCATAAGTACATCTGACACGTCACAATCACTGACTCATAAGTACATCTGATATGTCATAGTCACTGCCTCATAAGTACATCTGACACGTCACAATCACTGACTCATAAGTACATCTGACACGTCATAGTCACTGACTCATAAGTACATCTGAAATGTCACAATCACTGACTCATAAGTACATCTGATACGTCATAGTCACTGACTCATAAGTACATCAGACACGTCACAGTCACTGACTCATAAGTACATCTGATATGTCACAATCACTGACTCATAATTACATCTGATACGTCATAGTCACTGACTCATAAGTACATCTGACACGTCACAGTCACTGCCTCATAAGTACATCTGACACGTCACAATCACTGACTCATAAGTACATCTGATATGTCATAGTCACTGCCTCATAAGTACATCTGACACGTCACAATCACTGACTCATAAGTACATCTGATATGTCATAGTCACTGCCTCATAAGTACATCTGACACGTCACAATCACTGACTCATAAGTACATCAGACACGTCACAGTCACTGACTCATAAGTACATCTGACACGTCACAGTCACTGTCTCATAAGTACATCTGACACGTCACAGTCACTGACTCATAAGTACATCTGAAATGTCATAGTCACTGACTCATAAGTACATCTGACATGTCATAGTCACTGACTCATAAGTACATCTGAAATGTCACAATCACTGACTCATAAGTACATCTGACACGTCACAGTCACTGACTCATAAGTACATCTGACACGTCACAGTCACTGACTCATAAGTACATCTGAAATGTCACAGACACTGACTCATAAGTACATCTGACACGTCACAGTCACTGACTCATAAGCACATCTGACACGTCACAGTCACTGACTCATAAGTACATCTGACACGTCACAGTCACTGACTCATAAGTACATCTGATATGTCACAATCACTGACTCATAAGTACATCTGATATGTCACAGTCACTGACTCATAAGTACATCTTATATGGCACAATCACTGACTCATAAGTACATCAGACACGTCATAGTCACTGACTCATAAGTACATCTGACACGTCACAGTCACTGACTCATAAGTACATCTGATATGTCACAATCACTGACTCATAAGTACATCTGACACGTCACAGTCACTGACTCATAAGTACATCTGAAATGTCACAGTCACTGACTCATAAGTACATCTGATATGTCATAGTCACTGACTCATAAGTACATCTGACACGTCACAATCACTGACTCATAAGTACATCAGACACGTCATAGTCACTGACTCATAAGTACATCTGACACGTCACAGTCACTGACTCATAAGTACATCTGAAATGTCACAGACACTGACTCATAAGTACATCTGACACGTCACAGTCACTGACTCATAAGTACATCTGACACGTCACAGTCACTGACTCATAAGTACATCTGACATGTCACAATCACTGACTCATAAGTACATCTGACACGTCACAGTCACTGACTCATAAGTACATCTGACATGTCACAATCACTGACTCATAAGTACATCTGACACGTCACAGTCACTGACTCATAAGTACATCTGAAATGTCACAGTCACTGACTCATAAGTACATCTGATATGTCATAGTCACTGACTCATAAGTACATCTGACATGTCATAGTCACTGACTCATAAGTACATCTGAAATGTCACAATCACTGACTCATAAGTACATCTGACACGTCACAGTCACTGACTCATAAGTACATCTGACACGTCACAGTCACTGACTCATAAGTACATCTGAAATGTCACAGACACTGACTCATAAGTACATCTGACACGTCACAGTCACTGACTCATAAGCACATCTGACACGTCACAGTCACTGACTCATAAGTACATCTGACACGTCACAGTCACTGACTCATAAGTACATCTGATATGTCACAATCACTGACTCATAAGTACATCTGATATGTCACAGTCACTGACTCATAAGTACATCTGATATGGCACAATCACTGACTCATAAGTACATCAGACACGTCATAGTCACTGACTCATAAGTACATCTGACACGTCACAGTCACTGACTCATAAGTACATCTGACATGTCACAATCACTGACTCATAAGTACATCTGACACGTCACAGTCACTGACTCATAAGTACATCTGAAATGTCACAGTCACTGACTCATAAGTACACCTGACACGTCACAGTCACTGACTCATAAGTACATCTGAAATGTCTCATAAGGATCATATGCAAATCATTCGTAAAGAATGATCAGCTAGTTTTGGATGTCACGCGAATCCTATGAAAGCAAATCTTCCAAATAATATAGAGTTATAGAGATTGAATTGCATTTAAATAGATTACTTGGATACCTAACTTTCATAAACATATACTTCATAAACTCCATTGGATTGATATAGGAAACTTCCTTTAACTTTTGCTGTTTTAGATAAATGAATTTGTAACTAATAGACTCAGTGTAGATTGGCATTTATTTGCGGCGTATTATCTTGCAAGAATACTTGAATCAGGCATGTGGATTGAGACAAAAATACATTGTGTTGAATTCTCTACCTGCACAAGTAACAATAAAATCAACAATAAAATTATGTATAAGATGGTAAAAAAAAGTGCAATCAGTATTTGGGCAAATCGAAACTATTTTTCAGTGTTGCTTAGGCAATGTTTCGTTTATATTCATATCAAAAAGATCATTTCGAAACAAAAAAAGATTTTTGCACATTAATACAGTAAAAGAAATTTGAAACTTGCAGATATTTTAACAGAGGAGCTTTCTGTATTATCTTGCTTAAGCAACCAGAAACTATGGAAAGAAAGCTGCGACACCTGCTGATGTTCCTTCTCATCATCCTGAAGGAGCCCAACATGCCAGAAGCCGGCTGCAATGCACTGAACTGCGCACCGTCATCACGATGCTCATGCTTTTCACTTGACCTCACCAGCATCCCCCAGGACCTGCCAAGATCCGTCCACCATCTATATTTGCAATTTAACCGTATATCAATGATTCGGTCTGGTGCATTTGCAAATCTAAGCCAGTTAGAATGGTTGGACCTGTCCAACAACCGTATATCAATGATTCAGCCTGGTGCGTTTGCAAATCTAAGCCAGCTAGAATGGTTGGACCTGAAAGATAACTATATATCAATGATTCAGCCCAGTACATTTGAAAATCTCATCCAGCTAGAAGTGTTGAACCTGTCCACCAACCGTATAAGAGAGATTCCGTCTGGTGCATTTGCAAATCTACTCCACCTCAAATGGCTGGATCTGCACGTAAACCCGATAAAAGAGATTCGGGCTGGTGCTTTTGCAAACTATCTCCAGCTAGAATTTCTTCAATTTGGGGCCAATAAGATGGAAATTGTTCATCCCGGCGCATTTGCAAATCTACCCCGGCTTCAAAAGTTGTACTTGCTCTTTAACTATATAAAAATGATTCAGCCTTGTACATTTGCAAATCTACCTCGGCTGCAAGAGCTGGCCCTTAACCTTAACCAGATAACAATGATTCAACCTGGTGCATTTACAAATCTACCCCGACTACAAAAATTGTACCTGTACGGCAATCAGATTACAACTATTCTTCCTGGTACATTTGCAAATCTACCCGGGCTAGAAGAGTTGAACCTGGACAAAAACCAGATATCAATTCATCCTGGTGCATTTGCAAATCTGCCCAGGCTACAATTGTTGAAACTTTGGCACAAGAGAATGCCTGTCATTGACCTTTCAGATTATGGCCTGTTGCAATATATCAATGTCACAAACCTTAAGAAAAACCTCTGGCAGTGTGATTGTAGGATGGTTCCCTCCGGGCTAAATAATACTGGACGTCATCCATTAGAAGACCGGATAATCGTGGCCGGACCCCCCAAATTCCGGGGACAGAAGATTGCAGAAGTAATTCCTGAATTGGTCTGTGAAGAACCAACCATATCAAAACCGCCTCCTGACATCCGAGTAACCAGTGATACTTGTTACAATGGCGCAACAGTTGGCTCAGTAGTGTATATATTTACTTCAGAAAAGGTAAACAAAACCAGGAAAACGCTAACGTCAACCCTTGCAACCCCTCCAGAAAAAACAGAAAGTAGTAGTTCCCACGAATCTGCCTCTAGTTTCCACACATCTGTTTTCACTGGCGGTACAATATCTGGTATTGTCTTTATTGGTACCATGCTTTTCATCATCTGGTACAACAGGAAGACCAAGAACCCCCTTCCAGGCCCTGCTTCAGGCCCAAATTCCAAAATTGCTTTGAGATCCACAACCACAACAGCTGCTGAAGCGACTGGTAGTCACCAGTATGAAAATGTTAACAACCAACATGATCAGACAGGGCAGGGACAGTCTCTGATTGTTGGAAATCTATCCCGTAACGAAGTGCTGGCTGCCTTAAAGCCAAATACTATGTACGCAGGTGTGGGCACCCCGTCTAAGGTCCGAACATATACCAGTGGTCATGATCAGACAGGGCAGGGGCAATCTCAGGCCATCACTGAATCCACTACCAGCACTACAGCTGATGTAGTTACTAGTGGCCATGATCAGACAGGGCAGGGGCAATCTCAGGTCGGCACTGAATTCACTACAAGCACCACAGCTGCTGTAGTTACCAGTGGTCATGATCAGATAGAGCAAGGCATGTCTCAGGCCGATAGGGAATCTCTGACCAGTGGTCATGATCACCAGTATAAAGACGAGAATAAGACAGAGCAGGGCCAGTCTCAGACCATCGCTGAAACCTTAGATGCTGGAAATTATTCGCATGGCACTGGGATGACTGGTTCACAGCCAAATCCTCTGTACAAATCTGTTGGCAAGTTTTAGGTCAACACAAATATATAAAAGGATTGCCCTAACCGCCCACACCCCCTCCCGATCATGAGGAGTAGTACTAATACTATTAGTAGAAACCAAAAATCTGAAAACCATTAATAAATTTTTGGCTTCTCAAAGGTTCGTAATCATGGCCATTGGTTTTACCCGGCATCTATTACAATTCTGTGATTAAATTTCCTTTAAAAGAATTTCAATCTGAAAGCAATCGAGAAGAAAACAGATTGACTAAGGGTGAGACCAGTAGCGAATATAGCATGTACCATCCCTGTTGCACCCCATGAAGTTCCCAAACTTAGGGCTCTTACATCACCCACGCGAAAACGTTCGATACGGGTGTCCGGACAGGGCCATAACTTCCGTATCGCACAGGTTCGAAAGGCGTATCACACGGGCTCCATTAGAATAAATCGAACTGTTTCGAGCGGGTCGAGTGCGGCGCCATCGAAAGTTCGAATATCTGATTCGGATGTTGGAACATTACTGTTGCAACACTTTTTGTTCGAGGGCACCAAATTTGCTCAACTTCTGGCGTATTTCGCATCAAAACAGGGGTTTTTCTCAGGTGGGTATGACATAAATAAAATACAACACGGTGTATACACCCTCTGTGATACGGAATACACCGTGTTGTATTCTATATGTACATGTACGTCAGTACCAGAGACGAACAAGATGGGACTGAAGAAGTATGTGAAAAGGAAACCTATGAGGTTTCTTTTTGCCTTTATCTCTTGTCAAATTTGTGCACAACTTTAACTGCACGTAGTACTGTAGATCCAAAACTTCATATTGTTTTTGTACACTATATAGGGATTGAAAATCTTAAAGTTGTCGTGTATGTCTTAGACACTCGAATTGTTTTACTATGTTTCATACATATGATTGATTTTGGTCGCCAACACCCAACCAAAAAAAAAAACACATCCATGCGTACAATTTTAGGAATCACATAAAGTTTCCAGCACACGCGTTCAAATCATAACTAGTAGATGAACATATAGAATACATCTGCGATGAAGAGGTTATGAAAATAATATATACGTTGCGAGGTTTATATATACTGTTAAACATTTGTGAGCGACGCCATGTAAAGTTAGAAGAATATACTGAATTTGTGACAGTTTTCTCTTTTTAAGTACTCGCTGGGAAGAGTGATTGTATTTAAGGTTTCATTGCACACTACACAGCACGACTTATTTTATCACTTTTTGAATGTGCTAAGTGATTATGATATGCGTGATTTCCTACTGTTAATTGTGAACGAGGCTTCTTATTTCTCTACATCTGTGTAGAGTAGTGGTACTGCCAATTTCAGGCAATATCACAGAGGAGATCTGATGACATTCTCCTGTGCAGAGCTGAATCAATGCCTGAGTTGTAGGACGCGGGTTCGAATCTGCGCAGGAGAATGATCTAATCATTACAGTAGCAAGTCAGTAAAAGTAACCGTAGCAGTATACTGTAGGTTTGCTTAGAAATGTCATACATTTGCCTCTTCTTAGAGACGGATTGACCTGAAAGCAAGTTGTTGGATGGACCTTTGAGACTTTGAGACTTTATTTTCAAGGACTCCATATCCACACTCTTGGATAATTAGAACATATAGAAGGAAATATATTCCTTGTAAGCCTACAGACTGTAACGTTACAAATCGCAGACAGGACATTAACAAGCATTTAAAACAGCAACATAGAATGGACAGATGACAGCCTAGTCCTCTGCGTAAATAATAAATGTCTGGTGAAATGATTTAGACGCAGGAGTAACAGTAGTACTGGTGTTTTCCTTATGTAGTGGTATTGTTTTCGGTGTAATTTCAGAATGTGAGAGCTGTAGTCCCCAGCGGTGTCCTTATCATGTACACACCTAATGGGTCACGTATTAAGTAGTTGAAAAGGTTATCATGGAAGCTCATATGTGTTAGTAGTAATCATAGTACAATGCTAAACTTTCTTCCAACACAATCAAATTTAAAACGACCACTGTCGCCTTCTTCAGGATCAATACTGATGATCAATCCATTCAGAACTTAACACTCGCCAGAGTAACAGACACGTGATCTTATTAACATGTGATCTTAAGGATACGTGACGTCAGCAATTGGTCAAACGTGCCAGGAAGAGTTGCCATGGTTGTTATTCACTCACAATATTGTATCAGAAATAACTTATCCAACTATACAAAATAGTATAATTTTATCATATATATTCTGTCTCCTTAAAATTCATACATGATAAGCAATCTATTGGATTTTTTTTATCAAATGCTAATTGCAAGAATAATGTAATGATGAAGAAGTTTGAATAAAGCTTTGCCTGGTATCATGATTAAAAGTTGCCTGGTATCTGGTTTAATTGATCAACACTTATCTGATATGAATCGACAAACAATCCAAGTTATAAGTTGCTGTTTCTGTAACAACACAAATAAGCAAAAGAACACTACTTCAATATAACAGAGGCACACAGAGAGAAGAAGGCAGGGAGTGATACAGAGATGGAAATGAAGATAGAAAGAAGGAGATCCAAAGGGAAGGGAAAGAGGGATAGAGATGGAGAAGGTGATGGGGAGGGAGAAGGAGAGAGAGGGCGAGAGATGGAGTTAGAATGATAATGCAACGCTGAGTTTTAGTCTTTGCAATATGAGTGTGAGTGAGAAAGACAGAGACTTAAAGGGATCTTAAGATTTTTGACTGTGTGTGTGTAAGAGAGAGTGAGGATCATAGAGGGGAGAGGGGGAGGGAGAGAGAGAGAGAGAGAGAGAGGGAGAGAGAGAGGAGAGAGAATATCGTGCAAAAACGTTTACGTAGCGCCTTGTTCTGAGCAATGTGAGAGAATATAACGGTGTGTTTGTGTGTTTGTGTGTGTGTGTGTGTGTGTGTGTGTGAGAGAGAGAGAGAGAGAGAAAGAGAGAGAGAGAGAGTAGAGACTTACAGTGCAGAAAAGTTGCCCCCGTGTTGATATCAAATAAACAGCTTCAATCAACACAATCACATCAGCAAGACTAATTCATTACGGAGCAGCTTTTGAAGCACATTTCACAAGGACATCGGTCACCACGCTCTTAAACAATGGTTATATTGCTCCTATATTGATTTGTGAGGTTTGCAGTCGGTTTGAATGAGATATTTTGTGAATTTTGTCCACATCACTATTCTGCTCATCAAACTGCATAATAATATTGATTGATCTTGCTTGTATAGATTACCCACTCATTTTTACTTTTCGTTATACGATAATAGTGTTTAAAGCTGATCGAAAATATCAATGGAAAGCAATAAAAGATTAAACAATCTCCACGTCAATGTATACGTAAAAAAAGCTTCAATGAACACAATCATGTCAGCAAGACTGATTCATTACGGATCAGCTTTTGAAGCGCATTTCACAAGAACATCAGTCACAACAATGCTGATATTGCTCCGATGTTGTTTTGCATGGTTTGCAGTCGGTTATTTAAATCATCACATAACCCTTGTCCCGCTGAGACCATTTATATACGTGATGGGCATATTCAATCCTTGTCCTGCTGTCCTGTATTGTTATGAGTTTGGGGTATTTTTCATGTAAAGTTGCATACCACTGCAAAGCCCATCGAATGGGGGAGTAAATCTGCAGCAGCAGCACAGAACAGGTCAAGTCTTACTTATCTGATGAAGCCATCAGCTTTGGGAGGTTAAATTGGCCCAAATTAAGCTATTTTCTCACTACAAATCATGACGGATGCGTCGACACCTTCTTGATTTATTCTCTTTCAAACTCGCCTTTGGAATGGCGCCTTCGTGCCACTCGTGACGTCAGCGTCAGACAATCGACACGCCCATATAAGTAAGACTAATCAAACCTTGTTTGTCACAATCCGCTGCGTACCAGCCACACAGAACTCGCATCTGGGAGGTAAAACTGCAGCAAGAATACAGGACGGTACCACATTACTTCCTTGTCAGGAAAGAAAGTGCCAGCTGAGGATATTCTAACCGGGTAAAAAGGTAAGTTTAGATAAACATTAAGGTAAGTATGTTCTCAAAGCAAATCACTATGCATGGTGTGAAGGCGGTTAAAAGCAGCCGAACAGAAATGTTAGTGAGAAGACTACGGTTGTTCATAAAGAGGTTTACTCTCACATAACTTACCAACCTGACAGAGCTTTCTACTGTATCAAATTACGTACACATTTATGTTGTTAGTTACTGTGGGTGTAGGTGTGGAGAGGAACCCTGGTCAGGAGAACCTTATCATTCTTCTCTTGGCTAAACCGACATATACAACACGTGACTTGCCATATTTGCAAACAAGTACCACAACATAGAACTGCAGATTATGGAGTTAAGATATGGTGACGCCTTAAAGACATCAGAACGGACTATCATAAAGTTTATTTTTGTCGTTTAGATGTAGTATGAAGTGAAGACAACAACTTCCTGTCCTTTAGAAACAGAAAACGGGGAACGGAAAAGAGCGAAATAGGTAAAAGTTGCCCACATGAAGCACAATGTCATATTTTTGTTTTTGGATTCGCCGCTTCATTTTCTTCCGAATAGAAAAAAAGTAAAGAGTTACATTCGCCATTTGACATATCCATGAACCCCAAATGCTTTGATATTGCTAACAACAACAGCTGAAGAAAGTAATTCTTTACAGTTCTTCCATTTATAAATTCCCAATTTAGAGACAATCGTTTGAAACGTCTACCAGCCTAGTGTATTGCCATTTTGGCTCAAATGATGGATCAGAGTTTATCAAAACAGTTTCAGAAATCAACAGAACAATATCGATATCAGGGAGACTAAATCAAGCCAATAATAATGTTTAAAGGTAATAAAAATGTCAGTGGAAAGGAAAAAAGATTAACAGCCTTCATGTTAATGTAAAAAAAAGCTTCAATCAACACAATCACTTCAGCAAGACTCATTCATTACGGAACAGCTTTTGAAGCATATTCCACAGGCACATCAGTCACCACGCTCTGAAACAATGGATGATTGATACCGTGTTGTTTTACATAGCTTGCAGTGGGCTTGAATGGGTTATGTCGTAGATTTTACCGACCTTACTTTTTCTGTTTATCAAACTGAATAATAATATTGATTGATCCTACTTGTATAGATTGCCCAGACTCATTTTCACTTTTAGTTCTCAATCTCAATAAGGTACTGGACAAAGCCCTCTGTGAGAGCATCACATCCAGAATAGTTATATGATGATAATGTATAAAGGTATTGAAAATGCCAATGAAAAGCAAAAAAGTAGATAAAACAATCTCCATGTTAATGTAAGAAAAAAAGCTTCAATCAACACTATCAATTCAGCCAGACTAATTCATTACGGAACAGCTTTTGAAGCACATTCTATAAGCACATCATTAATATTGTGGTGGCGACTGGCCGCTTCTTTATGAAACTTCTAAATATATAAGTGCTGACCTCTGACCTCTGATTGCACCATTTACGACTGGGCACAGAAAACCACTATGAGTATGGATATGATTATGATTTGATGATAGATTTGTGTTTGTTGTGTATATTCATGTATTGTATTGTGTGTGAAATATGTGTGTATGTGTACCCAGGACCTCCCTGGAAAGAAGTGTCTATTCCACGGTAGGAGTGGCTAAAGAATACAAAAATAACTATGTAAATAACTAAATAAATTAAGGGAATTCAATCTTCTCTTCAACTGAATAAAATGAGGAAATTTACTTCCGGACGTTTCGGGTGACTTCCACCACTCTTGTCCAGCGTCACTGGAATTAACTGGCAGAACAAATCAACAACAGTACATCTACATCTACATTCAGATACCCCCAAATGGCCCCGCATATACCCACAAATGGCCCCGTCACAGACTCATTACATCTGACACGTCACAGTCACTGACTCATAAGTACATTGGACACGTCACAGTCACTGACTCATAAGTACATCTGACACGTCACAATCACTGACTCATAAGTACATCTGACACGTCACAGACACTGACTCATAAGTACATCTGACATGTCACAGTCACTGACTCATAAGTACATCTGACACGTCACAGTCTCTGACTCATAAGTACATCTGACACATCACAGTCACTGACTCATAAGTACATCTGACACGTCACAGTCACTGACTCATAAGTACATCTGAAATGTCTCATAAGGATCATATGCAAATCATTCGTAAATAATGATCAGCTAGTTTTGGATGTCACGCGAATCCTCTGAAAGCAAATCTTCCAAATAATATAGAGTTATAGAGATTGAATTGCATTTAAATAGATTACTTGGATACCTAACTTTCATAAACATATACTTCATAAACTCCGTTGGATTGATATAGGAAACTTCCTTTAACTTTTGCTGTTTTAGATAAATGAATTTGTAACTAATAGACTCAGTGTAGATTGGCATTTATTTGCGGCGTATTATCTTGCAAGAATACTTGAATCAGGCATGTGGATTGAGACAAAAATACATTGTGTTGAATTCTCTACCTGCACAAGTAACAATAAAATCAACAATAAAATTATGTATAAGATGGTAAAATAGTGCAATCAGTATTTGGGCAAATCGAAACTATTTTTCAGTGTTGCTTAGGCAATGTTTCGTTTCTATTCATATCAAAAAGATCATTTCGAAACAAAAAAAGATTTTTGCACATTAATACAGTAAAAGAAATTTGAAACTTGCAGATATTTTAACAGAGGAGCTTTCTGTATTATCTTGCTTAAGCAACCAGAAACTATGGAAAGAAAGCTGCGACACCTGCTGATGTTCCTTCTCATCATCCTGAAGGAGCCCAACATGCCAGAAGCCGGCTGCAATGCACTGAACTGCGCACCGTCATCACGATGCTCATGCTTTTCACTTGACCTCACCAGCATCCCCCAGGACCTCCCAAGATCCGTCCACCATCTATATTTGCAATTTAACCGTATATCAATGATTCGGTCTGGTGCATTTGCAAAACTAAGCCAGTTAGAATGGTTGGACCTGTCCAACAACCGTATATCAATGATTCAGCCTGGTGCGTTTGCAAATCTAAGCCAGCTAGAATGGTTGGACCTGAAAGATAACTATATATCAATGATTCAGCCCAGTACATTTGAAAATCTCATCCAGCTAGAAGTGTTGAACCTGTCCACCAACCGTATAAGAGAGATTCCGTCTGGTGCATTTGCAAATCTACTCCACCTCAAATGGCTGGATCTGCACGTAAACCCGATAAAAGAGATTCGGGCTGGTGCTTTTGCAAACTATCTCCAGCTAGAATTTCTTCAATTTGGGGCCAATAAGATGGAAATTGTTCATCCCGGCGCATTTGCAAATCTACCCCGGCTTCAAAAGTTGTACTTGCTCTTTAACTATATAAAAATGATTCAGCCTTGTACATTTGCAAATCTACCTCGGCTGCAAGAGCTGGCCCTTAACCTTAACCAGATAACAATGATTCAACCTGGTGCATTTACAAATCTACCCCGACTACAAAAATTGTACCTGTACGGCAATCAGATTACAACTATTCTTCCTGGTACATTTGCAAATCTACCCGGGCTAGAAGAGTTGAACCTGGACAAAAACCAGATAACAATTCATCCTGGTGCATTTGCAAATCTGCCCAGGCTACAATTGTTGAAACTTTGGCACAAGAGAATGCCTGTCATTGACCTTTCAGATTATGGCCTGTTGCAATATATTAATGTCACAAACCTTAAGGAAAACCTCTGGCAGTGTGATTGTAGGATGGTCCCCTCCAGGCTAAATGATACTGGACGTCATCCATTAGAAGAACGGATAATCGGGGCCGGACCCCCCAAATTCCGGGGACAGAAGATTGCAGAAGTAATTCCTGAATTGGTCTGTGAAGAACCAACCATATCAAAACCGCCTCCTGACATCCGAGTAACCAGTGATACTTGTTACAATGGCGCAACAGCTAGCTCAATAGTGTATATATTCACTTCAGAAAAGCTAAACAAAACCAGGAAAACGCTAACGTCAACCCTTGCAGCCCCTCCAGAAAAAACAGAAAGCAATAGTACCCACGAATCTGCCTCTAGTTTCCACACATCTGTTTTCACTGGCGGTACAATATCTGGTATTGTCTTTATTTGTACCATGCTTTTCATCATCTGGTACAACAGGAAGACCAAGAACCCCCCTCCAGGCCCTGCGTCAGACCCAAATTCCAACATTGCTTTGAGATCCACAAACACAACAGCTGTTGAAGCGACTGGTAGTCACCAGTATGAAAATGTTAACAACCAACATGATCAGACAGGGCAGGGCCAGTCTCTGATTGTTGGAAATCTATCCCATAACGCAGTGCTGGCTGCCTTAAAGCCAAATACTATGTACGCAGGTGTGGGCACCCCGTCTAAGGTCCAAACACCTACCAGTGGTCATGATCAGACAGGGCACGGGCAATCTCAGTCCAGCACTGAATCCACTACCAGCACTACAGCTGCTGTAGTTACCAGTGGCCATGATCAGACAGGGCACGGGCAATCTCAGGCCAGCACTGAATCCACTATCAGCACCACAGCTGCTGTAGTTACCAGTAGCCATGATCAGATAGAGCAGGGCAAGTCTCAGGCCGATAGGGAATCTCTGACCAGTGGTCATGATCACCAGTATAAAGATGAGGATAAGACAGAGCAGGGCCAGTCTCAGGCCATCGCTGAAACCTTAGATGCTGGAAATTATTCGCATGGCACTGGGATGACTGGCTCACAGCCAAATCCTCTGTACAAATCTGTTGGCAAGTTTTAGGTCAACACAAATATATAAAAGGATTGCCCTAACCGCCCACACCCCCTCCCGATCATGAGGAGTAGTACTAATACTATTAGTACAAACCAAAAATCTGAAAAGCCATTAATAAATTTTTGGCTTCTCAAAGGTTCGTAATCATGGCCATTGGTTTTACCCGGCATCTATTACAATTCTGTGATTAAATTTCCTTTAAAAGAATTTTAATCTGAAAGCAATCGAGAAGAAAACAGATTGACTGAGGGTGAGACCAGTAGCGAATATAGCATGTACCATCCCTGTTGCATCCCATGAAGTTCCCAAACTTAGGGCTCTTACATCACAATAAGTACCTTTATGTCATACCTGTGACGCGAAAACGTTCGATACGGGTGTCCGGACCGGGCCATAACTTCCGTATCGCACAGGTTCGAAAGGCGTATCACACGGGCTCCATTAGAATAAATCGAACTGTTTCGAGCGGGCCGAGTGCGGCGCCATCGAAAGTTCGAATATCTGATTCGGATGTTGGAACATTACTGTTGCAACACTTTTTGTTCGAGGGCACCAAATTTGCTCAACTTCTGGCGTATTTCGCATCAAAACAGGGGTTTTTCTCAGGTGGGTATGACATAAATAAAATACAACACGGTGTATACACCCTCTGTGATACGGAATACACCGTGTTGTATTCTATATGTACATGTACGTCAGTATCAGAGACGAACAAGAAGGGACTGAAGAAGTTTGTGAAAAGGAAACCTATGAGGTTTCTTTTTGCTTTTATCTCTTGTCAAATTTGTACACGACTTTAACTGCGCGAAGTACTGTAGATCCAAAACTTTATGCTGTTTTTGTACACTATAGGGATTGAAAATCTTAAAGTTGTCTTGTATGTCTTAGACACTCAAATTGTTTTACTATGTTTCATATATATGATTGATTTTGGTCACCAACAACCAACGAAAAAAAACAGGTCCATGCGTACATTTTTCGGAATCACATAAAGTTTCCAGCACACGTTCAAGTCATAACTAGTAGGTGAACATGTAGAATACATAGTCGATGAAGAGGTTATGAAAATAATATATACGTGGCGAGGTTTATATATACTGTTAAACATTTATGTATGACGTCATGTAAAGTTAAAAGAATATACTGCATCTGTGACAGTTTTCTCTTTTTAAGTGCTCGCTGGGAAGAGTGATTGTATTTAAGGTTTCATTGCACACTACACAGCACGACTTATTTTATCACTTTTTGAATGTGCTAAGTGATTATGATATGCGTGATTTCCTACTGTTAATTGTGAAGGAGGCTTCTTATTTCTCTGCATCTGTGTAGAGTAATGGTACTGGCAATTTCGGCAATATCACAAAGAAAATCTAATGATATTCTCCTATGCAGGGCTGCATCAGTGCCTGAGTTCTAGGACGCGGGTTTGAATCTGCGCAGGAGAAATCTAATCATTACAGTAGCAAGTCAGTAACAGTAACCGTAGCAGTGTACTGTAGGTTTGCTTAGAAATGTCATACATTTGCCTATTCTTAGAGATGGATTGACCTGAAAGCAAGATGTTGGTTGGACCTTTGAGACTTTATTTTCAAGGAATCCATATCCACACTCTTGGATAATTAGAACACATAGAAGGAAATATATTACTTGTAAGCCTACAGACTGTAACGTTACAAATCGCAGACAGGACATTAACAAGCATTTAAAACAGTAACATAGAATGGACAGATGATAGCCCAGTCCTCTGCGTAAATAATAAATGTCTGGTGAAATGATTTAGACGCAGGAGTAACAGTAGTACTAGTGTTTTCCTTATGTAGTGGTACTATTTTCGATGTAATTTCAGAATGTGAGAGCTGTAGTCCCCAGCGGTGTCCTTATCATGTTCATACCTAATGGGTCACGTATTAAGTAGTTGAAAAGGTTATCATGGAAGCTCATATATGTTAGTAGTTATCATAGTACAATGCTAAACTTTCTTCCAACACAATCAAATTTAAAACGACCACTGTCGCCTTCTTCAGGATAAATACTGATGATCAATCCCTTCAGACCTTTAATACACTCACCAGAGTTACAGATACGTGATCTTATTAACATGTGATCTTAAGGATACGTGACGTCAGCAATTGGTCAAATGTGCCAGGAAGAGTTGACATGGTTGTTATATATTCACAATATTTCATCAGAAACAATTTATCCAACTGTACAAAATACTAGTAGTGTGATTTTATCATATATATTCACTCTCCTCGAAATCCATACATGATAAGAAATCTATTGGAATTTTCTATCAAATGCTAACTGCAAGAGTAATGTAATGATGAAGAAGTTTGAATAAAGTTTTGCATGGTATCATGATTAAAAGTTGTCTGATATTTGGTTTAATTGATTAACACTTATATGATCTGAATCGACAAACAATCCAAGTTACAAAAAAGGTAGAACTGCCAGTTCTTTGCAGTTAGCTTTATACTAAGTACTAGCTGCATAAGACTGTACGGTTTGCCCCGCTGCCACTGGGGATAGGCCCCTCCTCTTGATCTACCGTAGTGTTTGGTGGTGTGGCTCTCCCCAAACCTTGGGACCACCTTGAAGTCGGCGTTGTGCCATGGGGAAATGCACAACTTTACACAAATCTCATCACTATTCTCTCAAGTGTAAATTAGTACATACATGTACCTTCAATTAGGTACTTGTTCATCTCAGCTTCGTGCCCTTTTCGTTTCAATTGAAGGTCTGTGTGCACCTAACCGTATAGTATCGACTTTCGAGGAATAAAACCTCAAGGTAATAAGGTGCCATATCTTCGACCCTTTTCGTGTCAGGATACGGACAACAAGATAAAATTTTACGCTGTGGCTATTGACACACTCAGTGTGCCAATAGCCAAACAGGCTATTGACACACCGAGATGCCAGTCAGCCAATCAGAGCTTGTAACATGCCTTTCCGGCAATATTTTACACAAGCAATAGTTGATTAGACATTGTTCGGAAGATTCGACATTGGAATCTTTGAATCTTGGAATGAACGGACGTATTCAAGTTCTGCCCTACATTTGGATACCTAATAATACAGCCTTCATCGTGTATGTTTGACGTAGCGTAGTGGTGAAGAGCGTTGACCCAGGAATTCATGATACCAGCTCCGACCGGTTCGAGTCCGCGCCGGTGTTTTTTTAATTTTTTTTTTTTCAATTTTTCTTGTCCCTTTTTAAACATCCATTTGATATAAGAATATTTTATATATATAAACAACTTTTAAAGTTTCTGTTAACAATATAAACCAAAAATAACACTGACCACAAAACATGTCATAATTTTCGGCCGTGTGGCCGCTATCGGCAGCGACTCGGAAGAATATTTCTTTCACATTAAAAATAATGGAGGTAAAACAACAACTATAACTTCGCTTCCTTAGTGATATAAGTTTTGAGGCCGAAAATTCTCCAATATGGCAGGAATCCGTCGGTAAACACAGCTGAAAACGTGTTCCTAACCGATCCAACATGGCTGCCATGATCACATGCGGTGACAGTAAAACTAGCACTCTATATGATAGCAGATTCCGATGTTTAAAATTGTGCCGTAAACACGTGAAAAAGATCGTATTTTGGGTTGATAATGGACACAGGATGCCATTTGTATTTTTCAGAGTGTTGATTGTCAAATATAATCGTAAGATTTCCTCATTTTAGTGGTTTCTATCACTGGGTGTGTCAATAGCCTAAACAGGCTATCGCCACACTGAGTGTGCCAATAGCCTAAACAGGCTATCGACACACTCAGTGTGTCAATAGCCTCGCTCAAAATTTTATGTTCACCTCCACCATTTCCATCACATAGGTACCTGAGGTAACACATCATATTATGTTACTCCCAAGTACAATATAGTACGAGGTAGCGCACCTAATGTTACCCACTGCTCTTGAGACCCCTCCGTGAAGCAATATTCCTGGGGCGAAATCGACGTCTCCTCTGTCAGGTTGGACGACATTTCTCTCCGAACTTGCCAACTTTCCTGAACGGTCACGGAAACGTCACAGGGTGACCGCAGTTCGAAGGGGTCAAGAGTCGAAGTGCCTGGTTTTCCAAATAACGACGCTGTACGTTAGATTATATTTCAATGTCAGTTTCAATGACGTATAAAACCAGTTCAAAAATGAACCACTTCTAAGGAAGCTAATGAGGATGAAAAAAATTGTCTATCCAGTATTGTATACCAAACAGTGAGTTACCAACGGTGTGTTGGCTGTTTCATGGTTTTCTCCTGAAATGTGCGCAAATACAACAAAGGAAAATCCGTAGTATAGCCGCAGAGAGCTCGGTGGTGATGTGGGTTTGGGGGAGACGGGGTTAAGACAACCGCCAACACAGAGGGAAAAGACTCGAAAAAGTCAACTACCATCCATACAATGGTGATGAATAGCTGTTATAACGCGATGATCAATAATTAATACAAAGAATGGATTTTGTACACAGCACGCTATCCACCTCCGTTGATTATTTTTGCCATCTAGATTTTATATGTCCGGTGTATGAAAGTCATCAATATCTTAACAATAAAATGAACAATGAGAGAAAGTAAGAAAATGATGCAAACAGAAAGGAAAAAGAAAGGTCATCACAGGTACCGCTTATAATGTAGGCAGAGCTTTCGAGACACTAAATTGGGTAATAAGGTATAAAGATGACCTTTCACCCAGGCGAATTTCACCTTTCACCCTTTGGTTCGCTTAGAAGACGTTCGTTCGCGGGACTGTGTAAAGGTAAATATCAGCACTGGAAGCAGGTAAGAACGAGAATTATACTAAATGACTGCTTAATCGTGACGCAGAGAAATTATAGGTCATTTCTATGGCGTATGGGACCCGTTACGACGGAAAGTAAGACTTTCGGGGGTGGGGAAACTCAGGAGGGGGAGGGGGGCGAAACCACACGTCTCAAGGTCGACGTCTGTTTGTTTGTTTGAACCTTTATTTATGCATGAATGCTCAAATCGGCCTGCAGGCCGCTTTTCATTGAGGTCATGAGGGAAGAGGCAAGGGTCAGACAAAGTATATAACAGAGATAAAGTTACATCGTTTTGAGTCCTTATAAGTCCTATACGTCTATATACACACGTCTTTCGAACTCTTAGAAGCATGCATGTGTTATTAACTTTAAGCAAGTCTACGAAAACCTCACCTTCAGCACTGGTGTTAAGGATATGGTTTGTAACACAGATGCATGAACAAGAAAAATGCGGGGGGGGGGGTATGGAGTACACGTGTGAGTTAGGTTTCATCAAGGACATTATAACAAGGATGCGAGGGAAGTAGAGGGCGGTATCAACAGAAAACATGCATTATTGATTTATCATACGTCGTTTCTTTGACTGATGTCCAAACATTTTGTCCATAATAGGTTAGACATGGCAGAGACAGGTAATGGGTCTCCCACTGCTGTTCCCCAGAACTTCTGTGATGGGTCTCCTAATGGAGTTTTATGGGAAAGAGACGCAAGGTTGTTAGAAGACAAGCAGATTGCAACAGCAACCAGTTTGGACAATCATCCAGAAACGCAAATGGGAGAGAAGCCCCACATGTGTGGCGAGTATGGGTATGTAGCTTGGACGTCTACCTTATCTGAACAAATGAGAATGCATACAGGAGAAAGACCCTACAAGTGTGACCAGTGTGACTATTCTGCAGCAAAGAAATCTACTCTGGACCAACATATAGCCACACACACCGGAGATAAACCCTACATGTGTGGGGAGTGCGGGTACAGGACAGCTGTAAGGTCTAACTTATCCCGACATATGAGAACTCATACAGGCGACAAGCCCTACAAGTGTGACCAGTGTGACTATTCTGCAGCAGATAAATCTGCGTTGGGCTATCATCTAGCAAAGCACACTGGTAACAAGCCCTACATGTGTGGCGAGTGCGGGTACAGGGCAGTTTTGAAATCTCACTTATCCCAACATATGAGAACTCATGCAGTTGAAAAACCCTACAAGTGTGACCTGTGTGACTATTCTGCAGCAAGGAAATCCACCTTGAACGATCACCTTGCCAAACACACCGGTGACAAACCCTACATGTGTGCTGCGTGTGGGTACAGGACAGCTCAAAAGTGTAACTTAGCCCAGCATATGAGAATCCACAATGGTGAAAAACCCTACAAGTGTGACCAGTGTGACTATTCTGCTGCAGATAAATCTGCGTTGAACTATCATCTAGCAAAGCACACTGGTAACAAACCCTACATGTGTGGGGAGTGCGGGTACAGGGCAGTTTTAAAGTCTCACTTATCCCAACATATGAGGACCCACACAGGTGAAAAACCCTACAAATGTGACCAGTGTGACTACTCTGCTGCTACAAAAAACACTTTGGACACCCATCTAGCAGCCAAACACACTGGAGAGAAACCCCACTTGTGTTGGGAGTGTGGGTATAGGACAGCTCAAAAGTGTAACTTATCCCGGCATATTAGAACCCATACTGGTGAAAAGCCCTACAAGTGTGACCAGTGTGACTATTCTGCAGCAGATAAATCTGCATTGGGCTATCATCTAGCAAAGCACACTGGAGAGAAACCCCACATGTGTGGGGAGTGTGGGTACAGGACAAATCAAAAGTCTAACTTATCTCGACATATGAAAACTCATACAGGAGAAAAGCCATACAAGTGTGACTAGTGTGACTATATTCTATAATTCCACCTTGAACAAACATTTGGCCAAGCACACTGGAGACAATCTCTATTCTCCGCTTTCAGAACGTCTTACAAGTCTAATATCTACAAACATATGAGAACCCATACGTGTGAACAAAAACTACAAGTGCGAGTATTCAGCAGCTTCGAAATTAGATGTTGTCCAGCATCTACCTATGCACGCTGATGAGAACTTTGACCTGGACACAGCAAAAAATGACAAAATAGAAAGCCCGATAAAAACGCACTAAAAAAAACGTTTAAAAAAACGGAGTCTAACCTCTGCTTGGAGAGTAGGTAAACAGAACTTATCCAGCTATACATACAAGCACATGGAACAGAGAAAACGGATGTACAAAGAACACAGTACTTTCAATGACGTTGGTGTAAAAAAAGTAGTTCGACTGAAATCTGGAAGCCCAAGTTCTGCACAGCCCAAATTCTGCACAGCCCCAGTTCTGCACAGCCCAAGTTCTGCACAGCCCCAGTTCTGCACAGCCCCAGTTCTGCACAGCCCAAGTTCTGCACAGCCCCAGTTCTGCACAGCCCCAGTTCTGCACAGCCCAAGTTCTGCACAGCCCCAGTTCTGCACGGCCCCAGTTCTGCACAGCACCAGTTCTGCACAGCCCCAGTTCTGCACAGCACCAGTTCTGCACAGCCCCAGTTCTGCACAGCACCAGTTCTGCACAGCCCCAGTTCTGCACAGCCCCAGTTCTGCACAGCACCAGTTCTGCACAGCCCCGGTTCTGCACAGCACCAGTTCTGCACAGCACCGGTTCTGCACAGCTACGGTTCTGCACAGCACCGGTTCTGCACAGCCCCAGTTCTGCACAGCCCCAGTTCTGCACAGCACCAGTTCTGCACAGCCCCAGTTCTGCACAGCACCAGTTCTGCACAGCCCCAGTTCTGCACAGCACCAGTTCTGCATAGCACCAGTTCTGCACAGCACCAGTTCTGCACAGCCCCGGTTCTGCACAGCCCCAGTTCTGCACAGCACCAGTTCTGCACAGCCCAAGTTCTGCACAGCACCAGTTCCGCACAGCCCAAGTTCTGCACAGCCCAAGTTCTGCACAGCCCTAGTTCTGCCCAGCCCCAGTTCCGCACAGCCCCGTTTTGCACAGCCCCAGTTCTGTACAGCCCCAGGTCTGCACAGCACCAGTTCTGCACAGCCCAAGTTCTGCACAGCCCCAGTTCTGCACAGCACCAGTTCTGCACAGCACCAGTTCTGCACAGCCCAAGTTCTGCACAGCACCAGTTCTGCACAGCCCAAGTTCTGCACAGCCCAAGTTCTGCACAGCCCCAGTTCTGCACAGCACCAGTTCTGCACAGCACCAGTTCTGCACAGCCCAAGTTCTGCACAGCCCGAGTTCTGCACAGCCCAAGTTCTGCACAGCACCAGTTCTGCACAGCCCCAGTTCTGCACAGCCCCAGTTCTGCACAGCACCAGTTCTGCACAGCACCAGTTCTGCACAGCCCCAGTTCTGCACAGCCCCAGTTCTGCACAGCACCGGTTCTGCACAGCCCCAGTTCTGCACAGCACCGGTTCTGCACAGCCCCAGTTCTGCACAGCACCAGTTCTGCACAGCACCAGTTCTGCACAGCCCAAGTTCTGCACAGCACCAGTTCCGCACAGCACCAGTTCCGCACAGCCCCAGTTCCGCACAGCACCAGTTCTGCACAGCCCAAATTCTGCACGGTCACAGTTCCGCACAGCCCAAGTTCTGCACAGCCCCAGTTCTGCACAGCACCAGTTCTGCACAGCCCAAGTTCTGCACAGCCCCAGTTCTGCACAGCACCAGTTCTGCACAGCACCAGTTCTGCACAGCCCCAGTTCTGCACAGCCCCAGTTCTGCACAGCACCGGTTCTGCACAGCCCCAGTTCTGCACAGCCCCAGTTCTGCACAGCACCAGTTCTGCACAGCCCAAGTTCTGCACAGCCCCAGTTCTGCACAGCACCAGTTCTGCACAGCACCAGTTCTGCACAGCCCAAGTTCTGCACAGCCCCAGTTCTGCACAGCACCAGTTCTGCACAGCCCAAGTTCTGCACAGCCCCAGTTCTGCACAGCCCCAGTTCTGCACAGCACCAGTTCTGCACAGCCCAAGTTCTGCACAGCACCAGTTCCGCACAGCACCAGTTCCGCACAGCCCCAGTTCCGCACAGCACCAGTTCTGCACAGCCCCAGTTCCGCACAGCACCGGTTCTGCACAGCACCGGTTCTGCACAGCACCGGTTCTGCACAGCCCCGGTTCCGCACAGCCCCGGTTCCGCACAGCCCCGGTTCCGCACAGCCCAAGTTCTGCACAGCCCAAGTTCAGCACAGCCCAAGTTCTGCACAGCACCAGTTCTGCACAGCACCAGTTCTGCACAGCCCCACATTACCACTTGAAAGAGGCAAAAAATAAGTTCAAAATCATAGCTTTTTCTGGTTATGTAGGTTACTTCAACATCATGGAGCTTGGATGGTGCACCCTACTATAATTTTATTCGCATCGATATCAGTCACCTTTTAACTATAGAAATCCTCGAAGGCCAAAAACTGTGTTCTGCTACATTAAGGGTTAACACCACATGTACATGTCTCATGCCATGATGTGCAAATCATTTCACAGTTCCAAGTGCGCATCTGCAATCGTGGTGCATTGTGGGACAAGGTCAAAGTGCACAGTCCCATATTTGTAAAGCATTATTTGTGGAGACTTGTTTTCAACATCCCACTTGGAGGAGCATTAACATGCGGCATTACCCACATCCCCTGTGGTACTAGAACTGTGAGAAGGCTGCAGAAGAGAATCCCCACAGATATGATAACACTGTACAGCAACTGTACAGCTACTTAGTCTCTATCGAGTACTGACATCCTGATAGCTGACTGTCTACTGACATCCTACAAAATGCTTCTTAAGTGTAACAATTGTGCATAAACGTAGAGGCTTGATGTTAATTTTCTCACATGTTTACTAGCCTGTACACTGTTATATATTGGTTTACATCTGGACTGTTTTACGTGATTAAAGATTTATGATCACATAGAGTTTATATGAAGCGACTGTAATTGCTATGAAGATGTTGGCTAATAGGTAAGAATATGTATTCGATTCAATCAAGGAGGTTGTATAATCTGTATAACCTCCTTGATTCAATTTATGGTAGTTTTATACACATGGAAATGAAAGCAATTCAATAAAAGAGCACATATCTTTTTCTCGTATTGTGCTGGCCATACAAGTTGCAAACTTTCCAACTCCCTCCAACCCACCTCATAGAAACGTCACAGATTGTCTCTCAAAATGTCATATCACTTTGAAAAGGTCAAATGTCACATCATTAAATCCTTGGTTGTCCCTTGGGCTGTAGTTTGTATATCAATCTAGAGCCCCTGGCAGGATATGTACATTACAAAATAATTACTCCACTTCTAAAGCAACAGTTGCAGATAAATATTACGGTCTATCCAATAGAAGCCCCTAGTGGTGGTTTGAAAAATGGGTAGACTCGGAGATAACAGAGACAATCCTATGCCAGCTTTAATTATAGAAATATTCCGTGTATGAAGGTTTTTTTTTTCAAATAGGAGCGAGCGAATCCGTGAACCAAGAAATTAAATTGGTGTGGCCTGAAGTAAGTAAGAAAGAAACAAAATGACAAAACAGCTCTGCGGATGGGTGCGACACTTTTACAATGTAGGCAGAACTTTTCAGACACTAAATCGAGTAACCAGGCACAAAATGTGACCTTTCACCCATAATCGGTTCACCTTTCACCCCTATGTTCGCGTAGAAGACTGGTAGGATTGTGTGGAGCAAAAAATCAACACTGGAACCAGGTAAGAACTTGGATTATGCTAAATATGTACATTATGGTGAAGCAGAGGAGCTATAGGTCATCTCTCTGGTGTATCGGCGACATTAGGGCGGAATATAAGACTTTTGAGTGAGAAAATTGGGGAGGGGGGCACAAAACTGCTGTCGAGACAAAAGAGGGTCGTTTTGTTATCAGTTTTGTCATGAGTATCATCAGAAATAATGCAAAAACCATGTTAACAGGGAGAGCAAATTTCCAGGTCACACATGTGTGGTCAACTTTCAACAATTTTAAAGAAATCGTTTGTAAAATTATGCCAATTCATGGGCTTGTCAGACATTGTAGCAACTTCCCATCTTTGTCATCAGCAGAAAAATACACTCTTGACTCATCATATGTTTGATTCATGTGTTTCATCATTGTAATTTTTTGTCCATTAGGTCAGACATGGCAGAGGTAGGTAATAGGACTCCCACTGCTGTTCCCCAGAATGTTTGTGCTGGGTCTCCTACTGAAGTTTTATGGGACAGAGATGCAAGCAAGAATGAAGACAAGTCGACAGGAGCCAAAACCAGTTTGGACAATCATCCAGAAACACACACTAATGAGAAGCCCTACATGTGTGGGGAGTGTGGTTACAGGACAGCTTGGAAGTCTGTTTTATCCAGACACATGAGAACTCATACAGGTGAAAAACCTTACAAGTGTGACCACTGTGATCATTCTACTGCTAGGAAGAGCAGTTTGGACAAGCATCTAGCAAAACACTCCAGTGAAAACCCGTACATCTGTGGCAAATGTGCTTACAGGACATCTGACAAGGGGAGCCTTTCCAAACATATGAGAAGTCATATAGATGAAAAAACCTACAAGTGTGACCAGTGTGACTATTCTGCTGCACAGAAGTCCACCTTGAGCCAACATCAAGCAAAACACACGAAACCCTACATGTGTGGGGAGTGCGGGTACAGGACAGCTCGGAAGGGTCGGTTATTCCAACATATGCAAACTCATACAGGTGAAAAAACCCACAAGTGTAACCAGTGTGACTTTTCTACTGCACATAAGTTCATCTTGAACCAACATCGAGTCAAACACACAGGAGAGAAACTCTAAATGTGTGGGGAGTGTGGGTACAGGACAATTTTAATACAAGTCTTAATCATCCAAACATATGCGAACTTGTACTGGTGAAGAGAGACTACATGTGCTGTGAGCAGTTTGGGTATTCAGTCTGAAGTCAGATGCTGTCTGAAATCAGATGCTAGCAAAATGCACTGATGAAAAACTTAGAATGTTTATGGGGTGTAGGTACAGGTGAACAGAAGAACTTGTCTACCATTGTCACTTAGCTATGCTATAACATCATAATACCAGCAGGTGTCATTATACCGCCACCTCAAAAAAACGTTAGTATAGAGGTCTTCCCAAGATTGTATTGAACACCGAATGTTAAATATCTTAAATGTAATACAATTCAGATATTTAGGTGTTGAAGACAATCTTGAGAAGGCCTCTATAACAACGTTTATTTGAGGTGGCGGTATAATGACACCTGGTGGAATTATGAGAAGGTATGTTACACAGGAATAAATATACTCTAGGCTGAGTGTTGAACATTATTTACGAATAATTGTGATGTGAGCTTGTTTCATGTATATGAAGTGGCTGTCATGATTGATCTGATAAAGTAAATAGAAACAAGCATTGTGTAACTCAGTAACGAAAACATTTCCGTCAAATCTTGTCTAGGCTACCCTGACACCTGACTTTCTACTGATGTCCTACATTGTGTATGTGCTTCAGTGTAACCTGTTTAGTGTGTCTGAACTTAGAGGCTGTGGTGCTCATTTTGTAGGTTATTTACTAAGGCCATGTTGAATTTATTATATAGATGACGTCTGCGTGCGCACCAATTTTCGTCCATTTAATAAAAGAACCTATTCTTCAATATACCAAGTTCTGTCTGTTTAGTTATTTGTTCAACCTTTCTGTCCACTTACCATTGCATACTAAATGCAACTTTTTAGGGGGTCAAACTTTTTTTATTCGCAAGCTTGCATCAGGTTCCATATAATCAAATCAACATGGCCTAACCTGTACAGCATGACCTAGTCATAGAGGGATCCGAGTGAGCTCTACGGAGTGAAGGAGTACAGTATACACTGACTAATGGTGATGCCATACCTGGAGTGTTCGACGTGAAGAATTGTGAAGTAAACGTGTGTTGCATGAAGCTGCTGTCATGGCTGATATGTTAGATTTAATAGCTAATTACTGACAAGCGAAATAAAGGTTTTATAAAGTAAGTTCCATTCAATTTTTCTTATGTGGTAGATGTCAGTTACTTTGCTGGCTAACTACAAGGTAAAAACTTCCCAACTCCCTCCAGCAGACATCATAGAAACGTCTCAGGGCCATCTCACTTGCAAAAGGCTCGATACTTCCAATAACGACGCTGTGTGTTAGTTTGTTCATCAATCTATAGCCCTTGGCAGGATGTGTACATCCCACAAGAATTACTCCACTTGTAAATAAGCTGTTCAGGTGTTTTATCCAGTTATGTGGAGTCTATTGTGGACCATAAAACCTGGAGTCCCTAATTGCGGTCCGAAGTTTTAATTTTTGTCTTTGACCAAATATAGGAAAGACAATCTCATACCCGTTAGAAACTAAAAAAAAGAATAGATGACAACTGCCAATGCAGAGAGAAGTAGACTCGTAACTAGAGTATGGCAATCGCCATGGTGATAGCAGCTTGACGCCAGCAAATGACCAGAAAAAAATATGTAATGAGAGACTTGAAAGACAAGCAATCACTGGGCAGAAGAAAGTGCGGCGAAGAACGAGAAAAAAATACGAGAAGCGTTATAATGTCCACACGCCACTCTTTTAAATCATAGTGATTTAGTGGTCTTGTAAACGTCAGAAGCCTGTACTTTAAAATACGAAACATGTCCAAACGTGAATTCGTGTGCCCTAAATTACTTATCAAAAGAAGTAACAAAAATTGTGGTCGAACGAAGCGTCAACAGGCAATAATCAACAGGTACAGCGTGAAGATGTAACATGTTACATGCAGGTTAAAATAATTTTTTAAAGTATGTCACTCAGGGCTATTTCAAGTCCAAAGCTGCGTCTGTAAAATCTGCTCAGGTCAACCCTTGACCATGATATATAGACGTTAACGAACCATGTCATCACAAGGAAAGAGCGAATCTAAAAAAGAAGAAAAGTTTAAACCACGCCTTGTACAGCTTCACAAGAATAACAACAAGTAAAAAAAAAACAGGTAAACGGCCAGCACAGATATGAATTGTCTGGTATCAGAAGATGACTTGTGGGCGGATTGATTTGGCGAATAGATTTATTGTGTGTATTCATGGGCTCAGTCGGTATTAAGATTTCTTATTGTCTGCTATGAGATTACGAGTGTCAGACTATGAATGAAAAATGACATTCTCTTTGCTGATTTTTAAG
Source organism: Branchiostoma floridae x Branchiostoma belcheri (assembly GCA_019207045.1). Classification (NCBI taxonomy): domain Eukaryota; kingdom Metazoa; phylum Chordata; class Leptocardii; order Amphioxiformes; family Branchiostomatidae; genus Branchiostoma; species Branchiostoma floridae x Branchiostoma belcheri. The sequence goes on along the minus strand of CM033036.1, from coordinate 1,315,687 downwards.
CAAGCATAGTTGAAATTATTCATTTTGCTCCTCTAACAATATTTATTCAGAAGCAACGAAAACGTCACCATTTCTACACGGCAGATTAAATCAATCCTATTTTCCAGGGAAAAGGCCGTCGTCTGCTCCCACTGAGTGTTATGTATACTAGAGGTAGCAAATTTGAGTGACAGGGCAGCAAAAACTGCGAGCAGCGAAATAGACGCCATCCGTCTGATACCACAGGCAGAACCCTCGGTGTGGCAAGGGGCAATCCCATCCATCCATCTGTTCAACGAAGTCGGTCGCAGTGCATATCGCGCCAAGCGTTATCACAAAGGTGTCTGAGAACCGTACCTAGAGACGCCACAACAGACAACCGAGAAGTAGTATGGCACAGGCAAACCCTTCTAATCTTGTCATTCTGGAAGACATCGTCGAGTCAGCTAGCAATGTTGGTAATTCCTGCATCCAGCCATATGCAGTGAAATACCAGGAAAACGATGAATCTGCCGTTGGGCCAGCCGACTGTGAAGTCATCCAGCCCTACGCTGTGAAATACCAGGAGCATGGACATGATGACAGTGGGAATGATCGCCCTGTCCGGAGGACTGATGTTGCGGGTGCAAACGGACAAACAGCAAATGTCGCCTCTGATGATGTGGACATTGAACCATATGCTGTCGCATACATGGACCAGGATGACATTGCGTGTACCATAAAGTCAGGGGGCATCCACACCCAAACAAGATCCCCCATGCAGAAACCAATGGCTGCTTCAAACATCACCAATGATGTGCTGAGCAACCCATCGAGCAATGGTGCCAATTCTTCCGACAATGTTGGTGAGGAAAGGCAACATGTCCAGAATGCGCTTCATTCAAATCCGATGTACGTGCCAAACATCCGGCACCCTGCACCTTGGGGTAAGATAAATGTATGTAATGATGATGATGCTATTTCAAAGACTTTGGTTGATATACTGGTTTTGTATGTAAACTGGATTGTAGGCAGGCTTTGGCTTAGAGTGAAACTGATTCCAGACAAGATATTTCAGGATGAACGTTCTGTTTGTAAAGCTAGCCTTATTCTAGCTAAGGTCTATTCTCCAAGCAGAGGTTAGGCTCCGGCTGTTTGTTGAGTTTTCTCGGCGTTTTTATCGGGCTTTCTGTTTTGTACTGAAATTTTGATGTCTCCCGGTTAGGCCTGACACAGCAAGATACAATACAAAATAGAAAGCCCGATAAAAACGACTAGAAAAACGTCAAAAAACAGCCGGAGCCTTACCTCTGCTTGGAGAGTAGCTAAGCCCACTTCAGGAGAGAAACATTTGTCATTTTGTGTCATTTGTATGTTCTATTGGCTTGAACGTGTGTCTTAAAATATTTTTTTGTTTTGCAAAACACCCTACAAATTAATCAATTTGATGTACCATTTATTTCAGAATGTGCACGTCGCCGGACGTGTTTGATAAATGTAGCAGTGGCTGTGGTCCTTGGAGGGTGCATCGTCGGCGGAATCTCTTTCTGGTTCTTCTTCAGCACCAGCCCACCAGAGGTACGCGTCTCATATCCTTATCGCCTTGGTGGCTTTCTTCACCATTTCTTTATACTGTATTGTCCTTGGAAGTTTAATTGGATAATCTTTTAAGATGAACTAATGACAAGATAACCCTCTATCTACAGACGACAACGACTGTGGCTACTACCTTTACCTCTGTTCCGACTGAATGCTGCAGTTCTGTCCCCACACCTCCGGCAGTCTCCAACAGTTCGCAGAGTACAGGTGAGACTAGACCAAAACTTCGCTTGGCTTTTTTGTTTTGATGGGTTTATCTTGGACAGAGTGCTTTTGTGTCATTAAACGATATCAAAATATCTGAGTTTACATGAAAGTTCATCTGTTTTGGTACTTGGCATCATAGAGGAAATAAACTTGATGCTATATCCTGTGAAACTAGTTGAGACACAGTACCCAAATGTGTGGCTGTCTCCGTTAGTCTTGTTCACGGAATCAGAATGGATCTGTCTACTACAAGTTCTAGCCTGAGGGCTAACTACAGCATAAAACCAACAGTATAAAGAAAAACGGATACGGATATTGCAAGATAAAAATGGTGTGGCAAGTGGCTATTCTAATACGCACTGTTGCGAACTACATGTAAGATTTAAGCTTTGGCTTCTTTTTTGAAGCAGTGGAAGACGAAGTGGCCCATTTTCTGTAATGAGTGGTTTTATGGAGTTAAATTATCTGCATTTGCATCTAACGTTGATTTGTGTTGTGTCTGTATATGTGTATGTGAGTGTTTGTATGTATGTGTATGTGAGTGTGTGTGTGTGTGTGCCTCACAGTGTGTGCGCCAGTGTGTGTGTGTGTGTGTGCGTGTGTGTGTGTGTGCGCGCGCGTGTGTGTGACTGGTTTTATTACCGACAATAAATGTTCTAGATGAGTGTTTTGTGACTAGTGCTCATACGATTTTTATTACTAATTGCAGAAAGCTATGTTAGAAAGTTGGACAACATCACCTTTGGTGGGATAGGGACAGGAAAAGAGCCTGGGAAATTCACAAAAATCTATGGGGTAGCTGTGTCAGCTGACAGTGAGATTTTTGTCACCGACTTATTCAACAATCGAGTTCAAGTCTTCAGCATGAATGGGACATATCTGCACCTCTTCCCAACGGTAGTACCGGGTGAAAATTGGAGAATGTATCCTTTCAGTGTTGCTATTGACGTGGAACCTGGCTACCTGTGGGTAGTGGGGAGTAGAGTTCCATATCATCCTCATTCACATGTCGTACAGTACCGTAGGGACGGACATCCCATAAATACGTTTGGCATACGCTTTATGAGTTGGAGTCCCCATCCCAGCATTGCGATAGACGTGCGCAATAACAAAGTTATCGTGGGAGAGGGACATATGATAATGGTGTTCCAACCGAATGGATCGCTTGTTTGGGGTTTTGAAGTGTTCAACAAAGAGTTGACCCATAAAGTAGTCGGCGGAGTCGTATCGGACAGGGAGAGTAATGTCCTTCTTACGGACTCCCATAGAAGCATCATGAAGTACAATCATTTTGGAGAGAAGATATTGGAATTTGAAATCAGAGAAGACAAACTGCTTGCCCCTAAAGGTATTTGTGTGGACTCCTTGGGTCGCATCATCGTAGCAAACAAAGCCAAAAACAGGGTGGACATGTTCACAAGTCGCGGGGAGTTTGTCCGTACTGTCGCGAACATGAAAGACCCGTGGGGTGTCGCCATGGGACCTGATGGACAGTTGGTGGTGACTGACCCTTTTGGCGCCACTGTAACTATATTTCCACGCCACTTAGTGTTTCTTTGAACCCTGCGTACTGAGACAATAGTGGCTACTGGCACTCCTTTCCCTTTACTCTAAAAATACGTTTATACAATTATATAGTATTACCAGTGAGACGATGGAAATCGCCAAGGGACAGGATGGGCAGTTGGTGGAAACTGACCCGTATGACACCACTGTAACTTAATCTGTCCACGCCGAATGTTTTTTTCTTGATTCTCTCCAACAACAAATATTATAGCTCCTGACGCTCCTTTCTATTACTCACATGAGATATTAAGAGACACATAACTGGCTCCACCTGTCGTCAGAATTCCTTACGCATTGACATTTCGTTCTCTTCGTCAGTGATGAGCGATGTCTGAAGCATTTGAGTGTTGGAGAAGTTAGCCGTCTCTTTGGTTCATTTCTGTGCAAGTCATTTCTTTATATACCTAGATGTCGAAATTTGATGAACGTCTTTCTTTGAAGAGTTTTGATTGCCTAATTATAATGTACGTCACCCATAGTGACAAAAAGTTGGTTACTGTCCCTCAATATTGTATCGTTAAGGAGACCAATAGTATATTCAAGTGCTGTATAGATCTTTAGTACATGATGTGTGACCTCAATTAAAGGTTTTCTAAAGGTAGATTTGATCTTCTCATAAGCAGATAAACGTTAAATAACTTAAATACAGCTTTCAATCTGAAATATTGCAGAAATGTAATGTACTCACTGTCGAGTATTCCAAAAGGACGCATACTTAAAATGATGATATTGGAATACACAGCATTAGTCACAATAACATATCGTCATGTTATATAGCCTCACAAGAATAACAAACAGTAAAAGAAAACAACAGATAAACCCACGCAGCCGAGACGGTCCTGCACTGAATGATATGAATTGTCTGGTATCAGAAGATGACTCGTGGGCTGACAGATTAGATTAGTTTAAGGTTAGTGTTTGTTTTCGTGGGACCCAGTCGGTATGAAGATTACTTATTGTCTGCTCATAAGATTACAATGTCAGACTATGAATGAAAATGCCATTTGAACCAAAATATCTTTTCTGATTTTTAAGCAAGCATAGCCGTGGAAATCCATTTTGCTCTTCTAAACTGTAGAGTTAATAGAAAGCAAAGTAAAGACTCTGATAACGAACAAAACGATACGTGCAGCTCTCAAAGACCACAAATCTCCATAAAAAATTATGATTATGTAAATGACTTCCACATTTACACATTTATGCTTGGTTATGTACACCTTTGAATATCTTACACCAGTCACAATGTTGTTTGTCCTATCATTTACCACTTAGAAAAATTATGCTACTTTTACATAAATTATGCAACTTAGGGACCTATTTGCATAATTGGTGCCTACATTTTTTTACCGCTACGTGATTTTCTTTTGGTACTTGTCACTTTAAACCCTGTTGGCGCTATAGGTGCCATGCACAACTACAGCCTGATAGGTACACGTTACATATATATTGTAGTCTGTGAATATTTATATATGATGTAGTCTGTGAATATTTTGTAACACAAACTTGACGGAACAGTTAACGTCGCCTGTGCACGTGTTTACTCGTGTCTGATTCATTGTGCGTGCGTATATCAATTTGCCTCTCATTCTATATACTTGCATATTTGTGATCGGATAATATGCTTATTTACATACTTTCTATTTGCATACTCGGTTCCACTGAATAAATCAACCTAGTCCAATAAACTGTATAATGGGAAAATAAAATTATATTTGATAAAAGTATCTATGCTTTTTTCATGTCTGTAACAAAAATGTGTTTGTATGTCGCTAATTACGTCGGAAAAATCCATTTATACCAGACATAACCTTATCGCTAAGCGTAACGGTAAAATGGTGCTACATGAGCTCTTAGTAACGTTTCCGTTGGTCTCTATCGGTCTACGCTGGCTATTTTGCCAGGGGAAAGTTTGTCCACCATAGGGTTTTACAAGCCGTGAGGAGGAAATGTTGTTACCCTTCCAAGGACTGACTCCACTGTACAGTTATCCCCTTTTGCCGAACTCTGTGACCCATACACCAACTACGTGCAGCTATGGACGACAAAGAGTTACGGAGACAGCGAGTCATGGGAAGATTCCGAGCGAGCTCGACGGAGTGAGTGAGTGATCACCCCGTAGGAAGGCCTGGTGGAGGCTACTCTAGGCTACTTCTGTCCCAGAAGGTAACGTGCAAACTTGTATCAGTGAAATCTAAGTAATCGGCGGCACTGTTAACAACAACTGTTTCTTTTCCGAAGCTATATATAAGCTATAACATAAGAAGCTATATAGAAACTATAACGTTAGACAGGAAATCATCCCTTTATATGGGAAAACACTCTTATGTAGATATCTTCTAGGTACAATTGGTCTATGAATCTTTTGTATTCTTGGCTAAATGTCTATGATTAGGGCTGTTGCCAGGTTGAAGGTTATGGTTCGCATTAAAGTTAGAATTAACTAAACTTAGGAAAATAACAGGTCAGCAGAGATGAACATTACATCAGACAAAAAGGTAAACGACAGGTAAACAATAGGTAAACAATAGGTAAACACAGGTGAACAATAGGTAAACACAGGTGTACAATTGCAATGGGTAAACAGAAGTGAACACACTGTCAGATACTCCACAATTATCGTCCACGATTCATTCATTACGACAACACAACCGTTTATTGAAACAAATTCCAAATTTCAAATCACAACACACCATGAAGGACATCAATTAAAAAACAGTAGGTTCATAATGTGACAGATTAGAACTAGAGCATCAATTATAATATTTCAATAATGTGAACAGATACAGCAACACAGCACAACCGCGGTACTGGTACAATGTCACAAGATGTACAATCATTATATAATAATAATTATACTAAAAATTATCAATGGCAAAACTAGACAGTGTATTATCATCCATACATAAGACATTGTATTATCATCAGAAAAGCTTATCGCAAACTCAAGATTGAAGGCTATTTACAGTTACAAGTAATATGAAAAGATATGGTTATAACGTTAAAGAAAGAAATGATTAAAAAACTTGCTATCTAGCACCGTTTAGGTTCTAAATAAAGCTACGTCTTACTGTACAAAGTAGGTTTTTTTCTTTACACAAAAAGACTTCATTTTCTTCAGTAGTATTAAAAACCACAGATTATTCACGCCCAAAACAAGGACAGTCTGGCGACACAGTGAACTTGAACATGATCTAAAGCGGTAAGAAAGACACATCATCCCCATCTTTAAACCACTGGTCATCTGGGTCTGGTCATAGAATTTCATCGTAAAAACATGCGCACACCAAGTTGAAATCCCAACAAATAGTAAACACTTCAATTTACAAATCAGACAAATTGTAACATGTTAGCAAAAATATCGAATAATGTAATAACATATTGTAGGTGACAGAAAGATCAACCAACCCACCAGAAGACCTTTACATCAGGACCTTACAGCAATTCCTTAACAGAGACGGGGGCGCTTGAAACTTTCTGCAACTATTGATCCACCGTTAACTGAGACACGTGTTCTATCTGCTTTAACGTGACGTCACCCAAGCTTTGGATTGTTCATTTCTCGCGATCGACTGGAGTTGGACAGTTTCTGTGATAGGAAATACAGTTTACCATTGCTTCATAGAAAAATAAAATGATGAGTAAACATTTTGGCTACAGTGGTAGGAGCGGAGCATCATCCCTATCTCCAAAGCACAGATTGCCTGCCTTATCTTGCTGTTCCGGAATGTTCCTAGAAGTCCTAGTAGGGTCATGTGCCTGCGCTTCCACAGTGTACCTTACCGAACCTTGTACCTGCTGTTCCCGCATTGTCCGTTCAGAATCATGTAACGTTACCTGCCTTTGGAGCTCTGGGTTCCGAGGTAGAGGATCGCCCAGAGCGTCTCGCAGCCGCTTCCAGAACAGCGGCCTTTTCCGCACGTCGTCCGGCCACGTCAGGTACGTGTCCCTCTTCATTACGGCGTTCAGATGGCGGAACCGTTTCAGCATCCTGTCAGGAATCCTCTGCAGAAACACCAGGATGAGACGCCTCCCTCCCCCCTCCTCAAACATGTGGTACTGGGCCATCTGGAACTCGTACTCGCACCACTTACTCTTCAGGAAGTTCCTGGTGATGAGGCAGACGGTTCTCCGGCTGTTTTCCACGGCATCCGCGATGTTTTCCACAATGGGAGCGCCGACTGCAAAGTCCCTTTCGTGTATGACCAGACTGTAGTCAGGTTCCAGATTCTCTATTGCTTCATGTACAACCCACATGACGTCCTGGTTGTTGTATGCAATAAAAGCATCGTGCGTGTATCTGGGCGGCTCTTGGTTCTCTACTTCACCAATCTTCGGTCTCCTCCACTTGGCCAACATCCACAGGCAGTACTGAACACGGCCGATGTGGTAGTCGACCAGGAAAATGGTCATCATGGCGACGAAGATGCCGGAAGAGGCGAGCACACAAGCCAGGAGGCGGTTGGGCCGGAATCCATGACTACAGACTGTGTCAAAGAACGTTCGATCTTTTTGATCATTTCTGTCGTTATATTGTTGTTTCTGTGTCAATCCGTTTATCAAACGTCTTCCGCGCAGTTGTGTTGGACGAGAACATGTGTAGCCTCGACCAACGTCAGGATAAGGGTTGTATAAGTTAGGCACCCTGTCATATTTGTCGTTGGCCCACTCAACAAACCACAGTAAGTTACAATCGCACAGAAAAGGGTTGTCTGCGACGTCGAATGTCTCTAACCGATCCACAACAGGACCCAGTGTTGTTTGATTTAACACAGCTAACTTATTTCCGCTAATATTCAAACTCTTTAATCCGTGCAGACGGTGAAAGGCGTTCCCTATCACCGATATCCCGTTGAATGCCACATTTAAGTGAGTGAGGTTGCCCAAACCTTCAAATGTTTTCTCTGCTATGTTTTGTACTTGGTTGTAACTCAGATCCAGGAATCTCAGTCGCCGCGATAGTCCACGGAAAGTGGATGGCATGACTGTGCTGATGCCGTTATGACTGAGATCAAGGAATCTCAGCCGCGATTGTCCACGGAAGGCGGATGGCATGACGGTGTTGATGTCGTTATGACTGAGATCCAGATGTTGCAGCCGGACCAACCATGGGAAGTGTTCTGTTTCGATACGATGGATGTGGTTTTGAGAAATAGTCAAAGTTTTTAGGTTTGGGAAGTTGAATGATTTCCAATCATAAACCATATTGGTGTTATCCAGCCGAAGTGTTTCTAAAGTCTCACATGGCTTTAGCTGTTCGGCATACCCTCCTATCTCATTGTTAGAAAGGTCTAGGTAAACAATGGCATTGCCGCAGAATCCTTCCGTGTTTGTAAATTTGTTGTCCTGCAAATAAAGCGCAGTAATATTCCCAGGTAGGCAACGGAGATCAAAAAATGTCAGGGTATTATGACTCAGATCCAGATGATTCACGGTTTTTAAGCCACTGAAGTTAAATGATAAAGGGAAGTAACATGGTGTTTGACCTGTGTATTCATTACTTATCTGATTGTAACTGAGATCAAGATAGTCTACGGTCTCTGGAAGCTGAGCTTGGGAGGTTTTCAATCCGTTATGGTTTAAGTCAAGATGAGTGAGGGAGGTCAGGCCTTCAAATACACCTTGAGGTAAATCATGAACTTGGTTCCATTCCAGGTTAAGATGAGTGAGTGAAGACAGTCCTCGAAAATTGTCACGTTGTAAGGTAGAAATGGTGTTAAAGCTCAAGTCAAGGTGAGTGAGAGATGTTAGACCTTCAAACGCGCCTTGTGTTAAATCAGGACCTCGGTTCCCTCTCCAGTTAAGATGAGTGAGCGAGGACAGTCCACTGAACGCTTTGTCTTGTATCCTCAAGTGGATCTCTCCTTTAAATGCGGGGTCCCCATACACGTCCAACCTTTGTAAATGTGACAGACCCGCAAAGGCGGCAGTTTGTATGCTGTCAATGTTATTGATACCTAAACGCAAAGTTTTTAAGCATTTCAGATCCTTTATTCCAGCTAGTGAATCAGATGTTATGTTGTCTATCCCGTTTCCTGACATGCGAAATGACAACTCCTGGATCTGCGTGTGTCGGAGTTCGGGCAGAACATCAAGAATATTGGAATCTGTACTGGTGAGGTCCAACGTCTGCAGATGTGTGAGTGACTTCAGCAGACCGGGCTCTACGTGTATCAAACAATGCCTGTGGCTCGGCGTACACACAGTGAGTAAATGTTTCAGAGTTAGTGACAGCGGCCGGAACATTTCAACATTGAGGGAATAGTTATAATATGAATCTATTTCTATAGTATCCAAGTTAGACAGGTTTGCAAACACAGGTCCAAAGTAGAGGTCACTGGCTCTTGGTAGATTATAGAGACTCAATTTGTTCAGGTTCTGCAGCGGAGCCCACAGCTGGCGTCGTTGTAAGAAACCATTTCCGCTGTTGACTCTTCTGATGGTGGTATTTCGGTCCTCTTCTGTGGAATCACCGAGTTCTTCTATCTTCAGGCTTTCTAGTGAAGTCAAAGAATCAAAAATGTGATCGGGTAGATGACTAATATTTGTCACACCGAGTTCTAATTGCCATAGGTTGGTTAACCCCGTGAAAACTCCCTTGCTGATTGTCTTGGTCCACGTCTGCACGACCAGATAGTTCAAATTTCTCAGATCTCGAAAAAGTCCATTTTGAAGAGCATACGTTGGCTTAAAATAGACGTCCTCAACTAACGGTGCACCAATGGAAAGTATTTCTAAATTCTCCAACCCAGCAAACGCACCGATCTCGATGGTCTGTGGACTGTTATAAGACAGGTCTAAGGATATCAGGTTTCTTAACCCACTAAACGAGCCGTTGTACAGTTTAGTGATGTTGTTATAATCGAGGTCTATTGTGATTACAGACTCGGGGATGCCGGGCGGTACCTTCATTATTAGAGGTATGCGGATCGCCATTTCCGCCATATTGAATGTAACATATAGCCCTGAACAGCCAACATCTGTTGAGCTCCAGGTATGACACACAGGTGGGGGGAGTTGTCCTCTAACCCGTCCATGTTGGGTGATGAGCGCGGAAACCACAGCTAAGCAGACTGCGGGAAGAGCGGGTTTAGACTCCATGTCCGACGGATCTGTTCTGTTGGACTCTGCTCGCTGTAAACCTACGGAAATTACGAACATCTGGTAAGAAGTTAAGGGTTAATGAACGACTCCGAGGTGTATATGGTGTCATAAGGCCTGGTCATTTTCTAAAACTACTGAATAGAATTTTGCATACAATTTGCATACCTACACAGCATTAGCTTATCTCATGATAATGATTTGGTTGCATGCTACTTTCTTTGTAGGTGGTGGCTATCTCTTGGCTGCCAGAAGAAGTGTGGTAAAGGCCTCATGTAGCCAGTCACAAGTATGCAAATAAGACAACTATGTCTAAAAAATGCTAGAGAATGATGGACAAGGATGGGCATGGACAAGGATGGACAAGGATGGGCTGGATGAACGATAGTAATGGGCTAGGTGGATACCTCTCTTCATGCTCAACTAGTGCCTTCCCTGCCCACCTGGTGCCCCACTTTTACACGTATTATAAATGTTTGCATGGTACTCAATATAGCAAGCTTATTTGCATACCAGAAGTGATACAGATTTCCCGTGGCCAGTACATGACCTATTCTTAACCGACCCCCAAAATACTTTCGGATCTACTCCCAACCTTCCACCACCGTCGTTGAACCGCGGAGTAACGTTCCATGTACCAACTCCAATCTATTGCCATCTCAGATGAGTTAAAATGGCATGTGCGTGACCAAAGAGGGGTCCGCTTTGCAGTAATCAAAATAATCCGTACTGTTATGTTGTAAACATCTCCGAGGGGTCAAATTGAGGCAAAGTTATTTACGGCGTCTGGCGTGGCGTAATTGGTAGAGCGTCCGGCTCGGAACCTCGAGGTTCTGAGTTCGATCCCCACCGTGCCCCGCCCCGACGTTGTGCCCTTGGGAAAGGCACTTTACACTACCTTCCTCACCTCACTCAGGTGAAAAAATGGGTACCTGACTTCGGTCGGGGCGGTAAAAGACTACCATTACCTTCTGTCTGTACTGTGTATGTGGCACTGTTAATATAAGTTACAAAACTTGTGTGCAGTGCCACATTGTCCCCGTTTGTCCAAAAGCAAAATAGAAAAAAAAAGTTATTTACAATACTTCTTCTCTATTTCCTTTTTTTTCCACATTTTATTCACAAGTCTAAAATTACAGAACATTCAAAGATAATCAACTAGTCACCATAGAACATACGACTAAATGTACACAACTAAAACAATCATTATAGAATAGTTACAACTAGCATTACCTTACCATTTTACACACTAGTCTACCTTTACTCAGTCATCTAGACATATGCAATACTATATATTATAACACATTTACATATTGTTGCAGGGGCCATTCCCACTGGCTTTTTGGCAAGGGTTTGCTCCCTAGGACTTTTTTTACAGGGGTGTTTTATCCCCCCTGGATTTTTTGTGCAAGGGTTTCTTCCCTAGGACGTCTCTACTTCTTGATCGTATGCTGATCGTGTGAAGGACGGAGTGGTTGGCACATGTTCTGGCAGTGCTAAACCTCGGTTCATCTACTGATCATTAGTGGATAGTTACGTTGCGTTCGTACTAACTGGTTGAGTCAAATTTGATTCCCGGCAAGTCACAAATGTACAAGCCGTAACCACAAGTTTTGTCCTAAAATCTACGTTTAAAGACCTCACCTCCTCACCTCACCGGTCCCATAGCCTCACCGGCCGTAGGGGCAGCAATTCCATTAAATTACGTTTTAAGACACGAGGAAATAAAGGCAAAATTTTGCGCCACCCTCCAATATTGGCATCAAACACCTTCTTCAGGCACGATACAGTAAACATGACCGGGTCAACATGTATGTTTTGGGAGCGGTTCATGTGTGACGGAAAAGCAGAAGTGAACCATCCAGGTACAATAGCTTTAAAACGTTGGTTGGATTTGAAAAGAAAATTACACGCTTGATTACGGAAAGAATTTTCGACCGTGCCAAGCATCATCAGTGAAACATAAGTAGTAGGTTAAAAGAATACCTTCCAAAGTTAGTCCACGCTAGGACGTCTGCCATGCCCAATGTTGCTCAGGTAAACTCTGTTCTGGTGCCTCTAGTCTACGCCTATTACCCATCTCCTGTTCACCCAACCCATCATAAAGTGAATAGACGATACCGAACTATGTAATCACAAGAAAGGAGCTAATCTATAAAAAAGGAAAGATTAAAAGAGAAGGTTTAAAACCCAAGTACCTCCTGAGCAACACGTCTGTGAGAAGAGCTGAACCGGCGGTGGGGGCGGCGCGGAAGGGACGGCCGTCTCGTCTGAAACACCCGTCAGTTTGTGGCCTGCTCACAGGACTGGCACCTGTGTTTCCTTGTTCCGTTTTGGCGACCTGCTCACAGTCACAAGACTGGCACCTGCTCTTCCCTGTTCCGTTTTTTTCTGAAATGTATACCGCAGAGCAGTCATGCTCTGTGGGATGCCGGCCTAGTGGGAAGTGTGAAGGTTTGTCATTGTCCTTCATTAAGTAAGAAGGAAGTAACGTTATGTACTCAAAACGACAGATGTTTCCTCGTCACGACACGCACACAGGTGCCAGGCTTGTAATGCTAAGGGCACAACCCGCGTGTCTGTGTGCTCCAAATCCGTCGGATTCCCTACGAGTTCGTACGGAGGTGGTACTTACCACTTACGGATGCCAAAAGATTGCCCAAGTTTTGGAACGTAGACAGCACGCATTTGCACGTACGGTGGGTTGTGCCCTTAGCTTAAAGGTTTGTGACTTGGTGAGACAGGCTGTCACAGTTCAGGCTGTCACATATCTTAGTAATTCATCAGTTTTTTAAAATAATAATTCCATAAAAAAATAACGCCCATTTCAACGGCTACTACACTACGAAATATTATCAAAACACTCTGCGTTTTTTCTGCAATTCCATCAGAAAACACAGCGCCTGTTCACTGTTTTAAAAACAGTTACAAAGTGCAGATAAAAACATGAAAAGTTAAGAATCGTCCTGTAAAGGACAGCTCAGGGCGACTGTCAGGTCCAACTCTGCGTCAGTAAATCTGTTCTGCGAGTCTACGTTTCATGGCCCCCGCCCCACAGGTATTGTATAACGGTACTGCAAATAAACGTTTAAAAAATTCGTAAGTTTATAAACCCACCTTCTTTAATTGTCTTTTAGAAGAGCTGAACCAGTGGTGGCGCGGAAAGAACGGCTACCTGTAGTTTAAAACATCCTTCGATCTGCGACCGGCTCACAAGACTGGCAACTGCGTTTCCTTGTTTCATTATGCGCGCTTTCCCCTTCTGTTTTGGGTGTTGAAGGATTTTACCATGGTCAATATTGACCAAAGGCGGTCATATATAGTCTGCTGGAGTGACGGGTGTTGTTAATCACGTACCGAACAGCAGCCCATGCGTTAAGCGTTTCCTCGTTAAGACACGCAGGTACTGGGTACGTAAAGGTGTTTGTCTTGCTAGACAGACTGTTATGAGTTCCAAAAAAGGCCGAACTGTGTTCCAACTTCTTGAATACCTTAGGCCTATAGGGAAACAATGCTGTCTTCTCGGTTGCCAACCGAGCCTACCGAAAACCTACCACTCCTAGTCTTTTTTGTAGAACGCTGCCAAGGGACATAAACTTTAAATTTTGACATGACATATTCATGCTGAAATTCAAAACAGACTTCACACAACATCTAATCTGGTGCTTGATGGCTTTATTCCGTTTATGATAGAAAATTACAACTGTTGAAAGCACATTAGCGTATTCGGGTCCCACTGGATAAATCAGTTGAGTCCAATAAACTGTATATTGGGAAATGAAACGTGTGTAAACATGTTTGTAACAGAAGTAGTTTTTTTTATGTATACAGTCCCAAATGTGTTTTTACATCTCAAAGTACGACCAAAGAATTAGTTAATGCCGGGCGCGATGCTGCAGCTCTGGTGCCGTAAACTCCCAGTAGTCTGTTTGTTTGTTTATTTCGATCTCCAATTAAAATTTACAATGATTATCATAAACTCTATTCTTCCTGGAGTCGTCCATCAACATTATAAAAACACAATCAAATAACGTAAAGTTGACAAAAGTATACAGTATGACACAAAAAGAACTGAAGTAAACTGAGTGTAAGAATGTAAAATAAACTCAGTGAACGGAAGTAATGAGGAGGGATCAGAGGTCTCTACCAGACCAAGGATTTGAAATCTGATCAGGCTCCCAGACCCAAACCTTGGAATAGGGATGTTGGAATATTTACAACACCTACGCAGCCTGATGAGCCGGTGACCTCACAAAAAAACAAACAACACAGGTATGGATACTTCCTCTTTTATGTGATTCCTTGTTGTACATCGATGACACCGCACTTAGCAAAAAGATTAGGAGTCCTTCCCGGTGTCATTAAAAAAAATTAAAGTTGCCTGTTCATCTGTATACAGATGCTTAGGGGTGGCACCCATCTCCATTTCTGTAGCCCTAAGGCCACACATTTGTGCAAGCCACTACAGTAGGGGGCTAGTCCGCTGGTAGTCATGTGTGTTTAACTCCCATACTCTTCCCCATCAGTGCTGAGTGCTAAGCAGAGAAAGCAGCATGTACCATTTTTAAAGTCTTCAGTATGATTCAACCGGGGGTCGAACTCACGATCTACCGAATGCAAGGCACACACTCTACCCACTCGGCCATTGCCCCGGTGTGAGTGGATCAAATAAGTCTGGTTATTCTTCAGTGCAAGCTGTAATTCCATATGACAGTTTACCAGTAAGCAATACGAACAAACAAATATCTCTCAAAAAAGTTTAATGCATGTACAGTGCACCAAAGGTGAGAAAACCTCAAACATGTAAAGTCTAAATCATAGAGACAATGAAGTATGTACAAAAGTTTCCATACAAGGCTCTGTTTCTGATGACACATGATCAATCTCATATACTTACAGAATATATCCCAGCATCGATGTCATCAGAATAATAATTATGGCTCACAAACAGTATGATAGAAAACTCTACTCTCAAGTCTTATAAATCTTCAAAGTGTTCAAAATTTGGTTCTACTTATGTCTTCTGTAATGATTATCCACATCTTTATATGCTCTATGTCAACAATCCAGTGTAAAATCTCACCAAACTCTTGATCAATTGCTGCCTACTTTAGAATTATTGACCACTATATACATGTGACCAATATTCTTTTACTTTTTCAACAGTACCATATTTCTTCCTATGCCCCCCTCCACCCATCACACACAAAATGGAATTCACAGTAAACGAATCTGTACAATTTTAAGGTCAAAGAGAATTCAGACGTCCATGATGGCTTCGTGTCTGCCGTCATATGAACCATGACCTTTAACCTGTAACCTTCTGACCTCCTCTCCCAGTACACCTTGGAAGACGATGACACACTCAAAGGCCTTGCTGTGTCTGTAACAACACAAGCAGATTCAGATAAACAAAAGAACACTACCTCAATATAACAGAAATATCTGACAATGTCAGAAGAGAGAGAGAGAGAGAAAATGAGTGAGTGAGAGAGAGACCTACCTTGCCGAGAAGTTGAGTTTGAGCAGTGCCTTGTTCTGAGCGATGTGAGAGAGTGTGACGGTGTGTGTGTGTGTGTGTGAGAGAGAGACAGAAAGAGAGAGAGAAAGAGAGAGAGTGAGTGAGTGAGAGAGAGAGAGACTTACCGTGCCGAGTTTGAGCAGCGCCTTGTTCTGCGCGATGTGTGATGGTGTGTGTGTGAGAGAGAGAGTGTGTGAAAGAGAGTGAGTGAGTGAGTGAGAGAGTGAGTGAGTGAGAGAGAGACTTACCGTGCCGAGAAGTTGAGTTTGAGCAGCGCCTTGTTCTGCGCTATGTGTGACAGCGCTCCCTGCAGCATGCCGCTAGCCGGAGTCACCTGGAACGCCTGGTCTTTATCTCTGCTCTCTGAGGGTCAAAGAAGAGAAAAATCCAGTTACTGAGAAAAATGACATTTCTTCATGCTGATGCTTCATGCTGATGCTGAATATAGTCTTTAAAAAATTTCTACATTCACTGATGTTGTACCAATAGTACCGGGTTAGGTTTAGTGTTTGGGTTCAGGTCCGGGTAAGGTTTGGGTAAGGTTAGGTTCAGGTTAGGGTGACTAATACGAATGTGGTAGGAAAAGGCTGCTGTACCAATGATTGCGGTCCAGTAGCAGTCGGAATAGTGGGGTAAGGGTTTAATGGTTAGGGCTAGGGTCACTAATACGAAGGTGGTGGGAAAAACGTGCTGCATACCAATGGTTGCGGTCCAGTAGCAGTCAAAAGCAGCGGGTGTTAGGGATAGGGTTGGGTTGGGGTAAGGGTTACGGGTTGGATTTACTGTGGGATTGGGGTTAGGGTGAGATCAAGGGTTAGGGGTACAAGGTGGTAGTAAAAGGCTGCTGTACCGATGGTTGCAGTCCAGTAACAGTCTGAGGCGGTGGGGTTGGCGATGATGATGTCCATCTCCCGCTCCTGCTCCACCATGCAGACACCGAAGTCCACCGTCTCCACCGACAGGCTGATGGAGGGGATGACCAGGCTTGCCCGCAGGGGCAGGTTCTGCAGAAGGACGCATCATGTGATGAGACAAAGATTTAACCTTGAACACAAATGTCCTTCACTAGGCCAGATCAAGACATCAAACCTTGTCAAGCTACTGATAGTTCGATGATAAAGTGGACATTTAAGCTATGCTGCTAGGTGAATTTGGCTCCTATTTTCATGAAAAAACTGACCTGAGTTGTGCCATTGTTGAACTCAATGACCATGTTCTGTGTAAGTGTAAGGCTCACCTGAGTTGTGCCATTGTTGAACTCGATGACCATGTTCTGTGTAAGTGTAAGGCTCACCTGAGTTGTGCCATTGTTGAACTCGATGACCATGTTCTGTGTGAAGCTCACCTGAGTTGTGCCATTGTTGAACTCGATGACCATGTTCTGTGTTAGTGTAAGGCTCACCTGAGTTGTGCCATTGTTGAACTCGATGACCATGTTCTGTGTAAGGCTCACCTGAGTCGTGCCATTGTTGAACTCGATGACCATGTTCTGTGTTAGTGTAAGGCTCACCTGAGTTGTGCCATTGTTGAACTCGATGACCGTGTTCTGCGTTAGTGTAAGGCTCACCTGAGTTGTGCCATTGTTGAACTCGATGACCATGTTCTGTGTAAGGCTCACCTGAGTTGTGCCATTGTTGAACTCGATGACCATGTTCTGTGTGAGGCTCACCTGAGTTGTGCCATTGTTGAACTCGATGACCATGTTCTGTGTAAGGCTCACCTGAGTTGTGCCATTGTTGAACTCGATGACCATGTTCTGTGTTAGTGTAAGGCTCACCTGAGTTGTGCCATTGTTGAACTCGATGACCATGTTCTGTGTAAGGCTCACCTGAGTTGTGCCATTGTTGAACTCGATGACCATATTCTGTGTAAGGCTCACCTGAGTTGTGCCATTGTTGAACTCGATGACCATGTTCTGTGTAAGTGTAAGGCTCACCTGAGTTGTGCCATTGTTGAACTCGATGACCATGTTCTGTGTAAGGCTCACCTGAGTTGTGCCATTGTTGAACTCGATGACCATGTTCTGTGTGAGGCTCACCTGAGTTGTGCCATTGTTGAACTCGATGACCATGTTCTGTGTTAGTGTAAGGCTCACCTGAGTTGTGCCATTGTTGAACTCGATGACCATGTTCTGTGTAAGGCTCACCTGAGTTGTGCCATTGTTGAACTCGATGACCATATTCTGTGTAAGGCTCACCTGAGTTGTGCCATTGTTGAACTCGATGACCATGTTCTGTGTGAGGCTCACCTGAGTTGTGCCATTGTTGAACTCGATGACCATGTTCTGTGTTAGTGTAAGGCTCACCTGAGTGGTGCCATTGTTGAACTCGATGACCATATTCTGTGTTAGTGTAAGGCTCACCTGAGTGGTGCCATTGTTGAACTCGATGACCATATTCTGTGTTAGTGTAAGGCTCACCTGAGTGGTGCCATTGTTGAACTCGATGACCATATTCTGTGTTAGTGTAAGGCTCACCTGAGTGGTGCCATTGTTGAACTCGATGACCATGTTCTGTGTTAGTGTAAGGCTCACCTGAGCTGTGCCATTGTTGAACTCGATGACCATGTTCTGTGTTAGTGTAAGGCTCACCTGAGTGGTGCCATTGTTGAACTCGATGACCATGTTCTGTGTTAGTGTAAGGCTCACCTGAGTTGTGCCATTGTTGAACTCGATGACCATGTTCTGTGTTAGTGTAAGGCTCACCTGAGTGGTGCCATTGTTGAACTCGATGACCATGTTCTGTGTTAGTGTAAGGCTCACCTGAGTTGTGCCATTGTTGAACTCGATGACCATGTTCTGTGTTAGTGTAAGGCTCACCTGAGTTGTGCCATTGTTGAACTCGATGACCATGTTCTGTGTTAGTGTAAGGCTCACCTGAGTGGTGCCATTGTTGAACTCGATGACCATGTTCTGTGTTAGTGTAAGGCTCACCTGAGTGGTGCCATTGTTGAACTCGATGACCATGTTCTGTGTTAGTGTAAGGCTCACCTGAGCTGTGCCATTGTTGAACTCGATGACCATGTTCTGTGTTAGTGTAAGGCTCACCTGAGTTGTGCCATTGTTGAACTCGATGACCATGTTCTGTGTTAGTGTAAGGCTCACCTGAGTGGTGCCATTGTTGAACTCGATGACCATGTTCTGTGTAAGGCTCACCTGAGTTGTGCCATTGTTGAACTCGATGACCATGTTCTGTGTAAGGCTCACCTGAGTTGTGCCATTGTTGAACTCGATGACCATGTTCTGTGTTAGTGTAAGGCTCACCTGAGTTGTGCCATTGTTGAACTCGATGACCATGTTCTGTGTTAGTGTAAGGCTCACCTGAGTGGTGCCATTGTTGAACTCGATGACCATGTTCTGTGTTAGTGTAAGGCTCACCTGAGTGGTGCCATTGTTGAACTCGATGACCATGTTCTGTGTAAGGCTCACCTGAGTTGTGCCATTGTTGAACTCGATGACCATGTTCTGTGTTAGTGTAAGGCTCACCTGAGTTGTGCCATTGTTGAACTCGATGACCATGTTCTGTGTTAGTGTAAGGCTCACCTGAGTGGTGCCATTGTTGAACTCGATGACCATGTTCTGTGTAAGGCTCACCTGAGTGGTGCCATTGTTGAACTCGATGACCATGTTCTGTGTAAGGCTCACCTGAGTTGTGCCATTGTTGAACTCGATGACCATGTTCTGTGTAAGGCTCACCTGAGTTGTGCCATTGTTGAACTTGATGACCATGTTCTGTGTAAGGCTCACCTGAGTTGTGCCATTGTTGAACTCGATGACCATGTTCTGTGTAAGGCTCACCTGAGTTGTGCCATTGTTGAACTCGATGACCATGTTCTGTGTGAGGCTCACCTGAGTTGTGCCATTGTTGAACTCGATGACCATGTTCTGTGTTAGTGTAAGTCTCACCTGAGTTGTGCCATTGTTGAACTCGATGACCATGTTCTGTGTAAGTGTAAGGCTCACCTGAGTTGTGCCATTGTTGAACTCGATGACCATGTTCTGTGTAAGGCTCACCTGAGTTGTGCCATTGTTGAACTCGATGACCATGTTCTGCGTGAAGTGTAGCCTCCGCTCGCCACCGTGCCGAGTCAGCCACATCTTGTCGCCCTCCCGCCAGCCCGCCAGTTTGTCCACCAGATGCACCAGGTCCATGCTCACACGGAATGCAATGCTCACCTGCAAATACCAAAAGGCAAAAGAGTGACCTACAACAAATGTCAAAGGTGAAAGAAATGACCTGTGACATAGGTCAAAGGTAAAAGGAACAACAAATGTCAGAGGAATAACCTGCAACAAGTCCAAAATCTGTAAGATCTGTAAAAGAAGTTCAAAAGCAAAAGAGATCATAGGGCGTAAGAGGTCATAGGGCAAAGGTCAAAGTAAAAAATATGTCTTTTCATATACCTTACTTTACCATAAACATGACCTGTAACAAAGGTAAACCAGACGATCGTACCTTCATGTTCTGCCTGGGGTTGAGTGTGTAGAAGCCGCTAGCCTGGGTCCGCGCGAAAGCCCGACCTCTGACCCCTGCGACCTCCACGCCGACCAGCAGGAAGGGCGGGGTCGTGACCAGGCGGAACTGGAGTGGCGTCTCCGTCTTGTTCGTCACCGTGCACGATGTCGTCTTCAGGAACTCTGAGGACAGCTGTTCATGGAAAAAGAGTCACAGTAAGTTTCTTAAACCACTTATTAACAAGTCCAACACTGCTACCCAAAAAAAATATCAAGAGAAAGCAAATATAAGAAGTTTCTATTACACAAATGTATCACTTTAGAATCAACCTGTTTAGAGCTTTTTATTTCCTAGCAGCAAAAGATATAATTGTTAGTAAATATATAACACTTGGAGTGAGGAATCAGTTAACAAAATTTTCAAGTGACATTTTAAAACAAAAGTATGCAAGGCTAAACTCTAGGCCCTGACCCTAGGTTGTGTATTTCATCATCTCCTCCTCCTGACCCTAGACCTGATGCTGACCCTTGACCTGACCCTGACCTGTTCTTGCTGCATGAGGTCGCTGGCTGCTGTGTAGTACACCATCCCCCCTCACCTACACCTGATCCTAACCCCTGACCCTTGACCTGACCCTGACCTGTCCTTGCTGCATGAGGTCGCTGGCTGCTGTGTAGTACACCATGCCCTCCTCGTCAGCTGGTTCCAGGGTCAGCTGCGCCGGTTTGACGTGAGACGTCATCTCCAGCCGCAGGGGCGTCATGTGATACCCCTGTACCCGCGAAACCTTCCCGGGCACGCTCAGGGCCACCTGCAGACAGAGGGCATCATGGGAACACATGTTACCTTAGCAATGACACAGAGTAGTGCATGAGGAAGCAGAGGAATGCATGGCTTGAATTTTTCAGGTAAATGTAGAAAAAAATCATTTGAAAAAAAATTTTGCCAGGCTGAATCATACAGTATTACTAACCTCTTTCTTTGAAAATGGTTAAGAAAGTAATCACTACTTGGCATGACTGATACAGAGTTGTTTTGAAGTATGTCATGATATTATCATTCACAATATCTGGCAGAACACAAATTCATGAATACAAGAATCTCTGTTATATACTTTGTCTGACGCTTGCCTCTTCCCTCATGACCTCAATGAAAAGCAGCTTGCAGGCCGATTTGAGCTTTCATGACTAAATAAAGGTTCAAACAAACAAACAAACAAACAAGTTCACACCTTGCTGTCCAGGCTCATGAAGCCCAGAGCGAAGGCGTTACAGTCGATGCCGGTCTCCACATCCTGGTTATGCAGCGGCGTGAAGGTTACCTTGATGTTGCCATGGCTACGGGCCGGAATCACCAGCTGCTTGGGGGTGATGTCATATGGCTGGTTTGCCCTCTGACCCTCATGGGGTCGTAGGTTAACCAGGATGACCTTGCGTCTCTCTGGGGCCTCCTCCTGTGGGGAGTCTGTCGGCTCCTCCTCTACTACCTCCCCCAGGGCAGGTGTTGTGCCGAGGGTGTCCGGCGTCTCAAACCGCCTCCTTGGAGGCTCCTTAACCTGCAGGACATTGCACAAGGTGTTTTTTAATACCATGCAAATGTTGCTTGAAGCTATCTATGGAGGATGATGCTACTGTACTTGATGGCAACTCTATGGCAGTTGTAGGAAAATAGGAATATTTGAACACAAGAAACAAACAAACCTTCCTCCTCTCCTTCCAGTTCCTTCATGGGAAGGCCTGCCTGTAGCTCATATAAATAAGTAAATAAAAACAAACAAACAAACAAACAAACCTCCGGTGGCACGATCTCCTCTCCGTTCTGGTTCCTCCGCGAGAAGGCCTGTCTGTAGCTTACCATAACTGAAGGGGCTACCAAACTGTTGCCATGACGAATTAACAAATAAATAAAAACAAACAAACAAACCTCCGGTGGAACAATTGCTTCCCCGTTCTGGTATCTCCATGGAAAGGGTCTGTAGCTTACCATGACTGAAGGGCCTACCCAACTGTCACCATGACGAATAAACAAATAAATAAAAACAAACAAACCTCTGGAGGCACGATCTCCTCCCCGTTCCGGTCCCTCCGTGGGAAGGCCTGCCCGTAGCTGACCATAACTGAAGGGACTACCAAACTGTTGCCATGACGAATAAACAAATAAAAACAAACAAACAAACCTCCGGTGGCACGATCTCCTCCCCGTTCCTGTCCCTCTGTGGGAAGGCCTGTCCGTAGCTGACCATCAGGTCCAGCAGCTGTGTGTCCTGCTGTCCGTAGTTGAAGGACTGCCAGTCCACGCGGATGTCGTGCGGACACGGGTTGTTCACGCGCATGTTCCGCACGATCGGAGCCACGCCGGACACGTGCGTCCCGTACCGGACGACAGGCTGCTGGTCTCGGAACGCCGCCGTCATCTGGAAGTTGAGAGGGCAGCCGACAACGGTCATGCGTATGGGGACGGACACCGGCGCAAGATCTTTCACCTGGACAAACACACATCAAATCATTTATGTACACTGTCAATAACTATATTTCAGCACTGTGGTCATGCCAATAGCAAAGTCTTTATACATGCATCTAAGCTGGCGCAAGGTTTATTCTATGGATAAACACAAATCACATAAATGTACAATAACTACAAACATCTCAGCGACTTGGTCATGCCAATAGCAAAGTTGTAATACAGTCAAACCTGTCTATAGCGGCCACTCAAGGGACCGGACGAATTTGGCCACTATAGACAGGTGGCCTCTGTATAGAGGTGGCAACTTGTAGATAAAATACCCAAGGGACCAACAAAAAGTGGCCACTATGGACAGGTGGCCCCTCTGTAGAGGTGGCCCCTAATACAGGTTTGACTGTACATGCATCTAAGCTGGTTATTCCCTGGATATTCCCTATCACCCTATCAATGAATCAATCACCATCCAAATCACCATCCAAACAACCAATGAATCATTTCCTGGTCGTACCTTGCAGATGAGCTGGTCGTGGTACTCCCCCCAGATGTCGCTGTAGGAGGTTATCTCCACGGTAACGGTGTGGAAGGGCATGAGCACGCCCGCGGGGGGGTGCACGAGGAATGCGGCCCCCTTCCCATCCCGAAGCAGCGCCTGAGAGAAGTCCACCGCAGACTTGCTCGGCGTCTTGCTGAGCGGATCGGCAATGTTTGGCGTGCGGCCCAGCAGCTGTCGTCTGGAACTGGGG
Source organism: Branchiostoma floridae x Branchiostoma belcheri (assembly GCA_019207045.1). NCBI lineage: Eukaryota > Metazoa > Chordata > Leptocardii > Amphioxiformes > Branchiostomatidae > Branchiostoma > Branchiostoma floridae x Branchiostoma belcheri. The sequence continues at coordinate 1,292,078 of CM033036.1, read as the reverse complement.
GGGACAAGAAAGGGAATACATCTGTACCCTTCAGCCTGCTGAGGTTGACGATTTTTAAATCTATGGAGATAATTTTGACCTCTTGCGCTATTTGGAACGTTCGCCATGAAATAAAAATGAGCTAGCCTGGGTACCATCCGACGCGAATAGTAGTTTGCTCCTATGTTCGCTTCTGCTATCCGTCTGGAGACATGCACATTCAAACCGTTTGGTGGTAAAATCAGTTAGTGAGCGAATCAAGGAATGGGTTCTAGAGCACTCATTCGATGACAACAGGACAGAGGGCTTGTCCGTTGTTGGAACACCGGTTCGAACGAGAGCTTGAACCCATTCCATAATTCGGTCATGTCTAGGGACCAATCAGCGCCTGCTTCCACTTTTTGTACGATTCCAGACGCTAAGATGGTCCGCGTTCCCAGACGGAAACACAGAGAAGCGACTGTATATAGTGTATAATGAATGTCAGAGCTAGAAGCGACTGTATATAGTATATAATGAACGCCTGAGCGAACTGCTTTCCGGATGGTACCCAGGCTAAAAATGAGCCGCATCGGGAGGCAAACACGCTACTGTAAAAAAAACTTCTAGCTCCTCCTGTGAAATTTAATTTGTATAACAGAATACTTTTCTTCAAGATTCTAAGAATGGTAAGATGAGACTGTAAAAAATGCTGTGATTTCCTTATGTAATTGAAATGATTGTGCAATAGAATTTATTTATTTTGGATCCGTGGTTTACATTTGTATCTAATATATCTAATAAGTTTGTTTCAGTTAGTGTTTCCTATCTCTATTTTATTCATGTAATCATTTCTGCTTCCACGTATGAGTTAATGTTTGTTTATTTGAAATGCAATAAAAAAAACACAAAAATAACACACACAATAGAACAAAACAAAACAAAGCCGTGCCAGCGCTGTGATGTTCGATCCTTACATACCACCTACCCTTTGGTAACAGGATGGAACACCCCTGCCTTCTGTCCGGGTGGGGAGGGGGGCCGCGCGTGGAAGTAGTCGACCTGGATGGAGAAGGGGGCCATGATGGCCGTGTGGTTGGTGATGTGCAGGAATCTCCGGGGGTTGCCGTGGATCTCAACATCCTTACCGAAATCCAGCACCAAGTCGCTGTTTGCTTCTTCAACCCTTGAATAGAGTACAACAAGCACCAATTTAATGATAACTCCAACCCATTACTCCAACATGTAAAGTGGATATTACCTGACATTGTGTTCTGTACCTTTAAGTTATTATGATTTTTTATCATCATTATTGTATTTCTTTGTACACTTGCAATTAGCCTGCGGGCATGAATTTACAATAAAAGTTATTATTATCATTTACATGTCCAATCATATATCAATCTGGTTATCCTATAATTATGTTAATTATATATAAATATTATGCATATTACTGTTTAGGTATCAAAGAAAAAATTATTTAGTATTAGGTAGGTATTAGTTATGATTATAATGCGCTAAAACTTGGTGGGAATTTTTGCTACGGATTCTAGCAAGGACCCATGATGATATCACAGGAGAAAAACATTCTTCTTGCAAAGCTGGCAAACTTTGAAATATCTTCGAAACTTTCTTGCAAGACGTATCTGAGGGGCTGGTATTCAAGTACCTATTCCTACGATCATGGAGACGAGGACTCTTCTTGCAAAGCTTGTGGAAAACAAGACATCCCTAAGAGGCTGGAATTCAAACTAACGACCGTTATGGTACTAGTCTTCTTTGAATAGAGCGTTAATCAGCCTTTACTGATCTGTGTTGCCTTTATTGAAACCTTTATGAACTGATCTTTGCATGATATCGCTGTTACAACAACTATCTATTTTAAAACAGGAGAAAAACACTCTTCCTGTAAAGCTTGTAGCAAACTGATCTGCCTGCCTTTCATCAAAACTCTCATGCAAATAATCTCTGGGAGGTTGGAATTCAAACTAACGACCAGTACTGTTGTTTGAATGGAGTGTTATTCACTCGTTACTACTGTAAATGCAGAAATGTTCGCGGTGGATTAATGTTCGCGGTTTTTGGGGTGACCACTTCACCGCGAACTTAAAACCACCGTGAACATTTTTCTATTATGGTATTAGATTGCAGTCTATGGTGTTACCGCGAACTTAAATCCACCGCGAAAAGTCCTTTTCCCGCCACTGCGAAATTAAATCCCCGCGAACTTAAATGCATTTACGGTAACTTGTGGTGCCTAATCTATAATTGAAGCTTTCATGCAGTCTGAGAGGCTGGAATTCAAACTAATGACCATTTCAATTCTTTGAATAGTAGATTGTTATAATTGTACTTACCAACGTAATGACCTTATTCATGGATTAATATATCTCACTGTTCCCAGTGATACTACCACTGTACAGTGAATACCCTTTTTCATTTGCAAAGATATCAGTAATCTATTCACTACTGGCAACTCTTTTCACATGGCTTTGAAAGAATTATCAAATAGCCAATTACCATAATCACACTCTATTATAATAATATCTTTCCTTTTTCTGAGTAATGAAGCTTTTATCATTATCAATAGTAAGAACCCATCATATTAGAAGCATTAAAAGTCTTTCCAACACATGCAAAAATGCACACATCAGTACCATTTGAAAGATGCACATGCCATGCTGCCTATGGTAACAGTCTCACTGAACAACGGCTGTCATTACGTCCTGCTTTCAGAACTATGCCCATTGCAATCAGGTTTGGCTGGGACATCATTTTTCCCTTTTAGTCCGGCTGCAGACTGCATCAAAGTCATCCACAAGTCAGGAATCTCACAACCTGCCTCAGACCAGAATCAGCTCCACCATGTTCAACAACAGCTCCGACCCGTGGATGCTTACTGAGAAGACATTGGCTCCTGAGTTTGCAGACTTGCTGTCCTGCTACAGGTGGTATATGCAGAACAATACCGCATCCATCGCACAAGCCGACGAAGCCTGCTCCATGCACGAGGACCTTGTGGGACTGGGAACAGGGGAAGGCATTGTCTCCTTACTGGCAGGACTTATCACTATCATCAGTAATGCTGCTGTGATCTTAGGAATCGTCAGTACAAGAGAACTCCGCACACCCGTCTACTTCTTCCTGGCAAATCTGGCGATGGCAGATGTTTTCGCAGGCATCGGACTTCTGTACCGCACGGTAGGCTACACTGGACACAATCTAATGTACAACTTTAATTTGAATTATTTCAACTTTGTCGTATTTAGTCAGATGACCTCAGCATCAGTCCTTTCTCTATTGTCTGTAAATAGCTATGTTGGTGTAAAACATCCTATATATTTCCACATCCATGCAGCCAGTGCCAAACTGCGAGCAGTTGTAGCTATGACTGTTTCATGGATTATTCTCTCCTTGTTCGCCTTCTCACCCAGTATGGGCTGGAACTGTCTCCATATGCAGGCCCTGACCACAGGTAACTGCGATTATTACTATCCCCGGTCCTTTATCATCATTAGTGGATGTGTTCTCTTCTTGCTGTGCATAGTCATATTGTTCACCAATATAAGTGTGTACGTAGCGATCAGGCAAAGAGAAAAGAGAAGGCTTGAACAGGCAGGGGTCCCCCTGGGGGCACCAGGAGAAAATGGTCCTGTACAAAACATGGAGGGAGGGGGCGATCAGCCAAACCATGCTGCACAAGAGGAGGCACAGAGGAAATATGAAGCAAGGGTGTACAAGGCTAGAACTGTGATGATTTATGTGCTAATGTCCTTTGCCTTCTGGCTGCTCCCCCTCCTGCTGATGGCAGTGTGCATGAGCCACCCAGACAGCTGCGCTTGCAGGATCGGCCCCGTAATATTCTCCTCCTTTTCCCTGAACTCACTCATCAACCCCATGGCAACCCTCTTCCGCACAGCAGAGTTAAAAAATGCAATCTGGGAAAAGCTGACAGGCGTTCATCGGACACTCGTCACCGTGATACGGGGAAATCGTGTGGACCCACAGGAAGACCAAGCTGGAACAGGAGATGCCCCAAATCTACAGGAAGGTCCTGAAAATGGAGAGGGACAAAACATACCAAGTCTGGCTCCAGATGAACAGCCTTCAGTGGGAAACTAAATTTAGAACCAAGCTGGAACAGGAGATGCCCCAAACCTACAGGAAGGTCCTGCATGTAGAAACGAACAAGTCACACCAAGTCTGGCTCCAGATGAACAGTCTCCAGTGGGAAACTAGAACAAAGCTGGAACAGGAGATGCCCAAAACCTACAGGAAGGTCCTGAAAATGGAGACAGAAAAAACACACCAAGTCTGGCCCCAGATGAACAGCCTCCAGTGGGAAACTAAATTTAAAACCAAGCTGGAACAAGAAGTGCCCCAAATCTACAGGAAGGTCCTGCACATGGAGACGGAAAAAACACACCAAGTCTCTCTCCAGATGAACAGCCTCTGGTGGGAAACCAACACCACATCATCCACGATGCCCCCGGAATGGCATCGCACAGGGGGCAAGAAAGTGGAGACCTTGCCATGGTGGACATAGACTGAAATGAACCGATTCGGAACTGCTGAGCTGTACTACAAACAGCTGAATCTGCACCAGCACTACAACAATGGCAAGTACTACATTGTGTTCATATTCCTTAGTTTGCCTATGCTGCAAATAATAGAAAATGAATGGTAGAGGCCATCTGAAAGAGCCATTGATCACAAATGAATAATTGTATGTAAATTGCACTGTAAATTGTTGGCATCAATCCTGTAGAATAAAATCATAATTCACATGAACTGTTTGAAATGTCACCTTGTACATGTATTTGACTGTGAATAATACTAGATACTAAATATTATAATAAGTCAGAAGAACGTTTAGTAAAATGTTGTGTTGTTATGCCCTGCCCACACACAAGGCCTAAGTACAGGATGTACATGAAATGTGTCATTAGATGGAATAATTGACAAACCTCTGACAGAGCTGCACCTTGTTATAGTCAGTGTTGTATATCTTTTGTAATGATGATGAGATATGGGTAATATCACTTATTAATTCTTACACATTGTATATGATGGTAATGGTTCAGGGCTCGAAATTCATTTTTGGGAATAGGTGCGCTGGTGCACCCAACCTAGAAAATTGGGTGCACCAAAATATTTTTGGGTGCACCACATAAGATAAAGTAGAATATCACAATAACTTAATTGCAAACCTACTACATTAGTAATTTGAACGGAGCTCTTCAGAAATCGGAAGTACCATGACAGTCATTTTATTATCTTTCTAACACATAGATGTCAAGAATATGGTGTTAACTGAGTATACTGACATCTTAATATACAAAAGCCTTTGAAAATATTTGGGTGCACCCTGTGCACCCACAGAAAATAATTGGGTGCACACCTCCGATTTTGGGTGCATCTGGGTGCACAAAACCCCAGTATTTCGAGCCCTGTGGTTTATTTTAGGATTTAGGTGCAGTTTATGCACAAAGGGTAGGACGCACTGGAAAGGTATATAAGTGCAAACTTCATTGTACTTGTGTCATTTAGCCTCTAGCCACTGAAGAAGCTGTACATAGCGAAACTAATTTGGCCGACAGGCTGCATAAAAGATAAAAACTTCAACTATGTGGCTCCAGATGTCTTTCTGAGGGATGACTGCAGTGTGCAAGATGTCGGTAGTTTGAGGGATGAATCTACTCTACTATATACATGGTAATGGTTTATTTAGTAAGAAGTTCTTTAAGCTTTCACAACAAGATAACAGAAAGGCAAATAACGTAAAATAATCTTCAAGGGATCACCAAGGAGTTGAAAAACATCTGATGTGAATCTCAAGTCGAGGTAGGCACTAATATCTCAGTCTATATCTACAAACTTTGAAGTTTCAACCCTTAAAATGCCAGAATTTCAGCACTATAAAATGCTATCAGTGCCAGGGTTGGCTGCTGACCTCCAAAAAGAACCCCCCGAACAAGGCCAAAGTCCCTAACTTCCGGGGTTCGTGCGCTATGTGCACGCAAAGTTCCTACAGCAGGGGAATACGCTATTCCAGATATATCCGAGTGCGGCACACAGGACATGTATGTGTGTGCCGGATAATATCCTGGTTTGGCAGTTTGAAGGTTAAGGTTATGACAGAAATCAAGATGTGCAGCTTTATGCACTATAACCCTTCTTACATCCCCTGGGACCCTTTAAGAAAGTTACTCACTCCATTTCTGGTTCCTTGGAGACGTTGTAAGACACGGTCAGCCCCCGCACCTGGCAGAAGACGGTCAGGTACACGGGATCCGCCATGCCCTGGATCCGACAGGGAATCCGCACCTCCGAGATCTCACCCTGGAGCACAAGAAAAGTGCCCACACATGAATTTCACATTGAAATGGCAACAGAAATGCAAGTTCAAGAAGAACACTCTAATTCCGTAAAACCTTAATAATTTCAAAATAGACAGACTAGATGAATTAATTTTGTAGGTACGATATACAGAAAAACACTTAACATCAAGTATATGTACAGGACTAATTAAATGGACAAAAAACAACATGTAAAGTAACCATAGAAATAGTCCTATACAGGTCTTTTTGCCATCTTCTATTTCCCCAAATGCCTCGTAGATTTAAATCTCAGACAGATATTTTCTCCAACATGTGACTAAACGAAAAACATTTCATAAATCACTTTTTAGTTAAGCTAGTAAGCTAGCTGCAATAATGATGGGGGGATTTTGACCTTTGCACTCTTCTGCTTACCTGCGTGTGTCCTGTGAAGGTGACGGTGATGTCGACCTTCTCGCGAGGTCCCAGATGTCCGCTGGGGGTCCCGAACTCCACGCTGCACCGCTCCGCATGCGGGCCTTCCGGCTGGAGGGAGAGCAACAACAAATCAATAAAACTTGGGGCGACAAATATATACTGTAAATGCAGAAACTTTTGAGGTGGTTTTATGTTTGCGGTTTTTGCTGTGGCCACTTCACCACAAAAATAAAACCACTGCAAACATTTTTCCATGGCAGTAAGAGACTACAGTGCATGGTGCTACCGCAAACTTAAAACTACTGCGAAAAGTCCTTTTTCCCTTTATTTTGAATTTTGCATAAATTTTGTGTTTTTGAGGAGAGGGCATTTTACTTTTCCCCAATCTTCAATAAACAAAGGGAAACAAGATAGACAAAATAAAATAAACACATAAACAAACAAGCAGCGCACCTGTCCCCAGGTGAAGTCTGTCTCGAGTAGCGTCTGGTTGAGCACCGTGATTTCTCGCCGCACGGGCACGTCCGTGTAGATCTCATCGATCATAATAAACACATAAACAAACAAACAAACAAGCAGCGCACCTGTCCCCAGGTGAAGTCCGTCTCCAGCAGAGTCTGATTGAGCAGCGTGATTTCCCGCCGCACGGGCACGTCCGTGTAGATCTCATCGATCATAATAAACACATAAACAAACAAACAAGCAGCACACCTGTCCCCAGGTGAAGTCCGTCTCCAGCAGAGTCTGGTTGAGCAGAGTGATTTCCCGCCGAATAGGAACGTCCGTGTAGATCTCATCGATCGAAATAAACACATAAACAAACAAACAAACAAGCAGCGCACCTGTCCCCAGGTGAAGTCCGTCTCCAGCAGAGTCTGATTGAGCAGCGTGATTTCCCGCCGAACGGGCACGTCCGTGTAGATCTCATCGATCACCAGCTGGCACGACATCAGGCACACCTGCGGGGTCTGAACTTCAACTTGGGCACCTACATGGCTGGGGAGGGGGGCAGGACTGAATCACTTTGTGTACAAACATAGTCATCAATTTATGTGCACATTATTCTCTGACGTCGCTTTGTGTGCAGCACCTTACTCGTCACTTTATGTGCACATGATTTTCTGTCATCGCTTTGTGTGCAGCAACATGGTCATCACTTTATGTGTACATTTTACTCTGTCATCACTTTTTGTTTAGTCAATGTGTCATCACTAAATTATGTAAATTCAAAGTGGTTTGTCATCACTTTAATATGTGTACAACCCGTGTCATCACTCCACGTGTAAATACTGTCATCAGTTCAGGTGACATGTCATCATTTCATGCGTGCGACACTCTTATTACACATTCAAGGGTTACCGCCTATATTTCAATCAGTATATCAATAACGATGAAGTTGTGCCAGAAAATGTTCTAGTGTTATCGGAGATGATACAGAAATGATTGTGTGTGTTCTGCATCACCGCCATCTGTTGCCATGGTAACAGCTCACCTGTCCGGCCCGTTGGGCACCATCAGCACGAAGACTGTTCGTACGCTCCGACACCGCGTGGGTTTGAAGACTGCGCGGACTGCCAGGGAACCGAGGGGCGGGAGTTCACCCGAGGACGGGGTCAGTTCGAACTCACTGGGCAGCTAGGGTGGACAAATAGGGATCAGAGTACAGTTGTTAAAATTGTTAAAATTAAATTAAAAACAACATTACGCTCTATAACTTTATTGGTCGAAAATCAGCTACCTGTCTTAGCCTTTTAGCACTTGTGTTACTGTAGTGATTATTTCTTTCAAGCTAAAAATGCTGGGTATAAATGTAATCAATCTTGAGGCATGGAGGAAGTGCAACTGTTTGACTTGCAAATGTGTCTGCAAAGGAAATAAGCTCCCACAAACTGCGCATTATGATGACTGACTTACGCATTCAAGCTCTAGAAAATGGGTTTTCATGACTACCCTTAGTTTTCTGGACTTTCACATTGCTCATAGTTTCAGTTCACTGGACATCGTAGTACTGTTTGCTTCAGCAGGTAACAAATGGTAAAGCTGAAACAGTACAGAACTGATTTTACAACAATGTGGATCTTAGAAAACAAGCAAAAGCAGTGTTAACGTACCACAGTGCCGTCCTCAGCCTCCAGGAAAGCAGCGCTCTCCTGCAGCGACCACTTGGCGCGTATCTGGCACGTGTTCCGCACGTGGATCTCGCGAACCACAACGTCGCCCGGCTGCACCAGCCCGAAGTCTAGAGAGGGTGTCTCAATGATCACCTCAGGGCCCTGAAAAACAGTGAACAAAAATCTCAACTCTTACAACTGCGTGAAATATTGGTAGTTTCTGGTAACTCCCTGGATTCAAACCCCAACCACTTGGCCCAAAAGAGTCTATTTTGGGCTGGATTAGAACCCCAAAACATTTGGTTTAGAAGAAGAGTCAAGCTTACAGGATCCCACCAACAAGCCTTTTGGTCCAGAAGGGTGCAGTCTAGACTGGATTTGTACCCCAAACCAATTGGCCCGAAGAGTGCAGGTAAGGCTGGATTCAAACCCAGAACCATGTGGTCCAGAAGGGGGTTTTGATTTGATTTATTCGGCTGTGCTGTATAGAGAGTTCTCTTACCTTGATGTTTGCCCTGATGTAGAGACTGACGGGTTCGCTCCTGTTCTGGATGTGACACAGCAGTCGATGTTCCAGCACCCCCGGCCGGCCCCCTGTGATGCTCAGTTGCATGTCCATCACATCGCCTGCTTCTGTAATATCACAAACACAACATGTCAGAACCTAACACATCACATCGCCTGCTTCTGTAACATCACAAACACAATATGTCAGAACCTAACACGTCACATCGCCTGCTTCTGTAATATCATAAACACAACATGTCAGAACCTAACACATCACATCACATCGCCTGCTTCTGTAATATCACAAACGCAACATGTCAGAACCTAACTCATCACATCACATCACATCGCCTGCTTCTGTAAAATTACAACCACAAAATATCAGGGCTGCTTCCAGTTGTACTGCTCACCCCACATCTACACTACTGGAAAGCGTTGCAGTCCTTATTCTGGGGCTTTAAGCTGTGGTCTACTAGTACTGTTTATTGTGCTTGTCAAAAAGAGCTAAGGGGAATTTCCATGGTACAATGAACCTGTATATATTCTACATAGCATCTATCTTCTCTGTCACAACTGGTGGAAGAGTAGCTCTTCAGTCAGTTAAACTGGTTCGAGATCCCTTCTTTCCTATCAGAGCCAAACTCATCAAAGCCCAAAATAACCACTCTGACATTACACAGTTTGTACCTGCTGTACAAAACTGGTCATAAATCCAAATTTCAGAAATCCAAATTTAAACTCTAGCTCAAGATAGAGCATCAGTTTTTCAAATCATGAAGTAAGGCCTTATCACTGTATTTGCATAATTCTTCAGCACTTTAAAGGGAAAATCAAGCAAAAAGGATGAGACATAAAAACAGGGCTTAGAGGAAAACTGGCATTTGACTCTAATCACCCTCTGGAAATATGTGAACGGTCAGAAGTTTCAGATAGTATCCACTATCTTTCGTCAGTGACACTGTCCATATCCAGTTGCTTGAGTAACTGCTTTTTGGCATATCTTATTACCCCGATGTCTATAATCTACATCGACGTAATATGTGAACAACTTTGACTCAGACTGTTTTTATATTGATCTTTGGTATCATTCTATTAAAACCAAGAACCAGCCAATGGAGTTGGTGTGGACCAAACTGACCTATGTGCCCAGCTGGCGGCTCCACCTCCAGAATGTGGGGGTCGCTCAGGGACTCCCAGGAGAAGGACAGCATCCACTGGCTGGTGTTGATCATCTGTACAAACACACAAACAGTTACATATGATATAGGAAAACAATCATTATGTCTTACTGTAGCCATATGGCAAGTATTTACAGCGGGGTAAAGGGAAAGGACAATATCAACTGATTGTCTCCAATAGCATCTGGGGAAGAAAGCCTTTTCTCATGACATCTATAAAGATTTGTTTATTTGTTAGTTAGATTTATTGATGCAAGCGGTCGACGAATGCACTTGGGGAATGAGCAGCACATTGCTTTATAACACTTGAACATGCATGTATTCAACTGGGAGGCATGCACGGATTTGAGTTGAATCCAGCTGCCTCTAAGACTCTGTTGTTGGCCAGTCCTTGGTCCTGAAACTGGTGCAGTTATTCTCTGATAATAGAGGATGGATTGCACTTACAAACAGAAGCTGTTACAGCGTACCTCGAAATGTTTCTTAATGAACTGTGTCAGAATACTGTTTTGAATAATGCTTGTTGTGTATGGTGTGGGTTTCTTACAAGCAGTGTTTAACCCTTAGAGAGAGCACCCACATAAAATAAAAGAAACATTACCCTGAAGTGCTTCTTGAGCGGCGTGGACATCAGGAGTTGCCCAGGAACGATGATTGCGTACGGATCGAGCATCACGTTGTACGTCCGGCACATGCCCTTCAGCTCCACCTCCAGAGCGATGACGTCGCGTACTCGCAGCCCGTCCTCCGAGGCTTTGGACGAGGACTGGGACCCCAAGGAGTCGGAGGACCTGCCGAGGGAACGGGGTGAGGTTTTTGTTATGGTACAGTGGTAAGTAATGCTGCTTTAAGATCAAAGTTTGCAGGTTTAAATTTCTTAAAGGTATCTAGCAACTGTGAAGTCACGTGGCGTAACAGCAGGGTGTGGGTTCAAATCTTGTCATGCTATAAAATCTTATACTTTTGGGTGAGGCACTTTACACAACTTTTCTCAATCGACCCAGGTGTAAAAATAGGTACCTGAATTCAGTCCGAGAGGTAAACTTTGGTGTAAGGAGAAGGATGGGCTCCGCCACCCAATACCTTGCCTTAGACACACTACCCACAATAATAGTTATTGTGGCCTGAAAAAGGCTATGCGACCTTTGCCAACCTTCACCATGGTATAGTGGTTAGTAAACCCAAATGGTGCAGGCTCAAATTTGCCAATGATATCTAAAAGTGCTTTGCAATAGAAAAAAGAATTTTTAACCTAACCTGATTATAACAAGATGATACAGATTTTCTTATGTTGGTGTTCACTGTTTAGTAAGACTTGGTGGTACAATTTTGAGATACATTTTGTACAGTTTACGCTCTTTAGTAGTTTGGCAGTTGAACTGTACTTTTCGTTTCATCAACAATGTGTCTTATTTACTATCCGGTATAAGGGTCTGTTGTCTTCATAGAAATCCCTAAATCAGTGGGGCATGAGTTCTTACTTTTGTCTGTGTATGTCTGCCTTCCCCTCGGGGGTGGGGGGCCTGTCCCGGGGGGTGGTGTCCTCATCGCTGTGGGGTATCTCTGGGATGTGGTGCAGGATCATGTGCAGGACACTGTTGTAACTCGTCTCCTCCTGGAGCCAGGGCAAAGGTCAACACATAAGGACAAAGGTCAAGGCAGGTCGTAGGTCAATCACGATAGGGAAAATGTCAGAGGTTAATAAGGTGGTGCAGGGTCATGTCCAGAACACTGCATTTTGTGGTGTTTTCTGATGATATGACTGTTAGTGATGGATATTGGTGATACAAAAATGTACAACAGTTTTTAACAATCTGACTACTATCTGCCAACAGCCAGGTTGCCTGACCTGAGTGGGAGCAAAGGTGACCACGAACTCCTCTGTGTTGCTGGGCTGCAGGACTCCCCCCTCTGGGATAATGGAGAAGGCCGTCCCGACGTCGGGGTAACACTCGATGTTCCCCGAGACCTTCTCACCCTCGCCGGGGTCGGGGGGTTCAAGGGTCGGCTTCACGATCTGCCAGTGGAATGGCAGCTCCACGTCCCTGCGGTTACCATGGAAACAGTAAATGTGGTCACCATGGAACAAGCTGTTACCATGCATACCGTCACCATGAACATGTCATTGGTAACCTCGGAAACACACAGTTGCCACGGAGACAAACCTACACTATGGCAAATCAATTACTGTACAAACACAGAGTTACATGTACTTGGGTAGGCTGACAACTCTCTCTTTGCAGCCAAGGGCCGAGTAGCAAGGAACTTACAACTTACAAGTCACAAGTTTATGAAGTGGCTGCAATATGGCACTAACTCTTGTGACCTAACTACGACATTTGTTCCATGTGTGCCGATAGTTCAGCAAGGTTTTGAACCACTCACACCAAGGAATAATTATATAGTGACTTCAGACACTCGTACGGACTTTAACAGTCCTACAAACTCACGTTGTGTTCCGGATGGCCATTGAGCGCTGTGCGAAGGTCATGGGGTGAACCGAGTCGAAGCGGATCAGGTGTCGTGCCGTGGCGTCAAGGATCTCCCCCGGCAACGGCTCGCTCTCCCCGCCCGCAACCATCATCATCTCCACACCTGCCGTCTGGCCAACACCTGCAACATTGAAATATATAGACATGTAAAGGTGCTGTGTCTACTGTTCTATGCTAATTCGATACAGGTGTTCCGGACCGTGTGATAACTTTCCGTATCACGCAGGCTTCGAAGTTGTATCACACGGGCTTCCATCGATTAAATTGAACGCGCCGTCGAAAATTGGATGCATGTTCCGTTAACCGGTTTGAAGCATGTTCCGTTAACCGGTTCGAAGCCTGTTCCTTTACCCTGTTCTTTTGTTCGAATAGACGAATTAAGTTGTTGTCGCCATGTGCATTACTATACTATGCTGTACTGTACTGTACTGTGCTGTACCTACCCTTGACAGTAAAGTGCTTGACCTGACAGTTGTCACACACCATGGTGACAGTCTGGTTGAAGGTCTTGATGGATGTTGGTGCAAACAGGATCTGGAAGAAGGGAACTGGATCAGAATAATCTTCAAACACCTACATCTACTAGTAGTCTTTTGCCATATCCAGTAATTATTCAAGTTAACTGACTGTGCAGTATTTGAAAATCTTTACCCTAGACACCAAGGTCTTGCTGAAAGGATTTCCTATGACAGTCATGTGGGAATCCTCACAAAGTGATTTGGGGTACAGAAACATTTTACTATGTCAATTTGCTATTACATCCATGTGCTTGTACTCGTAGTTTTTAGACTAGAAGAGTATCATTGTACTGATTGTGTTATCATTGTTGCCATACATTGTACCATGTACAACTGTGGAGCTATGAATTCATTCATTCTAATGCTTGCACAGTCTGCTATAGCAATCCCTGACTCCATCCTGATCTCTGACCCCTACAACCCCTGACCCCTAATCCTGATCACATCACCTACAACCTCTGACCCCTTACTGATCTGACCCCTACAACCCCTGACCCCTTCCTGATCACATCACCTACAACCTCTGACCCCTTAATGATCTGACCCCTACAACCCCTGACCCCTTACTGATCTGACCCCTACAACCCGACCACATCCTGATCTCTGACCCCTACAACCCCTGACCCCTTCCTGATCACATCCCCCTACAACCCGACTTTCCTGATCTCTGACCCTACAACCCCTGACTGACCTCGAGCAGGATGGCTTCCCCCGGCATGAGTTGGAAGACGGCAGGCCGCACCTCGAACGGGGCGAGCTCCACACGGCCGGGGGTGGAGATGCTCTGAAGAACAGACAGGCAGAACATTTACAGTTAGTCTTCCATCCAGCTTTATAGTCACATACAGCAACTTGTCACACTTACGGTCACACATTCCTTTGAAACTTGAAATTCTTGTCACATATTTCACTGTATAATGGTGGTGCCCATCTCTGTTTCTGTAGCCCTGGGGCCACAGACCACTACAGTAGGTCTAGTCCACAGAACAGATTTACAATGTATAGACAGTTTCTATTCTATCAGATTGTAAGGTACTGTAACTGAATTTTATATTGTTATTCAAACTTTACAGGACTTTGTCACCAACACACTAGCTTCTTACCCTGTAGTTTGCAGTTGGCCAGTTTTTCTTCGGCATGAGGCAGAATCTTCCCGGTCCTCCGTCATTCCTGCATAAGAACTGCACAACTCTGCACCCTCCTACCAGGCAGTGCCCGCAGTCTAGCACTGACGGCACTGAAATAACAGAACATCACAGAACTCTGGTTATTCTGCACAGAACATCACAGAACTCTGGTTATTCTGCACAGAACTGCACAACTCTGCACCCTCCTACCAGGCAGTGTCCACAGTCTAGCACTGATGATACTGAAATAACAGAACATTACAGAACTCTTGTTATTCTGCACAGAACTGCAGAACTCTGTAGTGAATATATATATTCTATGTCATAAGTAAGAGGGAGCACACTTTTCTATATATCATGGTTAATCTTTAATCTCCAAGCAGATCCTACGGTAGCATAAGATAGTATCAAAAGCTGCCAGAGGAGTGAAGCCGGCTTAGGAGTGTGTTTTGCTACCGGGGATCTGCCTCCACTGAAACAGGGAGGAGCATTTCTATTCAACAATGGTGTTGCTGCCCCTCCCTGTTGTCATGTGCTAATTATTTTACGAGCGGCTTGCACTGGGACAAAGTCAGTGACCAGCACATGTCTCAGTTGGAAGTTAGCACCAAACAGGAAGGAGGGCAATTAGCACCTACACTGCAAGCAGAGTTTGAATGGGAAACAATTGGATGTTAATAACCTTTGTTCTAGCCGACTGGGGCAGATTCTACATGGCAAATGGACACCTCTTGGCTGACTAAACTTCTTGGCCAGTTTGGTACTATCTTATGCCATTGTAGGATCTGCTTGGAGATTAGTTAATCTTGTACCATGTAGTTTTTGCCATAGCAAACACACACATACAAAAATATATCTGGTACTTATAGACATTTCTAAGAATTGCTGCAATGGTGGCTGAACATAAAAACGGTTCTTAAGTTCTATATGTACTATGATGACTATTGACTGTCTAAGAGCCTGCAGTACTCACATGTGAGGGCAGGGGGCTCTCTTCTGCCCTTGATCTTGATGAACATGGGCGTGGCAGATTGGGTCTGGACCTGTACGCAGTCGTCATAGTCCGCCAGTGAGTCTGGCGCGAACCGGACCGTGTACTGGCAGCTCATACCGGGCGCTACCGTGCCCTGCTCGCCCGGGAACTGGCCTGGAGGGGGACGGTAACGTTTACTTTCAGAACTGTTTATTTACTGTAACATTTCAATAGCCGGCGCGAACCGGACCGTGTACTGGCAGCTCATACCGGGCGCTACGGTGCCCTGCTCGCCCGGGAACTGGCCTGGAAGGGGGGGGGGACGGAAACATTTAATTTCAAAACTGTTTTCTTACCGTAACATTCAACTAGCCTACTTTGGGAGTGGCTGCATTCATTTCTTGGGGGGAGGGGTGTTGATTCGTGATTTTCAACGTGGGCTAAGGTTATCTATGCTAGGAAAGGGAGTTTTAAGGCATAGAGTTATACTTAGGGTTCACCACACAACAAGGCTCAAGAGGCCACTCAAATTCCACTAAATGATGTCACAGTGAACATGGCAACCAGTTTGGAACCTGGCACCGCAGCAAATGAGAATGTCCTTTTGAGAAGCGTTCATTTGGTATTACTGAGCTCTACTTCTCCTTGCCGCTTTGTGATGTTTAAGAAGAGGGATATAAGACAGGTGGTTTGAGTACGATGACTTACCTAGCCCAACTGAGAAATGAGACGTCTTAGGAGGAATGACTCGACACTGTCGACTGGCTGTCGTCACATTCTTTAAGTCCAGGATCATCTAAATAGAGAAAAACCAACATCTGCAGATTAGAATAATTATTCATACATTTTAATACCAGACATCAAAATAACAATTGATACATTTATGAATGTTAGACATCTAGGTATTGAACTAAACAATACAAAATTCAAATACAATTCAATCTCTACAATTAGATAAAAATGGATTTACTTCAATCTAGTTCTAGTAAGCTGTACTTGTATTGAATTATTTCCTCCAGTTCATTCTAGTGATGCTGAAGAGGAGTGATGGATGATTTTCATCCAGTTGTAGAGATTGAATTGTATTTGAAACTGTTGATATCAATGTCCCAGCTTCAAGAATGTTCCTATTTGGTAATATTCTACACAAGAAATAAAAAGAAATTGATGAGCAAATTTAATTCAAAGAGTTTTCCTATGTAAGACGAGAGGTAGGTTACCTCGTAGACTTGCCCCACGCTGTACTGTCTGAACACAACTTCTAACGGTGACGCCACAAAGACTACAGCAGGCTCCTTTTCTGTGGGGCTGAGGATAGGACAGAGTACATGTTAGCTTAGACATGTATGCATCAATCTACATGTATGACATATTTATTCTATTCATTTATATACATATGAGAACTAACTAGTACTTCCAGTGGCTCGCAGTTGATACGAGGGGCATTCAATAAGTAATCCACCTGACCCACTTCCAGTTGTCTGATCTAAATAAAATTTTGCATGTGTAATGAGTCATATCTCTATGGGTCATGTTGCAAAAAACAGCTCTGAACTAATTGCGGTTACTGATTTACTGGTGTTTGAACTGAGTCAGGTGTGAAATGGACCAGGTGTGAAATGGAGCAAGTTGAGTGTCGCGCAGTGATCCGGTTTTTGTATTTGAAAGGACGCACACCAAAGGGGACTTTTGATGAAATGAAAAAAACTTATGGTGATGATGCCCCATCATATGGCCTTGTAAAACGCTGGCATCCTGAATTCAAACAAGGCCGGAAGTCTGTGGAAACAGCTCCCAGACCTGGTCGTCCCTCTTCTGCCATTAATGAGGCATCTGTCGGAGGACCAACCTGGGATGTCCTACAAGAACGGTGTCCAGAGCTACATCAAATGATAGGAGAAATGCAAAACTCTGGGTGGTTCTTATGAAGAGAAAGACTAATAACTGTGCCAAGTTTCATTAATCTCGTGCTATGGGAAATGGGTCAGGTGGATTATTTATTGAATGCCCCTCGTATATGTTGAGTATGGGAAATATCTGGTGTATGGAATACAATGTTTATAGACAACAGACACAGTCTAAGAATGTCCGAATCCATCACATTACATCTCTCTCTCTCTGTCTCTCTCTCTCTCTCTCTCTCTCTCATATCATCAATGACATGTCACAAACAAGGTGTGTACATGTAATACCACGTAAGTTTACTTTTAAAATAGCAAAGAATACAGTGTACTATAGAGCAGGATGCAGGATGACAATCTTGTAGTGGAATGCACCAGTACAATACAATGGTCAGCCCATGCAGTGGTGCTGATTTGGATGCCATAAAATCATAACATTATCTCACCTTTCAACAAAAAGCAGTTACTCAGTCAAGCAACTGGATATGATTTGGGAAACGGTCAGATGTTTCGACTAGCATCCACTAGTTTTCATGAATGAAGACAATTTCAGCAGGCTCATTTTAGATGTCCAATAGTAAATGTTGTATTGTAAGACAATTTTAGGCTGAAGACAATTTGGATTTATTTATTTATTTATTCATCTCAAAACATGTGGGTAGCCCCTTCAACTTGTTTGAAGTTGATTTCCAAGGGGGCCCACTACATAAATAACAAAAACGAAACGTGTTACATTCAGTAAGACAACCAGAGGACAACAATTACAATATATACAAATAAACAGAAGCGTCTTTACCAAGAACAGTTGTCGATGTCAACCAAAAACGTCAACGGATTATCTCACCTATCTTCCACATACACACTCCTCCCTCCCACCAGCTTCGGTAGTTTCTTCTTCTTCTTCACCAGAGTCCTTCCTCCATGGGGTGCCGAGGGCGGGATGTGCCGCGGGTTTCTTAAGAAGTTGTGCCGCTCCTCGAGATTGGCCAGGACGGAGCGCTCCTTAACTCTGGACACGGGCGGCATCGCTTCCTTCCACACCTCGCGGAGACCTTCTTTAATCTGCGCAAAAAATTAGAAGCGGTGAGAAGCAGAACTCCAGTTAGAAGCTCTGACGAAGGTGTCTGAGAGACATCGAAACGTAAGCTATGTAAGGACCCACTGGTTGTGTATCAAGAATTCTCCTTTATCCAATAAAGGAGAAGTTGGGTGAGTCTCACAGATCAGCGGTATCCAGTATTTGAATATAAGTGTTCTAGCCGGAGTTATTTCACAGCAAATCTGAGGTCAAGATAGTGGTGCAAAGCCATGTGGCAAGCGGTGCAGACTTCAGTAAGTTCTCCCCTCTGAAAATGTTTGAAATTTAATCTATAACTCTCAGAGACACTATTTACTGTATTGTGAGGGCCAAATTTTATGAAATTAAGTTATATCTTTTTCCCTTAAAGTTTCTTGTAAAACAATTATAGAAAAAAACCTTGTATGCTGGTTGAAAGTGTAGAAGACCAGATCATAGCATTAACACTAGGTTCACCTTTATCCGCAGGGTAACCTTTATCCGTTGTTTGTCAAAACAGTGTATTTAGGCACATCAATTTGACAGGTGGTAGTTTTAAACGGCAATGTACTGAAAATTTTGAAATTTTTAACCTGGAACGTCTGTCAACGTGATATCCTCAAATAGCCTGTTTTTAAAAGCAACGGATATAGGTTACCCAACGGATAAAGGTGAACTAGCATTAACACACGTGCACATGAACAAGTTAGAAAAACAAAACCTTCTAGCCAAGGTACATGCACATGTCCAAGACACTCACAGTTTTAGGCCTGCTCTCCTCCTGGGTTACCCTGGTCGCGGGTGACCTCTTCACCTCTTTCCTAGGCATCTCATCTGGGTTGTCATACCCATCATCCACCGGGCTGGTGGACACGTGCTCGTGGAAGGTGAGGGTGTCGCGGGCGTAGTTGGGCAGCTCCACCGCTGTTTGTTGGAAAACAGACAAAGCTTATGGTTCATCTTGTTTCAAACATATAGCTTAACCCTTTAAGAGAGTGATTTCTGAGGCGGAGAAGGGAAAAAATGAGGGTTTATCTAATGTTTCAAACATCATTTAGAACTTTATATTGTACTTTGATTTTAAAACTTGATTTCTCAGTGATGTCTAAGACATACTTGATAAAGATACAACTAACTTAAAGATATGTGGCTGATATTAGATGTTTTTATATTAAGGCCTACCTACACCTTCAGGTGGTATCTGAGGTTTCTTAAGGCACAACTTCAAGTGGTTGAAGTTTCTTAAGACACACCTCTTGATTGTTTCTAGAGTTTTGTAAGACCTACCTTTAGGAGGTTTCTGAGGTTTGTCTTAAGACACATCTTCAGGGGGTTTCTGTACTTTCCTAATACCTACCTTCAGGGGGTTTCTTAAGTTCTTAAGACATACCTTCAGGTGTTTTCTCAAGTTTCTTAAGACGTACCTTCAGGAGGTTTCTGAGGAGGCGGCTCCTGTGTTAAGACGTATCTTCAGGTGTTTTCTCAAGTTTCTTAAGACATACCTTAAGGTGGTTTCTGAAGTTAAATCTTAAGACGTACCTTCAGGAGGTTTCTGCGGAGGCGGCTCCTGTGTGGAGAAGTGCTCAGGCACCAGCAGCCCGTGTCTCTTCAGCAGTTCACTGTCCAACAGGTAGCAGAAATGGGAGCGGACTGAGGGGTCAAGAAAAGGTTAATCAGAGATCACACCTTTACCCATACTGCTTTGTTATTAGCACTGTGGATTGAGGATGTATGGCAGTTCTGCATTGTGTTTATTGGAATCACAGAAGCAAAATACACACAGAAACACACACACGCAAACACACAAACAGACAGACACAGTAACACATAGACAGACACACAGCACTAGATACCAGGTAAAATGTTTTTGAATACAATTTCAAAATGCTGAGATCTTGTACATTATGCAACTATGAAGACAAGATTATTCTAGATCTATATGAAGATATTCCACCAAAATCATTTACTCCACAAGGTGAGCAAGTCCCTTAGTTAGGAGCTTGAGTAGCCATGCAGATAACCCATTACAAGAAGACATTTTCTCACCTGGCGGGAGCCCCAGGTCGTGGTAGGTGTTGTAGCCCTCTGCGACCCTGTTCAGCGCCCGTTCATCTGCGGACGTGGCGCGCGCCCGTGCCTGGATGATGTGCCGCTCCAACATGGAGACTTCCTGCATCCGCCGCTCCCGCTCCGCCTGGATCTGGGGCGACAGTAATCAATATTGATTCATTGATCTTTTATTGATAGACTTTATTTTAAAATATACAACGCTGACAGAAAACGTAACATCAAATTTCTACAACCAACACCATGTGGTACATTAAAGATTTGAAATATTTTTTGTATACATGTATGACCACATAAGAATAATGTTCCCTGGGTGAATCGAAAAGACAAAAAAATGTTAAATTATGGTATAATTCAACATTTTAGGACCCCTCATTGAAAATGATAACGTTTAAACTATTCAGCTTTTCTTGTTGGCTGTATCAGTGTTATTTTGGGTGCTGAGTCTATGTGTGTGTTCAGTACAGGTCCCCATGCAAAGAGGTGGAAGTTCAGTGTTGTATTACTCAAAGGGACTGAGCTGCTTAATATTCATGTCTAGGCTGCACTAACACATGGAAGTGGAGGGGTGTTCTCTGACTGATGATTTGACTGATATCACTACACTCACCTTCCTGAGATCTTCCACGTATCTCTCGTGGTAAACGTCGTCGCCATGACGAGACGTGTTCAGGTACTTTACTGTGTCGGGCGTGACGACGTCTCGCGTGAAGAGTTCACGGAACGTACTCGCCAACACATGGGAAATGTCCTAAAACAAGACAAAAACAGCATATTTCATTACCACTACCATAATTAAACATTGTTCTCATCACATCCACCGTCCAGATTTATGTTGCCAATGTTTCTTCTGCTCACTTAAATTGCAACCTGAATAGCTGAATATATCAAAAGCAGAGACTTGCCTCAGAACTCAGTATTATTAATGGTCCTGCAAGACTGACGAGTGCCTTTACTTACTTACTTTGCTTGCTCTTGCAATGCTGTGTGATGTTACTGTTTATTCTCCCAGTAATTGTCCAATCTGGCCCTAAACATGTTAACAGTTTAGCATCGACCATGAGCTGTGGTAAGGAGTTTCAGTCCTTTACAATTTTGCCACTTAATGACAGACCTCTAATTCTGTTCTTAGTTACTAGTAGTGGGACCTTGGACTAGCCCCTACTGACTGAGCCCCCAGCGGAGATACTGTCCAGGTGAGTCTTACCTGAGATCTACCTGAGGACGGCCTCTGCAGGTACATGGGCGGCTCCGCCCCAGGTGTCTGTACCAGCGACATGGCTGTGGGAACACAGGTGTGTAATTATCATATAGGTGTGTTCTTTTTCTCTATACAGTGTAACACAGGTGATTAAATAACAGGTGTACCACAGGTGTGCAACTGTGATACAGGTGTGTTCTTTTTCTGTACAGGTGTCACACAGGTGAGTAATTACAACACAGGTGTGTGATTTCTTTATACTGTAAATCTACAGTAATCTTTTCCTGCACTCTTCTCTGTGCACTTTCCCGGGGACTAGCACAGAATCAAACTACGATGATTTGTCAACAAAACAGTGACAAGTTGCACGACAGCAATAAACTAATTTGTAGCGTTGAGACCAAACTCCGCATAACAGTCTCAAAAATGTCAGTGACAAAACAGGAGATATATATCTAAAAACAAAATATCGTACCTGTATGGATTATTTCGCTCTCTCTGACGAATAAATCAACTGAAAGTTTTCACAGCAGCTCCAACTGAACTTGTGGCGGCCATCTTTGTTTTTCGTTGCCAATGGAGCCAAATTGTCTCACACCAACGTTTCCGTAAATTGACAAAAATTACATTCAGAAAAGTTACCTGAACAAACAAGGATCTAAATATGCAACCATTTTTTTACCTTATACCACACTTCGAAAATTCTATGATAAAGGGAAAATGTCGTTTGAGGAGTGGAGTAGGCAGACGAAATTAAGCAATTGTAGGGAACTTTGGTAGGAGACTATATGTGACCTTTGACCTTAGGACCACACGTGTGGATGTTCCAACACATTTTTCCACTTTCCGCTGTGTTTAAACTGCAAAAATGTTGAGAAGGGCTGCTCGGAGAAAAGACGAGACATCTGGGACGAAGAGAGAAGGCACTGAAGATGCAGGAGAAGACACAGAGGGCCCCAAGAAGGTTCTAAGAACGTTCCAAGACAAGAAGACGTGGAAGGCGGCTCGGAAGGCGAAAGAGGAGTCCGCCTTGGAGGAGCTTGTCTTGGGAAGACGGCAGGAGGAGCCGGCAGACAGACTTCAAGACGCAGAAGACCAGTCTGAGGAGGTAAGACTACATTTGGTAGCGCTGGAACTCTTCACTGGTTTAGGAGGTACTTGTACTTTCTATGGATGGGGAGGGGGGCAGATGGGGGTGGGGGGCAGCATACATTATGTATAGAGCGTTATGTATATGTATGACAAATATGAATATACTGTATACAATTTGTCTTCCTCTGATTCTTTCAAACCCATGTTGGAGCTGTCAGAACCGTGTACAATAAGATCTGTCATGCGAACAGAAATAGTAATTAATCAGAAAAAAGACCTACCCATATATGCCAGGTACGGAGGCTATGTTTATTGTTATAATGATGATAATCACCAGATGTATTTGCCAGCCAGTAGGTACCCAAATCATGAGTAATGAGGCTGTTTAACTTGGTCGAGGCACCTCCTCGAGCACGGGACCCCCATTTTACGTCCCTCCCGGAAGACGATTTCGTGGAAAGCTTTGTGAGAGGCTACAGCAATCCGGACGTCCTTGGTTGGTACCCCATCCAAGTACTGTCCAGACCGCGCATTGCTTAACTTTCGAGATCGAGGGATCGGGTGTACCAACGCGCCACGCAGCCGTAGCTAGTACAGAGTATACATTGAACATGCTAACTTAGCCTCATTAGTCATGGGCATAATTTGTGTATATTTCTTGGTAAATATTTTACTTTTCGTTTCCGCAAACATCCCGGCTGGGGCCCGGTTTGGAAATGTGACCTAAGCCTTAGGAGGCTATGTAATGTTGCACATTGTGCGGAACTTCTTCCACTTCTTCTTGGTGTGCAGCCTAGGGGCCAGGTGTGGTAGGCTTTGTGGGTACAACTGTTTGAAGCCTGGTTTTCAGCAGAAGCCCCATTCAATGGGGTACATATGGAAACAGTTACTGTACTTACATTGATTTTGATGTTCCTGCTTTCCTCTTCAGGGTTCTAATGATGATGTGGACAGTCTGGGGGTCGTTGACACCCGGGAAGCTGCTTGGGTGGACGATGATGATGATGACAGAACACGGTAAGTTCTCCCCTTAAAAAATATTCTTTTACTTCCCCAGTCCAACTTTTTATTGAACCAAACAGAACAGGTTCCATATGTGGACAGTCTACTAGTACTACTGATGCATACGTATCGTTTAATGGGTTTTTCCTTAGAGAGAAAATTTGTACAAAACTTGCTTACAACAAAAAAAGACAAGCATCTTGGAAACATGTGATGTGACGTATGTTTCAAGGACTCTTCCACATCTTAACACCTATGCATCTAAAGGTGTCGATATTAAACATCAAGTCACCCATGGCAGTGGTAATGATTTGACCTTGGTCTTGACCTCTCTTGTTTCAGGGTTGAGAAGACGTCAGATGTTCCATCTTGGGCGCAAACATCACAGGGAAGAAAACGACAACACGAGTCAGATGGTACGACTTCATGTTTATGTTCGTTTTGTATCTGCTTTGTGAAACTAACCATCAATAAGTGTACCAAATCAAAAGTGTAGCTTGTTTCTAAGCTGTCTTTGGAATCTAGTTATATAAACATGTAACAGTAAAGTCATTGAGTGACCTATCACACATCTAACTCCTTCTCATAACTTTGCCTGCCCACGACTATTTTACAAATTTTTGGTTGTCCCCTAGATAATTTTCCCATTAATGATTAACACAAAAATTAAGAATCTTGTATGTACCGACCACCTGTTGTGAATGGTCATCTTGGGCAGGTGGATTGTATGAATATCATGAGTGGTCTTCTTTGGCAGGTTTGACCACCAACTTTTTGGGTGCCCTTAAACCTGAGTGGTCCTCTTAGACAGGTTTTACTGAAGCAACCAATAATTTGTGTCCCCTGTGTGGTTTTCTTGGACAGGTTTGACTGTGTACATTTTCACGGCTTCTATAGAGAGAAATCTTGATTCACACAACAAAAAGTATGGCGAATTTCGTAAGGTCTATAAACTACTTACAATGCTTATAAATATTTCCCCTCCCTCCCTGTGCAGACGACAGTGATGAGGAGTTGTTACAGCACACAGGAGACCTGCTGGCCGAGTCCTCGGCTCTGCCTCGCGGGAACATCAACATCAAACGCTGCAGCGACGTCAACAAGACATATCCACACCAGGTAAGATCGGGGGGTTCTGGGTTAGACTAACTTAGAGGGTATTTTGTCCATGTCAAATTCCAATATTTGTATCGTCCACACCAGCAGGCTAGTTGGGCAGCCCTGGCTGTGTGTGCTGAACAGCCAAACCTGCCTGATGCCTCAGTGCCTAGGCCAGGGACTGGTCCCTTGATCCACTCCGTTCCTCAATTTTGCATGCTCCTGAACCATAGCCTCTGCTGCCTTTAGACTTAGTCCAGTATCAGAATAGCCGAAGCAATTAATTAGGAAGAGGCAAGTAGAGTGAAGCATGTTGGTTTACCTTGGATGGCTCTTGTTTCACAGGGTTAATGAACAAACTGAACTGATTAGTAGATAAGAATTGAGATGTTAAACTTGTATTTCCCATTTTCAGGGCCCTGTTAGGAGAGTAGAGTTCCACCCATCAGCACAGGTTTGTCTGACTGCAGCACAGGATGTACTGGGGCTCTTCCAGGTAAATCAGTTTATCTCATAATCAACTCTGTAACAATGTCATGTTATTCACTTGTTGAATCTCAAATCTAAAGACAATGCTGAACTACAAATGGAGAAAATTGACATGAAAACAGAGTCTTATACTGAAAGAATTAAGAGTATTGGTACAAAAAGCATCAAGAAGTAGATATACATTGTAGTCAGATTCGAGTTTTCCTACCAGCCATTTGCTTTTATGTGGACATTTCTTGCTAGAAATGTCAGAGACATAACTTTGTGTGGCCCAGGACTATCATATGTGTAATGTAAAAACATTGCTTCGTATCTGTATAACAGCTTCTTTAATCAACAATGAAAATGAAGTACTAGTACAAGTAAAGATACATTTATACGTGTTCATGTAGTTGACTTTCCATGTGTGACTCTACCATGGAAACTGCAATGTAACTTATGAAAGAAACATTTTTTGTGTGTCTGAATAGCAGCCCCATTATCTCAATCACCAGTAACCATTGAATATGTGATAAAGGCATATTTGTAAAATATACATTGTATCATGTACTTGACCTTCCAGGTTGACGGCAGGAACAACCCTAAGATCCAGACGTTACACCTTGAGAAGTTCCCGGTCAGGACGGCCCACTTCAGCACCTGTGGGAGGGAGGTCATCCTTGCATCCACCTTCAAGTGGTTCTTCGTATATGACATGATCGCTGGCAAGGTCATCAAGATCCCAAAGATTAGAGGTAAGACATGATCCAAGATTAGAGGTAAGACATGATCGCTGGCAAGGTGCTCAAGATCCCAAAGATTAGAGGTAAGACATGATCCAAGATTAGAGGTAAGACATGATCACTGGCAAGGTGCTCAAGATCCCTAAGATTAGAGGTAAGTCATGATCCAAGATTAGAGGTAAGACATGATCACTGGCAAGGTGCTCAAGATCCCTAAGATTAGACCTAAGTCATGATCCAAGATTAGAGGTAAGACATGATCCAAGATTAGAGGTAAGACATGATCCAAGATTAGAGGTAAGACATGATCCAAGATTATAGGTAAGACATGATCCAAGATTAGAGGTAAGACATGATCGCTGGCAAGGTGCTCAAGATCCCAAAAATAAGAGGTAAGTCATGTCAGAACTGTCGCATGCTGCAACAGGTGAGTCTATTGGTGTGAGGATCGTTAGAAGCGGGGCGGGTACAAAATGTGTTTTTTTTTCCTTGTAGACCTCACCAATTCACTTTGCGTATTTTTTAATTTTGGGAGAAAAAAGCTGATTCAGAAAATCAACATAGAAAAGATCGATGATCTATCTTCATTAATATTTATGACAGGTGTATACGACACCAGTGTCTCCAGATGGTTGGTTCCTACTGTTTGGGTTGTGTTTGTTGGAGAGTCTGCGTACTGAAAGTTAACATATTTGTGTGTACTATATGTTCTACATGTGTAGATGACACCAGCCTGTCCCGGTTCGAGGTGTTTCCAGATGGTTGGTTCCTGTTGTTTGGGTTATGTTTGTTGGAGAGTCAATGTACTGAAAGTTAACAAGTTTGTATAAATGTTTTACAGGAGTAGATGACACCAGTCTGTCCTGATTCGAGGTGTCTCCAGACGGGCGGTTCCTGTTGTTTGTGTTGGTGTGTGTGTGTTTGAGTGTGTGAGAGTCAGCGTACTGAAAGTTAAAGTAAGTACTAAAGTAAATTTTTGTTGATGTTTATGACAGGTGTAGATGACACCAGCCTGTCCCGGTTCGAGGTGTCCCCAGACGGGAGGTTCCTGCTGTTCCTGGGGAAGAACGGCTTCCTGCACCTGCTGTCTGCTAAGGTAGGACAGTTGTCACACCAACAGGACAGTTCACTACGTCTTCCATATCTTACTAAACATTGTAGTCTTTGTACTTTTTGTTGCCAGAAGTACACGGAATCTTGGAATGTATGCAGCAGTTTTATTCTCATTGTGTTGTTTTATGTAGACAAAGGAATGTGTGAGCAGCCTTAAGATGAACAGTGATGTTTCAGCTGCGACCTTCTCCAAGGACAGTCGACACCTGTACTCAGTAGGAGGTGAGGTGGCATCCTTAATCGTGTAATGTCTTAAAAACAGTAGACCTTCTTTACACAGATATTTCCTCTTGTTGTATCTCTCAATAGTATCTGTATCTATATAGCCGGTATAACCGACCTTCGGCTGAACACACCAGTTTTGCAGGCACGCATAACTTTTGGGCATTTAGCTACTGATGAGTATATTGTTTGTTGTACACTGATGTTTTGGAGAACTGCATTTTATTACTCTTGTGGTGGTGAGACAAGACAGTATGGTGAGAAGAATGTATTGCTTTACACTTGTGATGAGACAAGACAGTATATTGTAGTACTCTTGTGATGAGACAAGACAGCATATTGTATTTCTCTTGTGATAATGAGACAAGACGGTATATTGTATTACTCTTGTGATGAGACAAGTATTTTGTATGACACTTCTGTGATGAAAGGAGTTTATTGTATCACCGTGGATACCTACCTACCTACCTACCGTATTGCAAAGACTGTATTGTATAACATTCTGTACATTCTTTTGCCTACACTGCCGTAAAAATATTTGTTCATCAACAGTATTTTTACAGCCTTAGTATTTAAACTTTACAGTTCTTTAGTTTTAGACTGTTAACAGATTTCATTGTTTTAAACCCATATAACGTTTATGTAGAGTAGCCAAAAAAAAGGGGGGGAAATACACATTGTCATCGAGAAATGTAATCTTTAAATTATGTAACCTTTTTTAGTTCATATGTAACCTTTTTAGTTCTATAGTTTCCGACAATTTTATACACTGTCAAATAGATTTCATTGTTTTAACTTACTAGTATGTAAAGAAAAGAAAAGGGGGAATGTTAGATTACTTAGATATATAGAATAGCCTACCCCCCTCACGAATGGAACAGCCCAGTGTGGAATGTGGAGTTTCCGAGAATACACTCACGTGGACTTAGATGTGTGTGTTAGTGTGCTTATTTATCCCTGAGTAAAGAGGGACGGAAAGTAAGCTTAACAGCCTTATACTCTTCCTAATCCTGTTGTGACTGTTCTATCCCCAGATGATGGGGAGGTGTATGTGTGGGACGTTGGGACCAGAGACTGTATCCACAAGTTTGTGGACGAAGGCTGCACACACGCAACCACCATTGCTCTGTCACACAACTCCAAGTACCTTGCTACGGGGTAAGTTTGAGAAAGCAACACCTGGAGCGTGTTAATAGATCCCACCACAGTTATTGATTGATAAGGTAGGGGTCTCGGTGTGAGTGGATCAAACTATACGGTCTGATCTCACAACTGTGGATGACTCGGGATAACAGAGGCACTTGTTGGATTAAGCTGGTGTTCAGAAAATTCCTTCCAGTCATGAACGGTGTTGATGTGAGATATAAACTCAGTCATGTTTGGGACCGCATTCTTCCCAGCAGCAACACAAAGTAGAACCAGTCAGTATTGCCCTAAACAAGGCAGACTAGATTATTAACTCCATCGTTGTGATGAAACTATTGATGGACCCCATTTATGCTTGTGTACTGCAGGTCCCAGAGTGGGGTAGTGAACATCTACGACACACAGCGCGCCCTGGCCAGCTCCTACTGCTGTATTAACTCTCCATGCTTGTGTACTGCAGGTCCCAGAGTGGGGTTGTGAACATCTATGACACACAGCGCACCCTGGCCAGCCCCTACCCGACACCGCTGAAGGCTCTGCTCAACCTGACCACGCCCGTCACACAAACGACCTTCAATCACAAAGGAGAGGTCATGGCCATGTGCAGCAGCGAGGTCTTCAAGGCTGCCAGACTGGTGAGCATACAATGTAGACGGGGAGAAAGACATGGTCAAAATCTTAATCTGGATTTATTCTGTAAATGTCAGAGGCACACAGGTACCGTTACCTTTCTTGATTGGAAAGATTATGGAACCTGCACGTGCATGTATGTCTTGTACCTGTGAAAACAGTCATTGAAGTTTCCAATTGTCCTATGTCTTCTGTGTTTGAAGTGAACCTTACTGCCTTAGCTCAAAGATTGCTTGATGAACTGATGCTCTTTCTTTTATTTTAAACTGTCTTATTTTTCAATTTCAACAATTTCAAACATGTTTACTTTTAATGACTTTTCCTTCCATATGACCTTCAGGTCCACCTGCCGACCTTGAGCGTGTTTTCTAACTTCCCGGAGGCAGACAGCACGGTGAAGCGTGTGCAGTGTCTGGACTTCTCTCCACACAGCGGATACCTGGCAATGGGCAACAACCAGGGAAGGGCAATGCTTTACAGGTGCGTTTGTTTGAACCTTTCGGTGTCATAGGACACTGTTGTATAAGTGGGTATCAAGGGGGGCAGTCATAGGGCACTACTGTACATTTGGGTATGAAAAGGGAGGGGGGCAGTCATAGGGCACTACTGTACAGGTGGATGTGAAGGGGGAGGGGGGCATTCATAGGGCACTAGTGTACAGTGGTGTCAAGGGGAAGGTTGAAAGTCACAGAACACTGTACAGGTCGAAATGGGGGTTGTTGGGTCATAGAGCACTACCATAGTAAGCAGTGTTGTAAATGATGAGGGGCATGATTTGTTTGTGCAATTTTTCAACCCCAAGTCTAGTTATGAGTTTTGAAGCGGCTTTATTCATGCACAATTGACATGTCAACTTTTTTGTGCCTCCAGGATCAAACATTACAAGGACTTCTGATACAACCTGTGACAAGGCCATCTTGTCATCAAGGTCATACCACTATCCCTGTCCTACAGAGCACCCACAGCTCCACACGATTGGACAACCGTAGTCATCTGATCAGGATAATAATTATCGTAGTTATATGGTCAAGCAGGGATTTTTCTCAGAGAAAAAATAACTGAAAAAGAAATTTGCCTCAGTTTAGTTTTAGCTGAGTTGAAAAACTTTTGTACTGAAAGAATATGTATCAAGAAGATATACATATATGTACAAAGCATATGCATGTTTGGTAATATACCAGGGAAGTTCCTCAGCTCTTTTTGACAAGTACTATATGAACAGTGATTACAATGGTTCATCCCAGTGGCTCTAGGTACAGGGGGGTTTAAAATATTTAACACTCACTCACTCACGGCCTATAACCACAATGGTCGTAACATTTAACATCTGATTCAAAATTTGCCCATGGACTACTCATACTGGACCATGCTATGGTGCAAATTTGGGTCAAGGTTGATTTGAATGAATTCAAGAGACTTCTACCTATTGCACAACTGCATGTAAATAAAATGTACATTGTTTTCTTACAAGTTGTAAACTTGTAGTTATCAGTCATTTTGTTAGTGGCATTTACTATGTAATTACAATGTGCTTAATTTTATGGCAAACATTTCTACCGTGTATGGTTCTACATCCGGTCTTCCTTTCAATGTCAATAAAATTTTATGGCATATATTCAATACATTGTCTGCAAGTACTTTCAAGTGAAATCCTGTGTTCAAAGTTTTATTTGGCCCAGAACTTTGGCTGCCCATACCCAATACTAGGTAGGATTCAATATACCGGTAAACACAGGACAATGTATTGTAACATAGAAGCCGGACTGCGGTATCGCAAGTTCACCTTTATCTGTGGGGTAACCTATTTCTGTTGTTTTGGGGATATGAAGTCAACGAATGGTGGTTTCAATATGTTGGGCCCCAATACCCTAAATACCATTTTTAATGCAACAGATAAAACGTGGCGCGTTGGTACACCTGATCCCTCGATCTCGGAAGTTAAGCAACGTCCAGGCTGGTCAGTGCTTGGATGGGGGACCAACCAAGGACGTCCGGATTGCTGTAGCCTCACGAAGTTTTCCACGAAATCGTCTTCCGGGAGGGACGTAAAACGGGGGTCCCGTGCTCGAGGAGGTGCCTCGACCACGTTAAACAGCCTCATTACTCATACTTGGGGTACCTACTGGCTGGCAAAATACACCAGATGATTATTATTATTATTATTAAATCTGGTGTATTACATCTGGTGCATTATTTGCAGCCAGTAGGTACCTAATTTTTGTTTGAGTAATGAGGCTGCTTTTCGTGCACGAGGCACCTCCTCGAACACGGTATGGTAACCTCTTACAGATAAAGGTGAACTATCCTTGCACGTACACCAAAGTGGCAAGAACGTTTATCTGCTTTGATAAATGTAACAAGGAGGCTGAATCAATGATGTGATTGTAGTTGACTAGAACGCAGTGAAGTGAAGAAGTTGACCATTTTATAAAGTGCCTGAAAGTGTGGCAAAGATATCATGTGAAAATGATCTAACAGTAAAAGTCCGACAACAGAGCTGGAAAAGTTCTTTATTCAGAGTTTTTCACAGGATAGTGAAACAACCCCTAATGGGAAAACTGAGACACATCGACAACTGTCTGAATTCTTTGATTATAGATTAATACGTTACATGGACTCCTTTGAATCTGACAAAGTAATACATGTAATAGTTGAACACTCAAATCCAAAACATTCCCTACGTTACAAAATGTGATTCTTTTTTTAAGTGTGAACAAGGAGGTTAAAAAAATCCTCCTTGGTGTGAACAAATACAAATAGACCTTTCAAGGTCACCCAGCCATGTCCGCATCCATCAAATTATAGTGCAGTGTGAATGTTGGTGTTTTTCATGAAAAAATGGAGACATTTGGACAACAAATTACGGCCTTAAAATAGTACAGAAAGCCTCACACAAGACTACTGTGCAGAATCAGCGACGAGTAGGCCAAAGAAAGTTCAGATAAGTGTAAAACGTCAGCAGAAGAGAGGCACATATTTTCCACCGCAACAACAATCGGGAAAGATGAATGTGTTGGTGGGCCGCAGCCCGGTTTGTAAGGCCGCCTCTGATTGGCCACCGGCCTAAATGGCGGCATTTCCGCTTCGACGTAGTCTCGTCAACACGGCGTCTTTTCCCGCCGTTTTCTCCACTTCTCGTCGCTTGTGTTCCGCAGCGAAAACAAACAAAACACACATGTCCTACACTAAAGGGCTTCACTTGCAAAGTAGAGGGATAATCGCGCTCCGCTGAAGAATTTTGCCCGCTCGCTAAGGATTTAGCGCCACCAATCACAGACCGCCTTGTACTCCACTCGAGGTATTGTATTAGATAGAACATGAGTAAAACTATTGGCAGCCATACTTGCGAATATACTGCATATACTATATTTTGTTGAAACACTTTTTGTTAACTAGATATCTCATAAATATTAATAATTTTAATTTGTACTGTAACACAACATAGTTTTATATATCTTTGTTATTTGTAGATAGATTAAGAAGCGTTCCAGTTTGACTCGAATCTACATTCGAACCGCGTGCTAGGCTTACTCTTCCAGGTCTCGCGGTCCTGGGTATTTGTTTGCAATGGCAGAGGAAAGGACCGACGGACTGTTACGAGTTTCGCACATTTTGCGTCCAGGCTCTCGTACCGCCAGGCTTATGTCGACGTCGCTGGTCGCGCTGTGACCGCCCGGAGACCAGGAGTCAGCCGATAGTCCAGAACGATGGATAGTTTAGTGCATACGTCGCGAAAACCGGAGTCGAGCAACAGTGGGTTGGATTCATGTGTTCAGAGTTGCGTACCCCCCTCCCTCCCTGGTTTCGATCTCTCGTCACTAATTTTCCCCTTGGCGAAGCCTGACTCCTTCTTGATGTTTTATTTCAGGTCTCAACGGTTTGCCCGATCGGCGAGGGGGTCACGGGGACAGGAAGGGCGGCCATGCGGGGCACCACGGCCACTGGCGCGCCTACAAGCTGCTGGTCGACCCGGCCCTCCAGAAGGGGCACCAGCAGAAACTGGACAAGGTGTACCGCTACGATGGAGTCGTGCAGGGGGTACGTATGGGGGCGCTGTGGCACTTGCTGACGATGTCAACTGTCTAGCAAGGCGACACAGTGCTCAGCTACATGTGATCACAATCTCAAGACTTTTTCAAGAAGTCTTAAGTTCTACCAAGTTCGGAAGAAGATGTTCAAACACGTGGGTCCCTTAGGCCCCTTCATGACTACCTGAATTGCTGCGTACCTACCAAAATGCCTTCAAAGATGTATCTAAGTTCCAAGACGAATCCAAGAAGCCAAAAACTAGATCATCTTAAACTTAAATCAGTTGCAGATCAAGGCACCCTACCAACTTCTATTTCACACCCATTTCCCATAAAGCACATTCCACTTCTCTGTCTACACTAACAGTACTCTTAAATGCTGACAAAGCTCTGCATACCCAATGCTTAAGTACGCATTCTTGACCCGTGTGAGCAGTGGCTGGGATTTCTTGCCCCTGCCTCTCTTCTGTAGCACAGCCCCTGCTCAGAACCCAAACCTCTGCTTGGAAAATAGACCAGAATGCATTCCCGAGCTTGTGTCAGGAGAAACCTCGACGCATGTGACAATTTTAACAAAGCCACATGCTAGAGGATTGATAAAAAATGTTTACGAGACTTTTGGTTCTGACATTTTCAAAGCAACAAAAATCAGATCTTTTGTAGCATTACCATTAACCTTCTCCCGACTGAAGTAGCCATTGGCTGTAAATTGTATCGGTTATGGGTTTGGGCAACATTTATGATTTAGGGGGTTAAAGACCTCCCATTCATCTCCAGAGCCCTGTTGTTGGGAAGATTGTGGAGTGATGTTACCCCTAGGGTAGCCTGTGTTTACACAATCTCTTAGTGGCTGGGGTTAATGACCCCTCTCGGTGGCAACTGTAAGGTTGGCTGCTAGGAGCACGATTTTAGTCAGGCTACCCCTAAAGACATGGTAGAGAGTATATGCTGGTGTGTGCTGCACAGAAACCTCTTGGGGGTGGTTAAGAATTTATTGAAAACTTCTTCAGGGTTACTGTGTTTTGCTTAAGTGTAGTCTGTAGTGAAGACGCAATGTACAAATACATTACAACTATGTTAACAAGAGTCATGCTTCACTTCAATGGAAGATGACAGAAAAAGAAGGGAGCATTTCGAAAAGGTACCCTTGCTTAACCCTACCAGGACTATGCTGGAAATGTAATACATGTAGTGTGTCTACAAATCAGTGTGGTAAAATGGCTTCCAATTTTGAGGAGTAAAAAAGGAAGAAAAAGTTGTCAAACTTGTGAATGGTCAACAAATATCTAAAGAATTAATAACATGCAGGAAGCCTCTTTATTATGTTTATCTGTATGGCTCCATATGTAGAAACAAACTTAGACTTAGGGTAACATTAAAAACAACATAATGTAAAAAGCTGAATGTACAAAGGCAAAGGTTGATAACATATATTATATAGCCCCTCCACTACTCATGGGTTTGTGGAGACTTTTTGTTCACGTTTCTGATTATAGTGTAAGATAATACTATTCAGCACTAGAAATCATTGACTCAAATTCTCATCCAGTATAGTGCATGTCATGATTTATGGCAGTATATTTCAAGAAAGTTTTCTTTGAAATCACAGTTAAAAGTTTTGACACTGTGACAGTGTGAGATAAAAGGTAACATTACAGCAAAAATGAAGTATTCCAAGCCCTGACTACTGCAAGCAAAACTCCTGTTTGCTTTACCAAGATAAAAAGAGCCAGATTTCAAACACAGTACGTTGACCTTGAATGACCTCGTGATGTTGCCAAGCAACGTGACACCCTAAGAATGTTTCAGCTGTTAGTGTCAGAACTGTGCACAGTTAGCCTTTATTCATCCGCGAACAATTAGATTTAGTAACGGAATCAGCAACTCATTATGGAAGGGCATCGGCGGCATCGGCGGCTCAGGCTTGAAGTCGTGCACTTGGTAAACTTTTAAGGATCGACAGATCGATGACTGTTGCTTGGGGTCTAGTTGTATGGCATGTAGGCTACACTAAACTGCTTTGTTTATAAAAAGTGAGCAAGAAGATGTTAAAAACAGGATTGGAGGAAATCTTTACTAATACTATACATGTATCCACTTCCTGAAACTGTGTGTACTGAAGCACAGAATTTCCCCTCAGACTCTGTTTTCATGTAATTGTTGATCATCTAATTCAGCACTATCTCTTTTAGATCCAAAAACAAACAAATTGAGTTGTTGTGGAAATCACAGAGGCACGGTCTGGCGAACCCTGAGTCTGTAAACTAGCAAACGACCTGTGTTTATTCGTTTACATGTACATTTAAATGATTATGTAGCAAGTGGCAGGATAGAGCTGGAGGGGCTGGTTACCATATGTATGTATGAAACTGTTTGAGTAATAAAAAACAGAGCAGTAGTTTGTTAGGCTAGACAATGTAAAGGTAAACATTATGTGTTAATTATAGAGTGTTCTCTGTACAAAGATACATGTAATACCCTTGTTAATGTTAAACTTGTATAAGAGAAATATGCACACCTAACAAAGGTAGACTTGTTCAAATATCTAATGACATCAACTAACTATGACGTTTTGAAAGAACTGTGTAAGTTCGTTTACACTTGTTTTAAGAAGAGGGATGAAGCATGTAGGATATAGATATAAGTTAGGCATATTGTTTACCTGTTGTTATTCACTTGTTATTCACTCTCTATTTTTCTCCACGCCCAGAAACCTGACCTGTACCCGCCCATTCACGTACGAGACCCCCGCCGCCTGTCGCGACTGTGGCGTAGGAACGAGCCGGCCGACTTACCGGTACCCAAGTTCAAGGTGGACGACTTCTACGTGGGGTCTCCGCCGCGCCGCCAGATCACGTTCTCCAACCTGAACGACAACATCAACTCGGGTTTCCTCCAGGTAGGGGGGCCGTTTAACAAAATTGCAGTAGAATAGCCTGAGCTAGATGGAATAAGAACTAAACACTACTATGTACTTCTATAAAACTCTATGAACAAACTCACTCACTCACTATCCATTGTTTGATACTGCTGCTGGGATCCCTGACGCAGGGGTAGGCAGCAGTCGGCTAGTCTTCACACTCCGCTTCCATGCAGCTCTGTCCAGTGGGTTCACCCCTGTAAGACCGCACGCCTTGATGACCCTCCTATTCCTAACACACTCCATCCAAGTTTTTCTTGGTCTACCACGACCTGTTGCCTGACACTTTCAGTTTGGTGATGGTGTTAATACAGTCACTTGATCTTTCTACATGACCAAATCACCTGAGACGGCGAGACTGCAGCACTGAGGTAATGTCTGGGATGGCAAGTTTATTGAGTAGGCTAGATGATGGAGTTTCATCCTGGGGTTTGATGCTGCAATTCCATCTGATCATGGCACGGTCATTGTGGTGCAACCGCTTTAGATATAACTAATAAAAAATACCCCCCCCCCCCCCTGCAGGAGATGTGTAAGAAGTTTGGAACCATTGAGGAGATGAAGATCTACCACCACCCCAAAACCAGGAAGCACCTGGGGCTCGCTAAGGTCGTGTTCGCCACGACAACGGCAGCCAAGGACGCGTCCAACAAGCTTCACCGTACCTCCGTCATGGGGAACATCATCAGTGTGCAGATAGACTCCAAGGGTCGGTTGGAATTGTATTTGTAAGGCCTAGAAAAAAAATGTTGTGTTTTAGAGTTACCAAGACAACCCGAAAAGTGACAGACAATTGAAAAGACCCGTTAAATCTTTTTGTTGGCAATGCCACACTTTATTCTGTGCAGATTGACTCCAAGGGTTGGTTTGAATTGTTTCTGCTTGGGCCTAGGAAAAAATGTCTCAAGTTGGATGATCAACCTTAAAAAGTGTTATATACATGTAGATTGAAAAAGACCCACCAAACCTTTTTGTTAGCAATGGCACCCTTCATTGTTTTAACTGTATTTGTTCAATCACTATTTGCTGAAATCTTGATATAACGCACACACTGTTTTCCTATACCTATTTATTGCTAGTGTCTTCACTACTTTTATATCAAGTACACTCTTTGTTACAATAATTCTAATATTCTTAGAATAGAATGTTTTTGAGACATTTAACAATATAGTTAACTTTCATACTTGATAAGGTTTAACAATATATCAAGAATAAAGGATGGAATGAGCTAAATCCAGCTTTTCAATTTCAGAATTACTACTAAGCAGGGTTGTAGCCAGCACCCGTCCTTCCATCCTTTGAAGTAATTTTTGCTGATGGGGACGGAAAAATGTTTTGTCCATTTTGCCTCTTTGAGCAAAATTTAACCCTCAAAATGCAGGAAGTAGTGTTTCGGGGGGGTCTACATTTAAAAATTTTCCTTTGGACCATGCCTCCGGACCCCCTAGGAACGCTGCGCCAAAGCCATTCAAAATCAAGGGAACAGAAAATGATTTCGGGCTGGCTACAACCCTGCTACTAAGAAAACACTTGTTGAGTTTAGTGTTTTACTCCTAGAGTTGTCATGACTACTATGATTGACAGCTGTCACTCCCCTGCAGGGAAGATCCGTGAGCAGCTGTACGACAGTATCGTGCACAACAAGCCGAGCCAGGAAGCGCCGCAGGTCAGCAAGGCCGACCCGCGCCGCTTGTCGCTGGACGAGCGCCCGCACGCCTTCATGCCTCCGCAGCGAAACCTTCCCATCATGCCCGAGGTCAGTGCTCAGAAGCTTAGTATAGTACAAAATAAATCACGCAAATGGACAAATTCTCTTTTCAGGTAGCACCCACTACACTGAATCTCCATTAGTGTTAGCGCTCTGACTTGGAGGAAAGGAAGAAACCTCTGTAGCTTCTCAGTTTGGGGTCAGCCAATCTTTACTTTTCATCATCTTTGCAGCCACCTGTCTGAATTGTGTTGAAAAGAACTTTTAAAAAGAGCTTTTTTATCAATTGATGAAATTTTAGCCACAGACTCCATTCTACTTTCATGCTGAGTTGTAAGTCCATCATTGGAAGTCAGTCTGGAGGGAAAAAGGGAATTTCAAAAAAAACTTATAAAGGTTCTATTTGTATGTACATATACTTGGTAAATAGTTAAAGCCAGCAGATTATAGGTGGATCTCCCTATAACTTTCTTGATAAAACTGTTCCTTCAGGAGGT
This sequence comes from Branchiostoma floridae x Branchiostoma belcheri, assembly GCA_019207045.1. Lineage (NCBI taxonomy): Eukaryota > Metazoa > Chordata > Leptocardii > Amphioxiformes > Branchiostomatidae > Branchiostoma > Branchiostoma floridae x Branchiostoma belcheri. The sequence goes on along the minus strand of CM033036.1, from coordinate 1,253,563 downwards.
TAGAAATTTCCGCCTGATAATGAATATAAGAAGTAGACCTGTGTGGCGGACTGCTTATCTTGTGTTGATTATAATTTTCATCCTAAACAGTTCTGAAGTGATAAGATATTACTAGATGTTTCCAAAATCTGACATAAAGCACCTTTAAGATGTATTAGTGTGGACGCGAGTGTGAGACTGCCTTTTCTGTTTCCCTGCAGGCTCACCACAGACCTGAAGCCCCCCTCCCCCCGGCACCACTCCCCCCCGCACGGCACGACGTGGTACCTCCCGTGTACCCACCTGTCCCTCCTGAGGTGCACCCTGCAGGTGTTCCGCCTGGTGTTCCCCCAGGTGCTGCAGGTGTGCCGCCAGGTGTGTACCAGCAGCCCCCCAGGCCAGACGGACACAAGGGGTACTACAGTGACCCCCGGCGGAGACTGTCCTCCGAGGGCGGCGCGTTCGCTCCTTACGACAGCGTCTCCGCCCACAGCTCGTTCCCGCGCCCGCCCGCGGGGATGGACGACCAGGGCTACTACAGCAACACGCCCTCCAGCTACTCCGGGCAGGGCTACCACGGCAACAGTTACCATAGCAACACGCCCAGCCTGTCGGAGAGCACGCCCAGCTACGTCCCCACCCCCTCCAGTTTCCACAGCAGCGGACAGACTCCGCAGAGCTATCCGGGCGGCGTACAACCGCCGAACTTCGCAGTCCACACGCCGGGAAGCTACTACTCCGGTACGCCTGTTGGTTTCCACGGCAACACGCCCCAATACTCCGGCAACACCACTGCTCCAGTTACGGTGGTCGCTACCACTGCCAGCACCACGGCGAGCGTTGCCACGCCGACACAACCGCCGGAGGACCCTGCACAGAACGGCGGTGAGAAACCCACGGATAAGGGCAGCCTGAGTCTGGACTCGCGTATCGAGTTACTGCTGAAACAGCAGAGAACGTTCCCCGCGCTCGGCGGCATGTCGCCCAGCTATAGCGAGGAGGAGAAGGGTGAAAGGTCGCCCACGCCGCCCCCCCTGGAGTCCTTCACGCCCCCTCACGACTCCTCCCCCCGCCCCCCTCCCCAGAATTCCACCCCCTCCTCACTACAGCTTCTCAAGACGGACGACCTGCTGGAGGAAATCTCGCCCGGCTCCTTGGCAGACAGTGATGAGGACAAGAACAAGAAGGGCGCTGGCAAGGAGGAGGAGGCTGTCACCATGGTTACAGACAGGAATGCTGAGGTAGGTCATCACTTAAGGTTATTGTAAGAATATAAATTATAATGTTGATTTATAGTTGGAATAAACAAATAAACACAAGGCAAAGAGAACTGGTCAGCTTGAAGGTAAGTAATGACACTGAAGCTTTAGAAAATATGGTTGTTTTTTTATAATATCTGGTGTATTTTGCCAGCCAGTAGGTACCCAATGTGTTGAGTAATGGGGCTCTTTAACGTGGTCGAGGCACCTCCTCGAGCACAGGACCCCCGTTTTACGTCCCTCCCGGAAGACGATTTCGTGGAAAGCTTCGTGAGGCTACAGCAATCCGGACGTCCTTGGTTGGTCCCCCGTCCAAGCACTGTCCGGACCGCGCGTTGCTTACCTTTATCACTCACACTCGGTATGAAAGTACTCAGTATATCAGTATAAAAGTTATTGAAGAAGGTATGATCTTTCATCCAGCAAGTGTAGTTTCTTTGTACAAAAATATATATTTTGTCATCTACTGCTATATGTATTATCTGAATACTGAAAGCCTGACATCCCTACCCTATGCCCAGGTGGCCATAGCACGCTTGATCAGTGCCAGGTGTCCACAGCACAGTTTACTAAATGCCTGTATTTCCCCCAGGTGCCCACCCCAGTGATGGATGAAGAGAAGGGGGAAGGCGACATGGACATCTCGTCAGGAAACGACTCGGATGACGATGACAAGATGAGTCTCTCCCCCCTCAGCAGCCCCGAACAGTCCAAACTGGTCGTCAACCCTCCCCCTACTCCAGTCTACCCCCCGAACGTCCCCCCTCCGAACTTCCCGCCCCCCAACATCCCTCCCCCCATGATCCCCAACCCCAGCGTCCCCCCGCCCAACATCCCCCCTCCCAACATTCCACCCCCCGGGATGGAACCGTCCGCCCCCTCCATCCCCCCGCCGGGCCTCCCCCCTCCCCTCTCCCCCCTGTGTCCAGCCTCCCCATGCCCCCCTCGTCCGTACCCCCCTATAGCAGTAACTTCACCAACCCCATGTTACCCAACCAGCAGCAACAGCACCTGGCCCGCATGGGTCTGTGGCGACCCGGCATGCACAACTACGGTAACCATGGCAACCAGCAACCCAAGGGGCCCTTCCCCTTCCTGCCTCCACTCTCAGCCAATCAGGGCCCGCCACGCCAGCCGCAGATGCGGGGACCGCGCCCGTTCGGCCAGGGCGCGACCTTCCGGCCGTGGCGACCGATGTTTGACCCCACGGTGCCGCCGCCCGGATACGTCCCGCCCGTGGAGAAGGTGAGTCTCCATGGCAACAAAGGTTCAAACAAACAAACAAGAATCATGAATTCCAGATAACACAATTCAAATGTCAAATACCAGAAGAGTGCACAGCCTTTCCTGGGTGACCTGCTTGAACTAAGACACATTCTTAGTGCCAACAATAAGCACTTAGACAAGCAAAGTTATATTTTAAAACTGAGTTTTGTACTAAATTGTAGCATCTGTAATGTTTACTTTGGATATATATATATATCTTTCATTGCTTTTAGGTTACTTTTGATTGTGAAACTTACTGCATTTCAGGCGATGAAGGTTCCTTCTATACAATGTATGTTGTGTCTAGCAATGAGTAAATAAACCATTGTATGTCGATGAAGATTAGACATAAAGGTAATAAGATACTCCAAATAGCAATTACTCAAAGAAGTGGATCATATGATTTTCGAAATGGTCAGACGTTTCACGTAGAATCCACTACCCTTCGTCAGATGTTTCAGGCAGAATTCATTACCCTTTGTCCGACATGTTCCACTACCTTTTGAATCGATAAACCATTCATATAAATCGATGACAGGTGGACCCGCACAAGCAGACGATCGATGGAGTGATGGAGCGGATCGTGTGGGAGCTGATAAACAAACAAACAAACAAACAAATAAACAAACCCTTCCTGTACCTCCCCCCAGGTGGACCCGCACAAGCTGACGATCGATGGAGTGATGGAGAGGATCGTGTGGGAGCTGATAAACAAACAAACAAACAAATAAACAAACCATTCCTGTACCTCCCCCCAGGTGGCAGACGATAGACGGAGTGATGGAGCGGATCGTGTGGGAGCTGATAAACAAACAAACAAATAAACAAACCCTTCCTGTACCTCCCCCCAGGTGGACCCGCACAAGCAGACGATTGATGGAGTGATGGAGAGGATCGTGTGGGAGCTGATAAACAAACAAACAAACAAATAAACAAACAAACCATTCCTGTTCCTCCCCCCAGGTGGACCCGCACAAGCAGACGATCGACGGGGTGATGGAGCGGATCGTGTGGGAGCTGATAAACAAACAAACAAACAAACAAATAAACAAACCATTCCTGTACCTCCCCCAGGTGGACCCTCACAAACAGACGATAGATGGAGTGATGGAGAGGATCGTGTGGGAGCTGATAAACAAACAAACAAACAAATAAACAAACCATTCCTGTACCTCCCCCAGGTGGACCCGCACAAACAGACGATTGACGGAGTGATGGAGATAATCGTGTGGGAGCTGATAAACAAACAAACAAACAAATAAACAAACCATTCCTGTACCTCCTCCAGGTGGACCCTCACAAACAAACGATTGATGGAGTGATGGAGAGAATCGTGTGGGAGCTGATAAACAAACAAACAAACAAACAAATAAACAAACCATTCCTGTACCTCCCCCAGGTGGACCCTCACAAACAGACGATAGATGGAGTGATGGAGAGGATCGTGTGGGAGCTGATAAACAAACAAATAAACAAACAAACAAACAAATAAACAAACCATTCCTGTACCTCCCCCCTAGGTGGACCCTCACAAGCAGACGATTGATGGGGTGATGGAGAGGATCGTGTGGGAGCTGAAGGAGATCATGAGGAAGGACCTGAACAGGAAGATGGTCGAGTCCTCCGCCTTCAAGGCCTTTGAGACATGGTGGGACAGGGAGGAGGAGAAAACCAAGGTGGGCACCTTCTTAAAAGAAAGTGAAAAGTATTTAAAGCAAAGACTGTTCATAGTAGACTTAAGAAAATGCAGATGAACATCAGAATGGAAGAGTAAACCAAGGTGGGTGGCTTCTTAAAGTATAACGACAAATATTTAAAGTAAAGTCTGTTCTTAGACCAAGGTGATACCTTCTTATAAGAGAGTAAAAAATACTTGAAGTAACGTCTGTTCTTAGACTAAAGACGATGTAGATGAACGGAGGAGAAAACAAAGGTGGGTACCTTCTTAAAGGAGAAGGAATTATACTGAAATTAAATTTGGTTCTTGGCCTTAAGTGAGTCCAGATAAACTTGAGAATTGGGAAAGAAAAAAAACATGTTGGATCGCTACTTTAAGGAGAAAGACAAAATGATAAGAAAAAGACCCAAAAACTGGATTGGTTCTTGGCCTTAAGAAAATCCAGATGAGGAGGAAGGAAAAAACAAAGGTGGTTTTTCTCTTGAAGGAAACCAACAAGTTAGTCATTGGTTGTTAATTTAAGAAATACTTTAGTAAGAGTGGTTCTTTGGATTAAAGAAAATCTTGATGAACTTCAGAATCTAGGCTGAAAAAGCCAAGGTAGGTCAAGAAAAGGAGAAATACAAAGCCCTCCAGAAAAATTTCCAGGAAACCCCAATTTCTTAACGAAAGTCTGTTTCCACAGATCTCAACTTTAAAATCACTTTATCTAGGTCATGATTCAGATGACAAATGTTTCCTGTGTTCAGCCTCTTGAAGATGCTTTTTTTCTTTTCTTCAGGTTCCCGTTAAGTCTGAAGAGAAGGACGAGGACAAGGTCGTGGAGCCAGAGGTCAAGGTCAAACCGAAGCCCAGCAAGTCGCTGTTCGACCAGCCGGCGGCGCTGCCCAGTATCTCCAACATGGACAGCTTCAGCCCGTTTGGACCCTCAGGGCTAGGGGGCCTTGGCCTGGGCATAAGGGCGGCCATGCCACGGATGCCTTCCTTCAAGGTAATCCTTATTCTTTAGAATTTCTGGAAATTAAACCTCTGCTAATTTGTCTGAGTGGCATCTTAAAACATTTTTTTCATACCAAATTGCGGATATTGATGTCAACCCAATATGCATACTTTTGAAAATCAACAACATGGGCTTCCAACATTGAGTGGGGAAGTGGGGAATGATTTTTTTTAATTAGATGAAAACAATTATTTAGAATTCTTTTGTACCCATCCATCAACATTCGCTACAGTTCCATTCTTTCTTAATTCATTAATGAGAAAACAATGGAAAGTCACAATGCCAATTTAGCCAACCCTGAAACATTAAGCTGAAGACAGCCCCTTTAACAAGTACATATACATTGCAGCTCCCCTTCTTGTGGTCCTCTTCATCATACATAACTGGATGAAACATGTTTGTTCCTCACAGATGAAGAGAAAACCCCCAGACTCCCCTGCGGCAGAGGATGGACACCCCCGTAAGCGGTCCCGGTTGGCGTCTCCCTCCATGGACGACGGGTCAGCATCAGGTAAGGCTAAGACTCCTCTGTCTTATTGGAGTGGTCCAAAACGTTATCGTGGGGTCATGTGGGGTAACTAGGGCATTAGGTCCAAAGCCCAGAGGTCCTTGGTTCAAATGCTGTCACGCTACCTATCTTATGCCCGTGGAAAACACAACTTTCCCCGCTGCACCCAGCTGTAGAAATGGGTACAGGGTTATACGGAATATTCTTGACATTTGAATGTCAAGAAAAGCTTTCTTGTACTACTTTGCTGTTTAAGAATTTTGAAGTTAGCATCTGTTTTTAGGTTTGGTTCACCTATTTCCAAGAATTATTTGCGAGCCTGGCTTCAAATTAGCCTGATGTTGGGAAGTTTGTAACAATTGTTTTTGTTTTTGTTAACCAGACTCGGACGCTGACAAGGAGGACATGTTGAGTCAGGACTCGGACCTGTCGCGCCACGGGACGCCGCTGTTACGGCGGGCGCACAGCCTGGACAGCGAAGGGTCAGAGGTCAGGGTAGTGCCACGCCCGGAGGGAGAACAGAAGAGCATCATCGAAGATGATGATGATGAAGATGGGGACGAGGAAGAGGAGGATGAGGATTATGATGAGGACGAGGACCTTGCAGAAGCTGATGGTACTTCTTACTTTGTGTGCAAGTTTTCATCTTACTATTTATGTTTCTGTGACCTTCATGGAAGGGAATCATTGCTTTTGCTACATTTCCTCTCCTACAAACAAATAAGGTCAATGACCTATACCAGATGTCTGTCACCATGGTTACTGGTAATGTAGCAGACACCCTGTGGTGTTTGGTTACATGATGTAGCAACTGGCAGGTAGGAGATAGCCAGAGGGGCTGGTCATCATGGACAATGGATGTTTGAGTAGAAATACACAGAGCCAGAGTTCTCCCCAGAGGATGGAATAATGGAGGCCCTCCACTATACTCCTAGCCCAGCTCCACTTTACTACTTTTGAAATTTAGTGTGTTTCTCCCCTATTCTGTTGGTTAGTTTTGCTAAAATGAATGAAAATTCCCAGATTTTGTGCCAAGTGGCATCACTTTTCCTGTTGGCATTGTCTGATAAAACTTGTGAATTGGCGATGCTCAAAACAAGTTTTGCCACTTCACAACAAAGGAATCACTACAATATGTTATATTTGTAGTATTTGACACCCTCTGTCATTGCAAAATGAAACCATTTTCATGAAAGCGCAGCACATTGGTTCAGGTTATTTTTGTCAGCCCCTCCACTATATTAAAAAAATTCTGGGGAGAACTCTGCAGAGCAGTAGTTTGTTAGGCTAGACCATGGGAAGTTAAACATTGTGTATTTGCTTGCAAATGTTGACTAAGTCCGTTTGGCGCGTTGACACACCCGATCCCTCAATCTCGGAAGTTAAGCAATGTGCGGTCCGGACAGTACTTGGATGGGAGACCACCAAGGAGGACTGGATGCTGTAGCAGGGTCATACCAAAGACCTTTAAAATGGTACTTACTTCTTTCTCTACTAAGAGGAAGAGTATGGAAGCTAAACACACTTCACTACCGGTGGACTGGCCCCCTGCTGTAGTGACTTATATATGTGTGACCCCAGGGCTTAAAAACGGAGATGGGAGCCGGGCCTACGCATCACAATGTGATGTATGGCAACTTTAGCTTTTAGCATTGTAGATTCTTATCACATTTATTTTCTCCATTTTTGAGTCCATCTGTCTGTATTTTCTCCAGCCTCAGATGAGGAGTTTCCTGAGGATGAGCTGATGGTGTCTGAGGATGAGGATGAGGCTGATGATGAGAGTGATGGGAGTGAGAGTGGGGACGACTCCGACTCTTACCTCAGCTCCTCAGACGAGGAGGAGACACTGGCAGATGTCACGGAGACGGAACGGTGGGTTGTTTCTCCTCAAGTCTTTGTATGTTCACAACTGCTAAGTACAAAGCTTGGAATGTTCAAGAGATGCTTTCGTTGGCGACAGAATATTCAGATTCTCCTCAAGTACAGTTTGTATGTTCAGAACTGGGTTTCGCCTGAAGTCCTCTCTGTTCAGAACCGCTAACACAGCTAGACATCTTCATGATATGATCTGTGTTGGCTGAAAGAAGATTCAGAGTTATGTACCCTTGGTAACCCTGTCTCCTTGGTAACCCTGTCTCCTTAGTAACGAGTCACCATGGTAACCATGTGTTTCTCCCCAGTGAGTTCAGCGAGGCGGAAGACTCGGAGCAGGTTCTGGACTCGGACGCGACTCTGTCGGTCTCCCACCAGCGTTCAGCAGAGCTGGGCCAGGACCAGGCAGGGCCGAGGGTTATGGTGTCTCCGGGTCAGGAACAGGCTCAGAGGTACGGCTTCATGTTCAGGGATTGTCAGGTTATGATGCCAGCTCTGTCTGTCTGTAGAGTACAATCATTTCTCTCGTGGATGATGTTGTGAGCTGATATCCAATTATAAAGTGCATTTGAACTTTTCTTGAATTTTGTTTTTAACGAACTTTCCATGACTTTTCTACTTTGTTCTGCAGCATCCAGCCGCCTCCAACGCTGGCTGCCAGGAAACAGGGCCTAGCAACCCCGGAACACGCCTACAGCAAACAGGCTACCTCGCCCTCCGTACTGTCACCACGGTTACCGTCACCACGGTTACCATCGCCACAGTTACCGGGCGTGTTGATCCCCGGCAGCGACAGTAGGACTCTCCCCTTAGATGGAGCAACTGTCGCACACGGGGAGGACATCAGGTCCGGGCTGGATCCTCACCTCCAGCTCAGGCACCTGCACAGAGTCCCCGCGGGGCCTGCAGGACCGGAGGACAGGGTCGGAGCCTCGCCTGTCCGACCCACGCTGCTGCTTCCCGAGAGGAGCGCGTTCGGGTTCATGACGGAAGCGACGGGCGCGGTGTTGCCGTCGTCGCCATTCCCCATGGAGGACCTTCCGAGAACGCCAGGCGGGAACATCGACCTTCCCAGAACTCCCGGGCGGGGGATGACCCTACAACTCCCGACCGACCCGGCGGCCGTTCCCGGCTTCCTGGCGCCAACGCAAGCGGGAGCGACGGCCATCCCGTCCTCCCCGTGGCGTGGAATCCCGCCATCGCCCTCCACCAGCTTGCCCGTACCGTCCTTACCTCCACTCCTCGCTCAGTTCGCGGACATCGTGACTCACGAGGCCATGCAGAGAGACGTCGTTGCCAAGGACGACAGTTCCGAACCTCCCGCCGCTCCGACGGACGCCGCGACAACGCCTCCTCAGCTTCTCGCTTCTCAGGGGAAATTTTCCATTGCCAGTTTGCTCTCGCCCCAGCAGCCCACCCGTACGGAGCCGTTGGCGCCCGCCAGGCTACATCCGGGTCTCCCCATCACCAGTGAGGAACACCTGCGCATGCTGCAGGCCAACTGCCAGCTCCCCAGGTTCCAGTCCCCGCCCAGACCTGTACAGCCTCCCGTACAACACTTGTTGCCAAACCAGGACCAGCTGCTCTCCAGAGCGAACAATCAGGCGGCAAACGTCCTGGCCAACGAGCTCTTGTCCCCGTCGAAGCAGACCGTCGCGGACTTGCTCGCGGCAAGTAGAACTCTTGAGAGAGACGTCGACGTTGAGGGGAGCGACTCGGAGAAGACCGAGACGTCTTCCGAGCCGGAAGTTTCCTTGGAGGAGTCTCAGGAGCGGACGCCGCGGCAGACAGTCTGCCCCTACATGCTGGAGCACAATTACGCCGCGCCACTTCCTGAACACAACTACGCGGCCAGGCAGCCTCCGTCGCCAGCCAAGCCGTCTCTCACACACAAACAGTCCAAAACACGCACAGAGGAGCCGCCTGTTGTAGCGGCTCCCCCTGTCTGTTTGCCCGTGAACATCAAGACAGAACCTCCTCATGTAGAGGACCTGCCCAAAGACAAGGAAAACGAGGCGCCGATCGAAGTGAGTATTCCCTCAGTCGACTTGGTCACGACAGAGAAGGAAGAACCGAAACAGCATCGGAAAACTGCGGAAAAGGAGAAGGAGCAGATTCTCCGAGAGCAGATCACCAACAAGATCAAGGAGGAAGCTGTGAAACCCGAGCCGCTGAGGTTCGACCCCAGAGACAACCTCATGGAGATGGAGGTTTGAACTTTGAACTTTACTCTTTAACCTTACAACTGTCATGTCACATGCAGAATACAAAATTAGATCAGATTAAGGTAAAGAAAACCCTAACAAGCTGCATACCAATCAAATTATAAGCAATATTCTACTGTTAAAAAGCACTTTCGACCAATTACTGAAGTCATCTATCCGCAATATCACATGTTAATAAGATCACGTGTCTGTAACTCGCGCGAGTTTACGTTCTGAAGGGATTGGTCGTCAGTATTGATTCTGTTAGAAAAATCCACACCTTGTGTTGGAATAAAGTTGGCATTGTATTATGATTTCTAGTGATACTACCAACACAGATCAGCCTCCATGATCATTGGTGTAACCTTGTGGTACTAGTACATGTGTGACAGTCATGTCGGATGTGGAATGCAAAATTAGATCAAATTAAGATGAAGGAAACCCTACTTAATAAAATTATCAGCAATAAAAGTTATCAGCAATCAATGGTCTAGAGTTCAAAACCATTACAGAAAGAATACTAATTATTTGAAGTTGAATGAAAATACTTGGTGTCACCTTGAGTTTACGTTCTGAAGGGATTGATCGTCAGCATTGATCCTGAATAAAATTCAATCCATACCTTTTCAATGTGTTGGAAGAAAGTTTAGCATTGTTCTCTGATTACTAGACTAATACTACCAACACAGATGAGCTTCCCTGATCATTGATGTAACTTTGTCCTACATGTGCAGGTCCTGTACGAGTTCCTGAAGACTGGGATTGACCTGGAGGATGTGAAATATCTGCAGAGCAGCTACGACTCCCTGCTGCAGCAGGACAACAGTGGGGTGGACTGGCTCAACGATACACACTGGGTCTACCATCCTCATATCCTTTCAGCTCACAAACTGGCAGGAATAGCTTAATAACACAGGTTCTGCATGTATTGTATATTGGGTCTACCACCCTCATATCCTTTCTGAGCATAGTAACACTGGTTCTGCATGTATTGTATAGTGGGTCATATCCTTCCTGACTATGGGTGTGCTCACATAAACTGGCAAGAATATCATACTCATAGTAGCACGGGTTTTGGGACAGTGGAGTTTTCTTTTACACAACCATTTAATCTAACCTGCTAATGTTTCGATGCCTATCAGACATCTTCCTCAGAGCTTCTATCTGAAGTTCTGCTTCTCACCGCTATATGTTAAGCTGAAGAAGGTGGTGCTTTTTTTGCGGTATCAAAACATCACCAGATAAGACTAACTGGTTGTGTAAAAGAAAACTCTACTTTCCTATGACCTACCAACCTATTGAAATCATTTTCGGAACACTGGTTTTGCATGCATTGTTTAACACTGGTTATTTCTATATCAGATCTTCCTGTCTTTCAAACTTCAAAATAACTGGTATTTTGTATACTTCATACTTTATAATCTTGCTTGATGAACTGCTGTGTGATAGCTCCTTTTCAGCACAAGCCCAGGTTATGTCCTTAACACGTCTCACCTACCAGAATTCCCAACCCTCCCCGCAAGCGGCGGAAAGACGACCCGACCCTGGGGGACCACAAGACAGGCTGCGCCAGGAGCGAAGGGTTCTACAAGATCTCCTTCAAGGAGAAGACAAAGTACCTGCACCGGGCGCGGCTCGCAAGTGTGGTGGAGAAGCCGGAGGATGATCTCATGGTAGGTGGAGACTTCCTGGAATGTTGTAGACTTCTTGGAATGTTGTAGACTTTTTGGAATGTTGTAGGGACTTCCACGAATGTTGTAGAGACTTCCAGGAAAGTCGTAGAGACTGCCAGGAAGGCTATATGGACTTTTAGGAAAGCTTAGTGACTTGTAGAAATGCCCAGAAAAGTTGTAGAGACTTCCAGGAAAGTTGTAGAGACTTCCAGGAAAGTTGTAGGGACTTCCAGGAATGTTGTAGAGACTTCCAGGATAGTTGTGGAGACTTCCAGGAAAGTTGTAGAGACTTCTTAGAATGCTGTAGAGACTTTCAGGAAGGCTTTAGGGACTTTCAGGAAGGCTGTAGGGACTTTCAGGAAAGCTTAGTGACTTGTTGGAAAGTTGTAGAAAAATGTAGTGGCTTCCAGGAAAGTTGTAGTGGTTTGCAGAATAATTTCACTGACATCCAGGAAAGTTGTAGAGACTTCCATGAAAGTTGTAGAAACTCACAGGAAAGTTGTAGAGACTTATAGGAAAGTTGTAGAGACTTATAGGAAAGTTGTAGACACTTCTTAGAATGCTGTAGAGACTTTCAGGAAGGGTGTTAAGTCTTCTAGGAAGGTTGTAGAATCTTTTACAAAAGTTTTAAGGAAAGCCATGTATTCTTCCTGGCTATTTGTAAGAGTTTGACGAGTGTTTTCATCTGTCCCCAGGAATCTCAGAACAAAGCGAAGCAGGCGACGCAGTCCTCACGAGAGGCGCGGTCCAACCAGAGACGGCTGCTGGCCAGCTTCGGGGCCTCGTGCGGAGACATCAGCGACCTTCTCAGGTTCAACCAGCTCAAGGTCAGTCAAGGTCATAATCAGGTTAAGGGTCAAAGGTAATTTTACAGGTGGTAGCAGGGTTGAACAAGTTTTCTAAAATCCACTTGTCCTATCGGGCAAGCACATAAAAAATGTACTTGCCCGAACCAATTTTTCACTTGCCCAAAATTCAAATGTCACTGTTACTAGTATATGCATTTTCACTTCCAGCAATGGAATTCTCTGTAGACAATTGCTTGATGTCATGACTGTAAAAAGTAACAAGTATATAAAAATTGCACTAAAATCAATGGAAAAATCTTACTTACCCGATCGGACAAGTGGGGTAGGACATGCACTTGCCCAAACAGTTTCAGTTTCAGTTTATTTATTTTACCAGCAGTAACACTCAGGTACATAACAACCTGTTTTTCAGGCAATGCTGGGTAAACAAGAATACAATTCAAAACTTTGCAATATTACAATAACACATACAATAGTGCATAACCACTAAACAGCACTTTCACTTGCCCGGGACAATAGGGCTAGTGGACTTGTTTATCCCTGGGTAGCTTTTGTTGTCCCTAGACATGATTTGTGCCCTGTTTATTATTTGTTGACTGATTTATGTTTGTCATTTTTAGTTAGGGTAGGCTGTCTCAGTGGCATGACCACAAAAAGCACAAAGCATGTTTTGTGATGATTTCTGCACCGACAGTTTCAGCTGTTTTCATATGGGTGTGATGCCACTTCTTTCTGCATGGTGGCGCTGTTGTCAAGAAAGTGCCTGATGAAGGCCACTGCAGCAGCAGAAATTCATGGAGATCTTAAAGAATCAAATGCTTTTGTGTTTTTGCCCCTTAAATTGAGCCTCTGGAAGAGCCATCCACAAATGTTTGCGCTGGATCCCATCTAAATAAACAAACACTTACTGAACGTTTCGTGTTTTACAGTTTCGTAAGAAGCAGCTAAGCTTCGAAAGAGTGGTATCCATGACTAAGTCCTGTTTGCGCTGGAGCCAATCTAAATAGATTGAATGTTTTGTTTTTACCCCTATAGTTCCGTAAGAAGCAGCTGAGCTTCAGGAAAAGTTGTATCCACAACTGGGGCCTGTTCGCTCGAGCTGATCTAAATAAACAAACAAACAAACAACACTTACTGAATGTTTTGTTTTGTGTTTTTGCCCCTGTAGTTCCGTAAGAAGCAGCTGAGCTTCCGGAAGAGTCGTATCCACGACTGGGCCCTGTTTGCGCTTGAGCCAATTAGATAAACAAACATTTAATGTTGTGTTTTTGCCCCTGTAGTTCCGTAAGAAGCAGCTGAGCTTCCGGAAGAGCTGTATCCACGACTGGGGCCTGTTTACGCTGGAGCCAATATAAATAAACAAACAAATAAACACTGGTTGTTTTGTGTTTTACAGTTCCGTAAGAAGCAGCTCAGCTTCAGGAAGAGTCGTATCCACGACTGGGGCCTGTTTACGCTGGAGCCAATATAGATAAACAAACAAATAAACACTGGTTGTTTTGTGTTTTACAGTTCCGTAAGAAGCAGCTGAGCTTCAGGAAGAGTCGTATCCACGACTGGGGCCTGTTTGCGCTGGAGCCGATCGCTGCGGAGGAGATGGTGATTGAGTACGTGGGGCAGTGCATCCGGCAGACCATCGCTGACGAGCGGGAGCGGCGGTACGAGGAGCAGGGCATCGGCAGCAGCTACCTGTTCCGCGTGGACCATGACATGATCATCGACGCCACCAAGAACGGAAACCTGGCCAGATTCATCAACCACTGCTGTAACGTGAGTAGATGGCTGTAGAATCTTCCAGGAAAGCTGTAGTCTTCCAGGAAAGTTTCTGGAAAGTTGTAGAGTGAGTGGTGAGGGTGAGTGAGTGAGTGAGTGAGTGAGTGAGTGAGTGAGTGAGGTCAGTGACCACGACATGATCATCGACGCCACCAAGAACGGAAACCTGGCCAGATTCATCAACCACTGCTGTAACGTGAGTAGATGGCCGTAGCATCTTCCAGGAAAGTTGTAGTCTTCCATAAAAGTTTCTGGAAAGTTGTAGAGTGAGTGGTGAGGGTGAGTGAGTGAGTGAGTGAGTGAGTGAGTTAGTGAGTGAGTGAGTGAGTGAGTGAGTGAGTTAGTGAGTGAGTGAGTGAGTGAGTGAAGTCAGTGACCACGACATGATCATCGACGCCACCAAGAACGGAAACCTGGCCAGATTCATCAACCACTGCTGTAACGTGAGTACTCATTGGCCACTGCTGTAATGTGAGTAGATGGCCGTAGAATCTTCCAGGAAAGTTTTAGTGTTCCAGGAAATTTTCTGGAAAGTTATAGAGTCTTCCAGGAAGGCTGTATAGTCTTTCAGTAACATGAGTACTAATCAGCCACTGCTGTAACGTGAGTACTCATCAGCCACTGCTGTAACATGAGTATTCATCAGCCACTGCTGTAACATGAGTACTCATCAGCCACTGCTGTAACATGAGTACTCATCAGCCACTGCTGTAACATGAGTACTAATCAGCCACTGCTGTAACATGAGTACTCATCAGCCACTGCTGTAACATGAGTATTCATCAGCCACTGCTGTAACATGAGTACTCACTAACCACTGCTGTAACATGAGTACTCACTAACCACTGCTGTAACATGAGTACTAATCAGCCACTGCTGTAACATGAGTACTCACTAACCACTGCTGTAACATGAGTACTCATCAGCCACTGCTGTAACATGAGTACTCATTAACCACTGCTGTAACATGAGTACTCATCAGCCACTGCTGTAACATGAGTACTCATTAACCACTGCTGTAACGTGAGTACTCATTAACCACTGCTGTAACATGAGTACTCATTAACCACTGCTGTAACATGAGTACTCATCAGCCACTGCTGTAACAGGAGTACTCATTAACCACTGCTGTAACATGAGTACTCATCAGCCACTGCTGTAACATGAGTAGAGCCTGTCCAGATTCATTAAACTGAAACATGAGTATAGGGCCATAAAATCTTCAGAAAAGTTTGTCATCTAGAAAAGTTTCTGGCAAGTTGTAGTCTTTCAGGAAGGCTGAGTGAGTAGATGAGTGAGTGAGTGTGTGTGTGAGTGAGTGAGTGAGTGAGTGAGTGAGTGTGTGTGTGTGTGTGTGTGTGTGTGAGTGAGTGAGTGAGTGAGTGAGTGAGTGAGTGAGTGTGAGTGAGTGAAGAGTGGCTAAGTGAGAGCGGTGAGTGAGTGGTGAATAAGTGAGTGAGTGAGTGAGTGAGTGAGAGTGAGTGTGAGTGAGTGAAGAGTGGCTAAGTGAGAGCAGTGAGTGAGTGGTGAGTGAGTGGTGAATGAGTGAGTGAGTGAGTGAGTGTGAGTGAGTGAAGAGTGGCTAAGTGAGAGCAGTGAGTGAGTGGTGAGTGAGTGGTGAATAAGTGAGTGAGTGAGTGGTGAATAAGTGAGTAAGTGAGTGAGTGAGTGAGCGTGAATAAGTGGGAAATGACAAAGTGACAGAAGTGAGTGAGTTTATGTGGATGTCTGTGTTCCTGCCAGACTAACATGATTCCATCTTTCCCGTCTCCCTCCAGCCGAACTGTTACGCCAAGATCATCACTGTGGAGGGCTACAAGAAGATCGTCATCTACTCCAGACGAGACATTGCCGTGAACGAGGAGATCACCTACGACTACAAGTTCCCCATCGAGGACGAGAAAATCCCGTGCCTGTGCGGCGCGGAAAACTGTCGGGGAACCTTGAACTAGGAACAAACTTACGAACTACAAGTTCTCCATTGAACACGAGAAAATTCCCTGCCTGTGCAGCGCCAAAAACTGAAATAGGAACAAGCTTAATTAAGAACTGGGAAGGCGTTCAGGACATTCGAGCCACTGTTCCTCTTTCAGAGACTTTGCCCAGGGTTAGGTTGGTTGGTATACTGTCTCACTTCACAACTTATATGGACAGAAATGTGTTGTTCTTCAGCAACAAAGTAAGCTGCACAGAACTGCAGCTGTGCACGATCGCCCAAATGTCATGTTTGATCGGTTGGAGCGTCACAGACACAGAACTCGAGAGCCAACAGAACTGGACGGTGGAAATTCCGTAGCGCGAGTTGGACGTGTCCTTCCAGCCGACTGATTGGTTCATCTCTGGTAACCATGGTTACAGTGCGGGTGGGCCGTCAGCAGCCATCTTCTCTCCAAGATTGCAGAACGTGAAGAGATGTGTGTATAGGCACACATTGAGAGATACAGATATATAAATATATATATTTTCGCTGTTTGTGTTACAAACAAGAGGACTATTCAATAACGATTTTGTTTTGAGGATGAAAAGAACTTTATTCCTGTCATGAGTTGAATTTCCTGTGCAGATGCTTGTATGTGTCCCTGGTCAGTCCAGGCCTGGTAACCATGTACGTGTGTGTTGACCTTTGTGGAACTTGTAAATACTGTTATCATAGTTCAGATGTCATATTTCTAAGATTTTTTCAATTTCGAATGTTTACAACTAGTATTTTGATACCCTTTTGAGCAGAAAATCGGCTAATGTGACCTTGGTGATATATGACCTTAAGATTTGACCTTTGCAAGTTATACCACCTTGGTAAGGTATGACTTGCAAAAATTGCAAGGTTATTGCAAAACATCACCTTGGTGAGATATGACCTTGGCTTGACCTTGACAACATTTGACCTTGTAAATTTGACCTTGGTACAGCTCCAGCATGTTCCTGTGGGTGAGAAGCAGCACCAGTGAAACACCATGTGTGCCTGAAATGTTCTATGATTATGTACAGACGACTCTCAGCTCAGTTTTTATATTTCTTTACCGAATGATGTAATGTCCCGTAAAAAGACGGAAACCAGGTGTTGCAAAATTGTCCAATTTCTGAGCTTGGAAGCAGTATTTGTGCCACGCTTGTTCCTGAAGGAAGACCATTTTCAGTACCAGCTAACGAGTCCCCGTGTTGTCGAACAATAATTGGTCGGGATCTTGTGCTGTTGTGTGAAGTGTGAATGGAGTTCCACATGTACAAAGTTTCCCTACGCGGTGCGAATAAGCACTGTAATTAGGTAAGAAGTGAGAAAACGGTCCTGACGCTATTTTGTATAGAATGTGATGTATTATATGTTTCTGTACAGTATTAAACCAAATTTCCTATCACAGAAAATCTCTTGCTTTGTGTATTGACTGGAAAAGGGTTGAAGTAGTCCCAAAGCCAATTTGCAGGCTGTAGGGGCAGTGGGTTGTTATCCGCTGTGTCTGGGGCACGGTATTGGGGGCGGATGTCATTTTTACACCTGGAGTGACGTACTCATTTTTACACCTGGGGTGAGGTACTCATTTTTACACCTGGAGTGACGTACTCATTTTTACACCTGGAGTGAGGTACTCATTTTTACACCTGCATGGGGTGAAGTACTCATTTTTACACCTGGAGTGAGGTACTTATTTTTACACCTGGAGTGAGGTACTCATTTTTACACCTGGAGTGAGGTACTCATTTTTACACCTGGAGTGAGGTACTCATTTTTACACCTGCATGGGGTGAAGTACTCATTTTTACACCTGGAGTGAGGTACTTATTTTTACACCTGGAGTGAGGTACTCATTTTTACACCTGGAGTGAGGTACTCATTTTTACACCTGGGGTGAGGTACTCATTTTTACACCTGGAGTGAGGAAAGTCGTATTAAGTGCCACTCGCAAAGACACAACATCTAACCGGGAATCGAACCCAAGACCTATCCAATTGAGGCCACTAGCCAATCATTTGGCCATTCAACGCTGTAGCGGTCGATTCATGCTCAACAATTGCCACCATGGTGATATTCTGCAACATGAAGACATTGACTTGTTTTCTTAACCATTTTTTTCCTTAGCAAATTTTTAATCACCTAGGTCCAGTTTTCTACTCGGGAGGACAGAAGCATGTGTACTTTTAAAATTTGGGAAACTTTGACCTTTGCCACGTTTTGACCTGTAGTTGACCCTTGACCCTTGTGCCATTTCAATCTTCTGGCAGCGGCTTGTAAAAACACGTTTTGAATCAAAACAAACCTGACTGACATGAGGTTTGAAGTGTAGGTAAATGTGGTAGAAGTCATTGCATCTGCATGGCTTAAGGACTCTTTGATGAGTTTCTTCTTCCCATAGATTACACCCGATCCCTCGATCTCGGAAGTTAAGCAACGCGCGGTCCGGATAGTACCAAATCCCTCCTTCCTTCGCTCTCCGTCAGGGTTAAGGTGTGGGGATAATGCCGGGGCCAAAAGGCCAGGGCCCGTGACAGAGAGCGTCTTTAAGATTTTTTTTTTTTTTTTTTTTTTTTTTTTTAAAACTCACTTCCTGTGTCCCATTTACTCTCCTTCTTCTGAGGGCTTCATGGTCTGTCTATCTCCCCTCAGCCTCACGACAACCGACGGACTGACAGGTCGGTATCACCTTGCCCCTAACTACACGCAAAGGATGTTGGGATAGTACCAAATCCCTCCTTCCTTCGCTCTCCGTCAGGGTTAAGGTGTGGGGATAATGCCGGGGCCTTCTTGCTTCCCCTCACGCCGTCCTCTCATTTCACCTGTTACCAGACTTCTGAGACCCTAACCTTCTCCAATACTCACATCTTACTCCAATACTCACATCTTACTCTTCGATCCCATTTCTTCCCTTCACCACCCTTTACCACTGGAAGAATAGCTGGCAATGAATAAAATCAAAGTCAAAGTCACTGTGCTACTCTCCCCCCTCGCCTCTTGCCGGGTTTTCCGTTGATCTTCAGCGTATAGGAAAAAACACTTTACTCTGTGACGCTACTTTATCGGGTTACACTTTCTGGCCCTTAGGAGGCTGGACTCCTGTTGCAATTGAGACATCGACGGTCCTTCCGGCTGCCGCATGGGGCGTATCTGCGGTTTGGCGGGAAACAGCTGCCTTGGTTCAGCCTGCCGCCCCACGGGGCAGAGGGTGGCATGGGCGGGTATGGTGGGGGACCCAGGTGGGTGATCCGGGGCTTGCCTGACAGCACCCTACTGTGCCCTCAGGGGTGCCGTTGCTCTCTCTTTCTCCCTCGCCAGGCGACCCTCTTCCTTGGTCTGGACCATCTTCCAGCGTCGTGTTCCCATATACATCTCGTGGGCGGTGGTCCAGCTAACGAGTTTTCTGTGTTTTCGCCCGCCCCGCCTTGCTCAGGACGCAAACCATCTTCAAGGGATACATGAATGTTGGGATCGAGGCACACCTCTCGTAGCTTTCTCAGATCGAATTCGACCTGCACCGAATCGTCCAGGCACAACGTAGAATCAACATAGAGGGGGAAATTGTCAAAAACATGCCGAACTCTGCCTGTGGCCAATTAGCCATGTGCCGTCAACATGACGGGCCTATTCGTCACACCGGCCTTCTCAAAGAGTGTGCCACATTCCGAACCAAAGATGCGTGTAACTGATAAGACTGGCTGTAGCCAAAAGACGGGATCCTTTGTCTAGGCACCTCCTTGGTCTAGGGCATCTGGAAAAGTAGTTTACGTCGAAAGCAAACGCATATTGAATTTGGAGGGAAATCTGTCTCTACCGATTCCGTACTCAGAATGATACGAAAACCAGCAAGAGGCAGAGGGGGGAAACAGAGGGGGCACATTTGGAATGTGCCGTTTTATCCCGGCCCGAAACGGCCAGAGTCGGGGTGTCTGAATCGAGAAAACCTGTAAAAATGGTCTTTTTTTTTTTTTTTTTTTTTTTTTTTCGTTACCGATTACATCACTGAGCCTCCGGTCACCCTCGAACTAGTATCACTGTGAAATGAAAATACTCTCGTGCTAAAAATACATGAGTTCTTCGGGTTGGACCGCCCGTATCCGGCTTCCTGGGCCTTACATCGACACACATGCGGGAAAAAAATACCCGGTTCGGTTCGGCAAAACTCGCACTTCAATTACACCCTGCGGGAAAAACTGCCCGGTCCAGGCGACGCGAAAAATTGTACAGCATATCAAAGCCTTTGCCAACCATACCTGCGGGTACTTCCCGGACCAGGAAACGTTTGTCTCACAGTCACATCACATCAGAATATGACCAAATATGCCTGCGGGTACTTCCCGGACCAGGTAACGTTTGTCTCACATCACATCAGAATATGACCAAATATGCCTGCGGGTACTTCCCGGACCAGGTAACGTTTGTCTCACATCACATCAGAATATGACCAATTATGCCTGCGGGTACTTCCCGGACCAGGTAACGTTTATCTTACATCACATCAGCACATGGCCAAATATGCCTGCGGGTATTTCCCGGACCAGGTAACGTTTATCTTACATCACATCAGCACATGGCCAAATATGCCTGCGGGTACTTCCCGGACCAGGTAACGTTTATCTTACATCACATCAGCACATGGCCAAATATGCCTGCGGGTACTTCCCGGACCAGGTAACGTTTATCTTACATCACATCAGCACATGGTCAAATATGCCTGCGGGTACTTCCCGGACCAGGTAACGTTTATCTTACATCACATCAGCACATGGCCAAATATGCCTGCGGGTACTTCCCGGACCAGGTAACGTTTGTCTCACATCACATCAGCATACGACCAAACATGCCTGCGGGTACTTCCCGGACCAGGTAACGTTTGTCTCACATCACATCAGAATATGACCAATTATGCCTGCGGGTACTTCCCGGACCAGGTAACGTTTGTCTAACATCACATCAGAATATGACCAAATACACCTGCGGGTACTTCCCGGACCAGGTAACGTTTGTCTCACATCACATCAGCATACGACCAAACATGCCTGCGGGTACTTCCCGGACCAGGTAACGTTTGTCTCACATCACATCAGAATATGACCAAATACACCTGCGGGTACTTCCCGGACCAGGTAACGTTTGTCTCACATCACATCAGCATACGACCAAACATGCCTGCGGGTACTTCCCGGACCAGGTAACGTTTGTCTCACATCACATCAGCATACGACCAAACATGCCTGCGGGTACTTCCCGGACCAGGTAACGTTTTCTTACATCACATCAGCACATGGTCAAATATGCCTGCGGGTACTTCCCGGACCAGGTCTTACAACGTATCAGCACAGCGTCCAAAACATGCCTATGACAAAGTAAAACCTGCCTGGACCAGGCGACCTAATCAATCAAATCACCCCTGTCGGAGCTGTCCAAGTCCGAGCTCGCAAAAGGCCGCCTCTTTTTCGTCGGGGCTTGCCGGGCAATGGTCCCGGCAGGTTTCGCACGAGCCGCCCGCTGCTGGTGGTCGCTTGACCTGGGTGTTGGACGCCGCGGCCGGGTTGTCTGACATGACCTGCACAGGGGCCTGTGCACCGCACTTGGCCCCCTTTCGTGGCGCTCACCTCCTGGCCGTCTGGGAAACCCTTCGCCGCCAGGATGGCGAAGCGGGTAACGGACTGCCAGCTGCTCTGGTTCCGTCCCGCCATCCGGACCGGGGCCTCCGGCGGTTCTCCTGTGAGGGCTCCGATCCTGCCTAGGATCTGTTGGGGTTCCAGTTGAAAGGAAACGTCAGCATCAAGCAAGCCAGCGTAGCCACGTTGGCGTCCCGGGTCTGCAGAAAACAAGTTGACAACGCTGCGCCCGACCAAGGTTGCTTCTGGGCGTAGAATCAAAGCGGCCATGGGTGCGTCCGTACTGTGTCGACGACAACCGACGGACTGACAGGTCGGTATCACCTTGCCCCTAACTACACGCAAAGGATGTTGGGATAGTGCTTGGATGGGGGACCAACCAAGGACGTCCAGATTGCTGTAGCCTTACGAAGTTTTCCACGAAATCGTCTTCCGGGAGGGACGTAAAACGGGGGTCCCGTGCTCGAGGAGTTGCCTCGACCACGTTAAACAGCCTCATTACTCATACTTGGGGTACCTACTGGCTGGTAAAATACACCAGATGATGATTATTATTATTATTATAGACTTCTATGTTATAATTCGTGGTTTAAATGGCCGCGTTCATAATGAAGCTACGTGAAATTTCAGCAGATTTTTCATTCTATGTCGAGCACATTTACCCTATATCGTGGGGAAAAATTGCCAACGTAAACTAAACATTGGAACTTTTTTATGGCAATTACAAACTACGATTAGTCAATCCCCAAAAAAGGCACTTTTTCGCTGCTAGTGTACAAACGCACCACTCAGAACTCACGACTGTGTACCTCCGATCTAGCGCGCGGCTGCAAAACTTTACCTGCTAATTTCTTCAGTTACAAACAAGCTTTCACCAATCTAACTTTTGAGATCAGTTCCGCTGGCTGAAAGGGAATTTCTCACCGCTAAAAAGATGCGTCAGTGCAGCCGTTTATTTTTTGGCTCGTATCTCTTTTAGGCTACCCACTCGGAGTAATACATCAATGAGACCTTAAACAGGAATTGCACAGGAAGGTTTATTTTGTAGTCCCAAATAGGTCCAGACATATGCGTACATCTTTAATGGCCCTTGAGACACTAGTTTACATACAATCTATTTTCAGGCGATAGGGGGCTAGCCTATGTGACAGCCACAAGTAGAAGCGCCACCTACACTATATATTCATGTCTGCATCCTAGACCGTGAAGCCCGCTGGTTTGAACGGGGAGTTAGAAAGGCCATGTATGAGAAAATATACAATCCCACCCTCAACAGAAAAGGGGGATACGTATGGAACGTTCCGGCAATTTGGACATAGCACTACCGCCCCCCCCCCCCCCCCCCCCCGCAACAAAACTTTTAGCTCCTGCAACTAAAACAACAGGTGCTATCCTTTGAAATCCAAATTGTCTTTAGCTTGACTTTGTCTTACCTTTGTTATCTTTGGAATCCAAATTGTCTTCAGTCCGAATTGTCTTACAACGTTTCCTATTGGACATCTAAAATTGTCTTCATTCATAGTTAGAGTATAAAAGACCTGTTTCTTCCAGATAACTTCAGTGTCACTGACGAAAACTGTTGGAATCCAGTTGAAACGTCTGACCGTTTCCAAAACCATATCCAGTTGCTTGAGTAACTACTTTTTGGTGCATGTCTGCATCATCGAAGGCTGCGCGTGGACATCATCTGTTTCCCCTTACAAACCTTGGCATTGTACACAATTGTTCATCTGCTTTACGTTTATGTAAGTTAGGTCACACCACAATTACCTGTAAAATTCTTGTTGGAATCGCCCGCTGTCACTTTTTCGGAAATTTACTACACCTTAAGTTCAATTCAACAGATTTTCACCTTAGATTATTAAGACGCCATCCAACAACTTTCCTGTATAATAAACTGACCTATGTTCTTTTATAACCTCACAATGTGGGTTCATTGCAGTAAAATTTATAATTCAGAAGTACATACATAAAACTTGAACTAAGATAATTTTCAAATACCTAGTGAAATAACTAGTACTTGGGAGGATCCCGGCTGTCACTCAGAAAATATACCAACGATCTTCCAACCCTGCATCTGCTTGGACACCGCATCCTCGTGACTAAAATAAAACGACAAAAATCACGCACTGGTTTGTTGTAGCACCATTTTATTACTGACAAGTCTTCCATCTTAGAGACATGACAGAAGTGAACTTGTACCGTCACAAAAATCTTAAGATTTGGTATCATCATTGCCACGTCTGCTTCTTACAGTGTTCTGGTACTTCTGGCCTAAAACAGCGCAGAATAAGAACTTACAAGACGTCTGAAGATTCGCTGTGGCCAGTTTAAGACTCTGTGGAGTATTGAAGACTCTTAAGTCTATTCGCTGTCTTTGAAAGAATCAAACTCGGACTATATATATAAGGCTAACTCATTGCATCGGTTCAAACAAGCGCCTCTCAACTCTCTCAAAGTTACACTTTGCTCTTTTTCATACGCTAGAAACAGTCTACATTTCAGAGCTATACTAGATACGTTAGTTCACCTTTATTCGTAGGGTAACCTATATCCGTTGTATATAAAAAGAAGGTATTTGGGGATCGATGGAAGGTAGCTTCACATTGCAATATCTTGAAAATGTTGACATTTGAAACCCACGTCGTTGACCTGAAATCTCTGTAATACCCAGTTTTTTTTTAAACAACGAATATAGGTTACCCCACGAATTAGGGTGTACTAGCGTATCAATGACTACCATAAAACATATACACGGAATTCTTTAGGAAGCCAGGAAAACAATGTTAGACGATTCTCTCTGCGGGTTATTGAGTGTTAATTGATTCCTACAACGGTTAATAACTGAGACCTGACTCGAAGTAAAATTACTAACTCTAGCTAATAATTACAAAGCAGCAGAAGTGAATACGAACATCACTTCACCACAGCGGAACAAAAGTGTGCCTAGATCCCTCTATAACAAACAACAAAAACTATCCATTGGGACAATATATCAATACATCAAATACACTTTCTTCTTCTTTTTCATTTCAAAAAGGGGCTAGTCTATCTATATTAGTGTCCCCTGTACCCAATGGAATAACACATTGAAACAACTTTGATCCCTTCGAGTTTCATTAAGCCGTCTTTTAACTACGTAATTAGAGAATTGTGTTAAGTCCGAAACACTATGATAAAGAGCACTGTGGTTTTCTTTGCATTGAAAATAAAACAGTATTAGTAGTTACAGTAGTCCCACTATATAAATCTTAAGGGGACCTTTCCACAACATTTCTTTGCATGTTAGCTTACAACAAAAAATCTCGGACAAATTAAAAAAAAAAAAAAACATGTGCCCTGATGAGAAGCGTGAGTCTATAGTTAGTTCTGTATCTAGCAGAAGACAGTGGTTATGGCTTAGGTAGCATGTACATCCTGAGTGACATTACTATGTTAGATGTCGTCTAAGAACATTATGTCATTTATAATGCCCTGCACGTGCAGTTAGTAAAACATTATTAGCACCAAATATTTGTTTAACTATAACACATGAACAATGGTTTAGAAATGCTGATTTTGTGTATATATATAACAACAATCAATAAATGTATCCTTGTTACGTCGGTTATCAATGGGTTGCAGTTGGTGAGTAAGTCGCCTGGCGGTGCTGCTACACTGGTGGCAAGCTTCCTTCTGTCGGCGTGCCAGGGAACGTGTCGGGTATGGGGCCTTGTCTAACTTTACAATAACTTATTCGTTACAACCGACAAATCAAACAATTATGTGATGGCTATCTGGGCGTTACGTAACAGGAGGTTGCGTCTTGACTCGGGCGGAATGTGCGGGGAAAGCGGATCCAGCTGGGTGGAGGTTGTCTGGGTCCCCCCCGGCCCCGGCCCGTCCCTAAAGTTGGCAGGAACGACGCGACACGAGGCGGCGGGGACCGCGGCTTCCCACCCCGGCCACGTGACGTGATTACCGCCGAAACGTGGTTCCAATCTTACGGAGAAGAGTCGGGATTCCCGAAGCCAGACGGAAGGGATGAAGCTGTGAAGTGGAGGAGCGGGCACACCGGGTTGGGTTTTAGCGGGAGATGGCGTCGGGGGAGGCTGTGCTGCTGTACAGGAGGGTCGTCTGATTATGACGTCACGGCGGACAGGCGGGGCACCTGACCGCCGGCTCACATAACTACCTGGAGAAAGATAAACAAAAACAAACAAACTTTAGTCACACAAGTATGAACAAACATTGTTTAATGAATATCCTTTAATTTCAAGCCCAAATCCGACGGAATTAACAGAGACCGTTGGCGACATTGATTGCTGACTTCATTAAAAGACTACGTACGTTACAAGATAACACAAGCAACAAGATATGAATTATTATTTAAACAGTCAGGTGATTCAGCATCCAGTGACGAGTGAAGATTACCGAAAGACAGTTGTTTGATGTATTTTTATCATGTAATGTTCTTCCTGAATGTCTAACCTTCCTCAGCGTATCAGGGAGACGTCACTAGAACTGTTGGGACCCCTGAGATTTTTTAGGGATCTTTGAAAGACTTTAGATCATCAGAGATCTTCGAGATCATTTGAATGAAGAGCTTTATGGTGCATATTTGTGCCCGAGCGAGCCAAGTGTAGGTCACAACAAAGAGAAAACACATGTAAAAGTATCACAGAACTTGTCTAGCAAAGGAGTTAGGCTTCTTCTCGCTTCTTGGTAATGATAAAGATTTAGGACTGTAGTGCATGGGCATTATATATAGTCGGTCTGTGCTACTCACACGTCTCATGATTAAAAAGTCATTGAAAGATCGTGGGGCTCATTGAAGAGATAGTTAAAAATCTCGGAGATCCCTGAGAAACCTTGGATGTATCTTGAAAGATCATTGTGGGTCTTTAAAAATCTTAGACAACATCGAAAGATCCTTCAGGATCCATGGGAGATGGCTAAACGACCTTGGGATTCTCTAACCGCTCCAAGAAGGGCCGATGTCATGAGGGCTCTGTCACGTCCTGGGCACTTCTTGGCACCCAAGCTGTCTGCCCTCCATGGAATTCCCCCACTTCCAAGAAAGGAAAGTTCATTACAGCCATCAATCCCAAAGGCAAGGACAAACCGCACGCGAGGGGGAAGCCCGTGTCTTAGCCATGTCTGATGTAACCTCCAAGCAGATACGGGGGGGGGCAAGTCCGTGACATTCTCCCGAACTTGGCACGTATTTCTCAGGGGAATTTTCTGTCAGAAAAAAAAAACGGAACAAGTTGAAGGACACCACGACAGATTGGCGACCTCTGGTTCCCGGGACGCCTGTTGGACATTATCTGTTGGCGGGATTTTGTGACGGATCGTTTCCGTTGCAGCGGTATCGTGTAAATCTTGCTGTTCCCCCACTCCCCCTCCTCACCCCTACACAGGGCCACGTTCGCTCGGTCTGACCCTCCAAGTTAACCTGGGTACCATCCAGATAGCAGTTCGCTCCGACGTTTATCATTCACTGTATACAGTCACTTCTAGCTCCGACGGTTTCTTTCACACTATATACAGTCTCTTCTCTGCTATTGCTATAGATATAGGTAGCAGAAGCGACCATAGGAGCGAACTACTAACCGGGTGGTACCCAGGCTATCCTCAAGTGCCTAGGGGCACTACAGTTCCATGCTGTTTCTGTGGCAGGTAGGGCTGTGTACCTAAAGAAATTTTAGGTACAGGTACAGGTACACGGGATTAGGTACAGGTGCGGACCTTTACCTGTACCTAAACAAGTTTGATCAATCATCTGTAAGTTATAAATGTAGCCAACTGTCTTTTTTAGAGAGAAATCGACATCTTTATATGAGGATTTAGATATTTGAACCTCAAAACAAAGTTTTCTTAATTTTCCACTGCAAGATGATGAAATTGTTATCTTTGATTTGGGGGATTTACTTATCGTTAGTCTCAAAAAGTGGTGTTTAATAGTGATTTAACTAGTGTGTTTTATATAGGTACAGGTACAGGTACACAGACGTTTAGGTCCGGACCTGTACCTAAACAATTTTACAGGTACGATACAGGTACGGGTATTTAGGTACACAGCCCTAGTGGCAGGGTATGATTCTACAATAAGGGGTTGCTATCCCTTCCTCTTTAAAGACATTAACGTGCTTGCGGCACCCGTTTTATATGTACATTCCTTCCGAAAGACGGGTGCAGCCCCAACCGAAATGCCCTGCCCAGGATTGAACCGGGGGTCTCGCTGTTGCCAACTAATTGTAACCAGGAGCTCAGCTGTGAGGCTACTACCAGTTGAGCTACAGGGACATCCCACATACGACCATGCCACGTACATTGTACTCAAGCCGAGATTTATGTAGGTTTAACCGACGTCTTAACCGAGCAATGGTTGTGGGAGGGGGCAGGAACCTGACGATTAACCGATAACTGGTGGTTAGGGACCATCCCACACTCCCTATCTCCATAATACCGTGCAGTAAGGATCAGTAGCAGGCAATCCTGGCGTCCCGATAAGGACACCTCCCCGGAGACCACCAACACCCTCCCCGGAGACCACCAACACCCTCCCCGGAGACCACCAACACCCTCCCCGGAGACCACCAACACCCTCCCGCCGACCTCCCACTGACTCCCCGCCAGGATATCCACAGTGTTTCCCGCATAGACGTCAAGATTAAGTTCAACTTCTCCGGGGGTCCTCACTCCTAAACACTTTCTATAAGTCTTGCCACAAAACTGCATTTTCTCGGGGAGTCGCTTGTACATACTACTTGTAACTTAACTTTTTAGTAACTTAAAATTTTAATTTTATTAACTTAAAATTGAATTTAACTTCTCCGGGGGTTCTTTCTCTTTAACACGTACTATAAGATCCTTAAAGATTCCCACAAAACTACACTTCCTTCAGATGTCACTCGTACAGACTTTAAGATTGAACTCAACTTCTCAAGGGTCCTCGTTCCTTAGTCTTAAAAGATCTTAAGACTTCTCACAAAATAGCGCTTCTCCGGGTGAACCAAATAAGCATAGATTATGAATATTTGATCATAAATGTAACATAGAATTGCATAGGATGTTTATCATATTCAAAAACAAGTGTGTTTCGGCAATATACCTTGAACCGTCAATATCTAAACTGAAATCAGTAAATTTGGTAGAATATACCTGTCGGAACCCCGTTGCCATGGCATTACAAACAATCAAACTCATAGTTTTTTCTTAGAATTGTTGCCAACAGTATTCTAGGAAAATTCATCAAGTTAAGTAGTCCTAGCAAACGTCGTTCGGCTGTTATACGACGTCAAATTTGGTGCAGGCACGTTTAGCCCCCCCCCCCCCCTTTCTATATAGGGTTAAACATTTCGATTAGTGTAATTACCATGTGTACTAAGTACGCAATACGAACGCTTCTGTGCGCTTGTCGCTTTATTCACCAGTCTTTTTTGTGTGTCTCATTTGCAGTCTTGTGTCCATTATGATCTGTTCTACTCTGTTGTTTAGAATGGACACTCTTTACGCAGGATAGTTGAAGGTAAAGGTTCTTTACTCGATAAATGAGTTCATAACTATGACATGAAGTCGTACTTAATAAGACATGTAACACCCTACAACCGGGCGAGGGACATGTATGGACAGTATGTGGGACCGAAAAGTAGGATACAGAAAAAAAGAAAACGTAAAATGTAGAAATAATCAATCATAAGCACAGTTTGTGCACGTTTCTTGATACAAAACTGTATTTTCAGTTTGGGCGAACAGCCCGGTCGGTCCCTGGCTGAAATGTGACCTAAGCATAAGAAGCGATCCTGGGTTGACAGAACCGAATCTTGGCTGTTCCTTGATTTGTCCCTTTGAAGCTGCTCGCGTCTCCCTTTCAATCTCCTTCCTCTGTAATCTACAAGCTTGTTACGACAAGACTTATCCTTATCTTAAGGTCACGGCCCGGCACCGGCTCGGATCTTAGACTTGAACTTGACCCGGCGGGAAGGCGCAGCGCGGAGATAAGGGTGATTATCGCGGCAGGTTGAAAGGTCACGCTAAGTTTAGCGCGCGGTGGACATGGTGTGCTGCTGATAAGCGCCCTGCGGAAGTTCACTCGCGGCAGTGAAAGTGGCGGGGGCTGCAAGTGAAAGTAGCTGCGGTCAGAAAGTGAAAGCGGCGCCGCGCTAACAAGCCTTTGTGGCTGGAAAACGGATTCTGGTACAAAGACGTTACAGAGAAGGATCGTTAACCCATTAGGTCAAGGACGCTTTCACTAACGTTAACGATACTTCTGAACTTTGCATCTTTCCCTGTTACCTCAGGCCGCGAGAAATGTATTCAGTGGATGGCATCCCCTGGGTATTGGGCTTGAATTGTTTTCTGGACTACAAGGGGATTTTGTTTCATTTAATCGATTGCTATGGATCCCTTTTAAAGTATTTTCGACAAATCGAGAGATAGTTCAAAGAGTTTACGATGAAGGCAGATGGCGAGGGACATATTCAATGTAAAATCGTCAAAATTTTATTATATCTTGTTTTTCCGTAGTATGAAGTGTCCTTGGATATTTCATTTCATTCATGTCGCTCACATCATGGTGCAACATTCTTTGTCTCGTAAAATCTTGGAATCACGTTTTGGGGCTGATCTTGTTTTCTCTGGCCTCTCGCGCTAGATGGGTGCTTTTTTATCATTAACTTTATTATGTGGCTTTGTTTATGATTTTATTATCTCTCTTTTAGTGGCCTTTGGCTGCTACTCTGTCAGGACAAGGTGATGGTCTGGTAGATTTTAGGTCTGCGATCCGCCTTAGGTAGGGTGGTAGAGACCAAGTACATCTGGTCGGACCTTTAAGCGTTGGAAGGACCAGATCACAAAAGACACTGTGCTGTGTCTTAAGACCGTGGAAACTAGAGCACCGGACCGTGCAACGTGGAGATGCTTATACATGATTGGCTTTTATTTGAACATTCAAATCAACAGTCTAGCAGTTAGCTATATGTACATATAGTTAACTGAATTGCACTTTCACCAAAGTAATACAATTCGCAATGAGTCGTTAACAAACGTCTAAAACAGTTTACTAATGGAGTTACCTGGCGCAGAGGAGCAAGGGGCCAGTTCCTGGCCTAGAAACTAAGGCATGTAGGTAAGCGACATCCACCTAACTAAGAGTGCGTGACCTGACATAACGAACCGTTTGCGGTGTCAGTCTGCGGTTCTGTCTGCGTGCCTGTGTACCTCAGTGTCACGCACCCGTCCCTGTCGGCTCCCTGTATGTCCTTACCGTTGTTTGTACGCACTTGGCATTTAGATGTTTGGCATAGGATCAAGGTGAAACTGTATATCGATCATGCGGTTTGGAAATAAGCACTTTGTGTCAGACTTGGTTTTGAAAAACAAGCGAGGGTTCAAGAGTGGCGGCTCCTGTACGTATCTGTGATGATGTTTCTGTGGTGTCTGCAGCGCTCTCTGTGCTCATGGATGGGGAAGCTTATCTCCAACAAGATGTGAGGAGGAAAGACTGTTGAAGCCTTTGAAATATGACAGGGAAAACTATTGCTTTCACTTTTTGTAGATTGCTCTAACATTTGAAACCTTATCAAAATCGTCGGAGTATTCGGATGATTGAAGGTCTTGGAGATCACATCCAAACATCACTGACAGACCTAGAGCCTAGACCTCGGCGGTCTCCCTGTGGTGTGTCGGCGGTCTACCGGCGGTATCTTGGTGGTTTCCTGGCGGTGTGTCGGCGGTCTGCTAGGGACCATGTCCCCATGGAATCCTGGTGTCAGCCCCGTGTCAGTCCGCGGTGACCAGTAGGTCAGGTATCGACAAGTCCGTCAGATCCTTGCGGCGAACGAATCTCGGGTCATCAGCAGGACGGGTCTGGGTCCCGACAAGTCCAGCCGTGTCAGTCGGTGGTGACACCTGTCAGTCAGCAGTTCAGGTCCCGACAAGTCCACCCGATCCTCACGGCTAACGAGTCTCGCAGCATCAGCAGCGGGCACCCATTATCGCCGCCTCGTCCCGGTCTAGACACCGATAACATCAAAGACGCGGGTTGTAGGCGGCCGCGATATGGACCGGAGTAAGCGCCGCGGTTCGCGCCTGGTTCTGATCTACAATTACCCCGACAATCCGCGCGTCATTATGGCGGGTTTACGGACTGACAAACATCATCGCCGTCAATTTGTACCCCGTGAGGTGGAACATTCACGGCAGAATGCCGGGAGCCTGTCGGAACATGACGGGGCCCTGTCCGAGAACACAGCGCCGCGGGGCGTGAACAGATACCCCCGGAACATGACGGGGTCCTGTCCGAGAACACAGCGCCGCGGGGCGTGAACAGATCCCCCCGGAATATGACGGGACCCTGTCCGAGAACACAGCGCCGCGGGGCGTGAGCAGATCCCCCCGGAATATGACGGGACCCTGTCCGAGAACACAGCGCCGCGGGGCGTGAGCATTCCCCCCGGAACATGACGGGGCCCTGTCCGAGAACACAGCGCCGCGGGGCGTGAACAGATACCCCCGGAACATGACGGGGTCCTGTCCGAGAACACAGCGCCGCGGGGCGTGAACAGATACCCCCGGAACATGACGGGGTCCTGTCCGAGAACACAGCGCCGCGGGGCGTGAGCAGATCCCCCCGGAACATGACGGGGTCCTGTCCGAGAACACAGCGCCGCGGGGCGTGAACAGATCCCCCCGGAACATGACGGGACCCTGTTCGAGAACACAGGCCCGCGGGGCGTGAGCAGATCCCCCCCGGAACATGACGGGGCCCTGTCCGAGAACACAGGCCCGCGGGGCGTGAGCAGATCCCCCGGAACATGAAGGGGCCCTGTCCGAGAACACGGCGCCGCGGGGCGTGAGCAGATCCCCCCGGAACATGACGGGGCCCTGTCCGAGAACACTGCGCCGCGGGGCGCGATCCAATCCGCCTGATAGCAGATCTGGGGGCATGAAAAACATGTATCATTTTCATCCTCAACTAAGCCACAGATTGTAATCATTGTACTCTCCTTCTCCAACCCCATGGAAATGAGCATGGTCCTATAACCGGGCCGTATTGAACAGGGACGCTGCCATGGATGGTCTCCTGTACTATTACACCTGCCAGTGTGCACTTAAACCGATTTACTGAAGTCTGCTGATATTTCAAAACAAACGCCCGTCTCTCTTTCTCTCGCGCGCGTCTTTTTAATTTTTCTTTCGTTTTATTCCTTTATTTCTGTATCTTTCTTTCTTTTTCACTTTTCCTCTTTCTTTGTTTTCTTGCTTTCCTTTCTCTGTTCTTTGTTTTCTTCCTTATCATTTTCATTGCTTCCTTCTCACTTTACGTTTGTTTCTCTGAACCGTTGCTGCTCTAACGTGAAGTAGCCCTTGTTTGTTTACTTTTGGTTTGTTTGTTTGGGTGTTTGTTTGTTCATTTACGTTTTATGACCCTACTGTGAAGTAACACTTTGTTTGTTCGTTTCTTTGCCGCACCTGCACTATAGCGGCCCTAACGTAAAGTAGCCCTTACTTGTTTGTTTGTCTGCTTGCCTCACCTTAAGCTCTGTACCGTAACGGCCCTAACGTGCAGTAGCCCTTGTTTGTTTACTTGTTTGTTTGTTTGTTTGTTTGCTTGCTTGCCTCACCTTAAGCTCTGCACCGTAGCGGCCCTAACGTGCAGTAGCCCTTGTTTGTTTACTTGTTTGTTTGTTTGTTTGTTTGTTTGTTTGCCTCACCTTAAGCTCTGCACCGTAGCGGCCCTAACGTGAAGAAGCCCTTGTTTGTTTACTTGTTTGCCTGTTTGTTTGTTTGTTTGTTTGTTTGTTTGTCCCACCTTAAGCTCTGCACCGTAGCGGCCCTAACGTGAAGAAGCCCTTCTCCGTGGAGCCGCCTCCGTAGTCGCCGGTGTCTCCGAAGTGCAGCCTCGTGACGGGCAGAGCCTCGATGTCGCGGATCATGCCCTCGTCGGACCGCCAGACCAGGTCGTTCTTGTCGCAGTTACAGGACTTCTGGCCGCCCGCACAGTTACCTGGGAAATATAGCAAGGTCACGTCAAGGTCAGTACACACAGGACGGCAGTGTTACTTTCGTGTTACTCTTGTGTTACTTACGGTCACGTTATGGGAAAGTTCAAATCTTTCCGACTCGCCGAACTGTCAACAAGACCTCCGGCCTTCGTCACGACGACTGACCCATTGCTGAAGTCACGTGACTTTAACGGGTGACGTAAGCAACTGGGTCAGTCATCCCGAAGAAGTCCGAATATCGTGCTGAACAATCCGTGAGCTGTTGGAAACAGTTGGACTCTCCCATAATGTTATTTACCAGCTCAGACGGACGCTCATGCTACTCGACACTGCGTGAGTCTGTTTGACGGCGACAAGAGAAAGTGATGACGTCTGAGACCCTTAAGCTTGTTCCACGGAACGGAGACACCGTCAGGCAACCGATGACAAACCCAACATCACCGGTCATGCAGATCATTGAAAGATACATGTAAGGTCATCGGAATGCCTTGGAGATGACTAAAAGTAGGTTAATGAGGCCATTGAAAGATATCTGAAAGATCGCTGAAATATTGCTGAAAGACTACTGAAAGATTGCTGAAAGATGGCTAAAAGGTAATCGGAAGATCATCGGAAAACCTCAGAGACCCATGAGCGCTTACAAGGCGCACAATTACGTAGATGACACGCTTGTAAAGACCTTGTAAACATCTAGATCTGTATCTATGTCTATACTGGATACATACACGGCAGCAGTTGGTTATATACTACATCGGGGGGACTCTCAGACATAACCGTTACACATCTAACTCCTGGCGTTGTTAAACCATGATGTACCTGTTCTACTCGGTGAGAATAGGATCACCCCCTTCTGATAACCCTAATATAAAACGTCGAGCCTGTGTTGATGACTCTATTTCCTGACTACATCTGCTTGGCGCTGCCAGGCCACCACCATATCACAACACGGCCAGTGAGGCACGGCAAGGTTCAGACAGTTATAAATAGAGCTTGAAATGGCCACATGTCAGGTCTTCCGGAGGCGTTCTCACGGCCCGGGGCCTGGGGGCTGATAACGCCAGTCAGCACCGATCTGGGAAGAGCTTAGTCATCAGACAGACGTGGGCAATCAAACATCTCTGTTACACCTTGTTGTGCCTGATAACCCCCATAAATAGCCTCCGTTTCAACCACCACCTGTTTGCTTTTAAACTACAGTGTTCTTATTATTGCCGCCTGGTTCTGAATCACAAAACAAAACTAACCCACTAACAAGAAAATAATTAGATTAACTCTACATATGATAACAATTTCACACAGTCAATATTTTGTGCCTGTCTGTCTATCTGCAATTCCCAATATGCATAATTCATCCCTGACAAACATCCCTAGTGCGGCAATACTTGTCTGTAATGCTAGAAGGGTCACGAAGCATTATTGGTAAGGGAGTGAAGTCTGCCTTGTTCCTTCGATGAAGAATTAAAGAATAAGGCAGTTACAGGTCAGAATCCCTAACAGACCACAAGTATGTGCCCTTTTGTTAGTTAAGACATTTATCATGTATTTCTTTACACACCTCAGATAAAGATACATTAACTACATGTATCTAGCTCCAACAAGAGACGTCCTCTCGGGTGGAACTTAAAGCAAAGGTCTCATGTTTGAGGAGAGCTACACTTTAACGATCCCTCTGCAATTAGGGGAACGTGTAGGGGTCCATACTGGTGCGAGTTGATCAACCCTTTCAGTCCAGTCTTATCTTGTACCTACTGTACAAAACAGCTCTGTAGCGACTACAGGTGGTTTATCAGTTATATGCGAAAGAAACAAGACATCCGTAGCTGAAACTAGATACTTATCTTCACCTGAGTGAAGTGAGGAAAGTTCCACGCCTTTCTTAAGGGCACAAAATCAGTGACACGGCAAGATTCAGGGAACGCCCAAGTGAGTTTTATCGGTTATGCGGACCCAACATTAAAGTGTCTGCTACCTGTCCCTCCGTCCCGGCCGGTACTAACCAGTAACAGAGCAGGGCGGGAGAAATCTGATACCACCCCGTAAAACCGGCAGCGACGATCAAAGAGGAGAAGCATGTTGGAATTAATCCTTAATAACGGCTTATTTCTGCTACATTTTCCTGCTCAGTTAAGCAAATAAACAGGACCATGGATCAAAAGCGTCTGGCCCGACACCACTGGGGGTACCACGTACGGAATAAAACTATACAACCCTCTCTAACTGACACAGTGCCGCAGGTACGGACTCTTAATCAGGCTGTAAAGAACTGTAAACTCTAAAATTAGCCTGTTCCAATTTCACTGGTCAATTAAGTCGCTTTCACTGGTCAATTAAGCAGGCGATATCTCTCCCCTCAGAGCATTCACAGGAATGTCTGTCGCAGACGTCTCCCCTAGCCGGGAGATATTTTTATTCAAAACAGAGTCTTGAACTGTAAAAAGATATGCTGTAACAGTTTAACAAGGACACTGCGCTCGCCGGAGAGGTCCACATGCATGCTGCAGTTTTCGCCTTGGAAGATTTAAGTGGGATGCTTTTAAAAAACGAACATTTCCTCGTAGATTTTACCGTCGTTTTGGGATGAAGCTATACGAGAAAAAGTGTGATCTCTAAGCTTTACGGTTTGACCTTGACTTGACCTTGACCTTTACCATTTCATCACGTACTGGTGGAATCTAAATGTCAGAGGTGCTAAAGGCGACAGGTAGCGCGCTGTTATCATGTGTTCCATCTAGACAGAGTATCGTTATCATGTGTTCGGCAATCCCGCTTAAGGATCTAAAGGTCGTGAGTTCGAGTCCCAGAAGGGCAGTCGGTCTTTAATAATCTTCTGAACGACTCGATTTGCGGTAGGGGAAGAACCCGTCGGTAAGAGCAGCTAGGGGGTCGCTTACAGTAATAACGAAAGTTAAAGATAATGTAAGAAGCACTAAGCGGCATTCATGGTATTCTCTTCAAGCCACTTATGGCAGGCAACGGCATGTGACCTACTATTTTTGCACAAAGGCTTCTTTCAAACCATCAAATGTCTTTATTAAGAGCACAGTCCATCAAGTCCTTATGAAGTCAAAATAGACAATGCAGGAACTGAGATGGCAGGCAGGATCTAGGAAGAATCGGATTCTGTGAAAAGGGTTCTCATCTTCGAATATCAAGCAAAGTTTGCTGATACGACACAGGCCTTCGCCTTCGCTAGAATGTAAGACAACCAACCACTGCGTGCCTGAGAAGCTGGATCGCTACAGGAATAGAGAAACATACAATCTGTGAGGGAAACATCGATTTCTGTGAATAGGGTTCTTTCTCATGTTCGAATATCAAATAAAGTTTGCTGATACGACACAGGCCTTCGTCACAAGCCAAAATGCAAGACAACCAACCACTGCGTGCCTGTGAAGCTGGATCGCTACAGGAATGCAGAAACATACAATCTGTGAGGGAAACATCGGTGGTCAGCTGGGGCCAAACGCGCCCCGGTGGCCGTGTCGAACATGTACAGTTAGCGCACTCTAACAAACATCCCGGCACTGCGGAGCGCTGAGTGGGTTTACGGAAGGTGTCATGGAGAAATAAACAACATGGACACCTGTCTCAACAAGGCCCCCAACCCCACTGTCTCAACAAGGCCACCAATCCCTCTATCTCAACAAGGCCACCATCCCCACTGTCTCAACAAGGACACCAATCCCTCTATCTCAACAAGGCCCCCATCCCCACTGTCTCAACGAGGCCCCCATCACCACTGTCTTAACAAGGCCCCCTACCCCACTGTCTCAACAAGGCCCCCATCCCCACTGTCTCAACAAGGACACCTATCCCTCTATCTCAACAAGGCCCCCATCCCCACTGTCTCAACAAGGCCCCCATCACCACTGTCTCAACAAGGCCCCCCATCCCCACTGTCTCAACAAGGCCCCCCCATCCACACTGT
This sequence comes from Branchiostoma floridae x Branchiostoma belcheri, assembly GCA_019207045.1. Taxonomy (NCBI): domain Eukaryota; kingdom Metazoa; phylum Chordata; class Leptocardii; order Amphioxiformes; family Branchiostomatidae; genus Branchiostoma; species Branchiostoma floridae x Branchiostoma belcheri. The sequence continues at coordinate 1,216,049 of CM033036.1, read as the reverse complement.
CTCAACAAGGCCCCCCATCACCACTGTCTCAACAAGGCCCCCCATCACCACTGTCTCAACAAGGCCCCCATCCCCACTGTCTCAACAAGGCCCCCATCACCACTGTCTCAACAAGGCCCCCATCACCACTGTCTCAACAAGGCCCCCATCACCACTGTCTCAACAAGGCCCCCATCACCACTGTCTCAACAAGGCCCCCATCACCACTGTCTCAACAAGGCCCCCATCACCACTGTCTCAACAAGGCCCCCATCACCACTGTCTCAACAAGGCCCCCATCACCACTGTCTCAACAAGGCCCCCATCACCACTGTCTCAACAAGGCCCCCATCACCACTGTCTCAACAAGGCCCCCATCCCCCACTGTCTCAACAAGGCCCCCATCCCCACTGTCACAACAAGGACACCATCCCCACTGTCTCAACAAGGCCCCCTTCCACACTGTCTCAACAAGGCCCCCATCACCACTGTCTCAACAAGGCCCCCATCCTCACTGTCACAACAAGGACACCTATCCCTCTATCTCAGCAAGGCCCCATACACCCCCTTCACCATGGCCGTCTCTGAAACACGTTAGGAGGGAGGGGGTTACAAAAGATTATCCCAGGATTTGTCTGTAATAGTCTGTTATTCCGCGATTTTATCACAAACGTGTTTATGATAGAACTAGACTGTCCTGTAGGTTCAGTGCAGAGGAGGGGCGATACATCATGCTACATGCTCTGTAAAATAAACACCGATCAGCCGTTACAAACAAGAGTGACTCAGACCTGTCACTCAACCTCTCACCCGTACGTATAAAACTGGTCTTGATTGACATACGTCACGCCTTAAACCGCCACAATAACCAGAAAGAGAAGTTGACAAATGTTTGTCTGGCTGGCCGTGGGGTCTGTAAGAAGACGCCGAAGTTTTGAGGGAACATAAAGATTAGTCTCTACCAGACTCCCACCTGGCCGGTAGTAAGAATGGAATTTGGCCAAGGAATAAAAGCGTACTGCCTGGAGTAAATTGGCCTAAGAGTGAGCTGTCCAGCTGGATAGACTGCAAAACTGACTGAAATCCCACGGCAACTTATCTTTCTTATTTGAGGGTCTGCATGCTCTTTTCTGTAAGGCGTAGGCAGCCTAGTTATATTTCCCGTACTTCGTACGCAAAACCATCTTATCTACGTAATTCGTAGCGAGGCGACCAAATTTAGAGTAATTACTTTCCTTGATTTAGCGTAATACGTAGGGGGTTCTTCTGAATTCAGCGTAAATCGTTGCCGGGACGCCCTTATTTGTCCCTATTTGGCCAAATGCGTCTCTTTTTTTTTCATCCAACTGACAAGGCTGCTTGGATACTAATAAAGATGACCCATCCCACCCCACGGCGCTCCAAGTAGTTTAACCTGTTGGGGCTGTCCAGCAGATCCAGGACATCCCGCTGCGATGCCGGGTAAGGGGGAGGGGGGCGTGAGGAGACCCGACGTGGGCAAGCTAAGAAGAAACACGTGGAGCCCGGCCCACTGCCCCGCGCGCCCCCTGGACTCCTCTCCGCCATGTTGTGTCTACCCCGGCCGCACGGCAATCAGAACCAGTGCGGGTTTGTGGGCTGACTTTTACGGGGTTGTCCAAGGTTCATTTACGGGAAGAAGAGGAGCAGATTGAAGTTGTGCCGAGTGTTAAGAGAAACCAGATGACAGGTTTAGTGCCGCCTCCATCAGCGCTGCAGAGAACTGTGGTTTAAACTCCAGGCAGCGGTTTGACCTGTATGTGCAGAGAACTGTGGTTTAAACTCTAGGCAGCGGTTTGACCTGTATGTGCAGAGATCTGTGGTTTAAACTCTAGGCAGCGGTTTGACCTGTATGTGCAGATATCTGTGGTTTAAACTCCAGGCGGCGGTTTGATCTGTATTTGCGTCTTATGTAGGTCGGACTGTACAAGGTAGCTCCCTGTGACATACTGCTGCAGGCTAACCCGGTAACTTGTCCTGTAAGCGGCCTGTCTCAGTGTTTCCTCGGCGATTGTGGGCTTCTACCCCGCCTGGACGACCAAGCCCTCCCCGGTGGCTTAACCTGCCTGTGGCAATTATCGACCATAAGCTACAGGACCTAACAACCGTAAAGGCCAATAGCCACTGCACAAGCTGATACTAATGATCACGGTAACAAGGTCAATGACCGCCAATGCTGACCACCCCTGCCAACTACAGGGACTTTTCCTCCCACGTTTCTCACACAAAACCGCACTGATTAAGTAAGGGGCGGTTCAGGGCCACCTAGCCCCCCTCCCCCACGCACGATAAAGTCATCCCAAGGTGACCCAGATTTACATTCCAGAAGCCGCCTCTTAGCGGCATTAACCTACATTTCCTGCCCGTCAGGCAGCCATCAGCGACACGGGCAGAAACGTTTAACTTAAGTCCCGGAGCAGTTCGGCCTATCTCAGAAGTATCACCTTTCTCTCACCACTGCACATATGTAGTCATGGATAAGAGGGGAAACACCCGCAGGCAACCCGCCCGACCTGGAGACGATGCTTCTGTTTTGTTGGAGATGGTTATGATAATCATAACGGTAGACACACACACACATCTGACTACCACACAAAATGGACGAGAAAGATATGTTTGCTCTTCATCTATGAGTACTGTCGACATGAAAAGCGGCTTTCGGGCCGATTTGAGCTTTCATGAATAAGCAAAGGCCCAAACAAATTTGTCTTTTACAATGCTCATTTTCAGTCCTTGTATGACATGGAAAATGTCTATAACGTGGTTAAACCGAACTCTCAGTTTCAGCAAAAGCTGACCTCCCTTCACCCCTGAGGGATGAGGGGTGAAGGGAGGTCAGCTTTTGCTGGCTCTCACAATCCCACAGCTCACCCCACCCCCTTTCCAGAGCTCACCCCTCACCCCACCCCCTATCCCAAGCTCACCCCTTACCCCCCTATCCCAAGCTCACCCCTCAACCACCATTCCCCCTTCCTGAGCCCCCCTCCCCCTTCCTAAGCTCGACCCCTTACCGACCGCTACCCTGAGCTCACACCTCAGACCCCTTCCTGAAATCCGCCTCCCCTATACCACCCTCCCCCCCCCCCCCCCCACACACACACACAAGACCGACACACGGCCCCCGCCCGGCCCTCACACTAACACCTACACCCCTCCCCCCACCGACACACACCCTCACACTAACACCATGTGACAGACAACTGAGTTGGACCCTCTCCAGCTGGCCGCGACCCCTGCACGTGACGTCACACGGGTCTTGTATATTGTGTCTACCCAGACACGCTGTTCCAGTTTGCCACTTTGAACTAGATATAATAAACGCGCTCTGAAGGTGAAGTAGATATAATAAACGACGTTGCCCGTGAACCCCGGACCTCCTCTCTCTGGTGTCAAGAGGTCCCGTTGCCTTCCATATGGGAGAGAAATTAGCGAGAGCCACAAAAACAGGTGCCTGCGGTCTGCCTGTGTGACCAGACAGGCGTTTCTCGCTATTTTTGGCTGTTCTGGTTAAAGTGTTAATGCTCGTGTCAGACACACGACTACCGAAATCCGTTGTTACGCCACACCTCCGAAATACCCGCATTCCAGCGGGACCGGAACCTTACACTAACCACACAGCGGGGGAAGGTGTCCGTATCATGGAAGGGCAGACGTAGTGTGCATTAGGCTGCGGGGGAGGTGCCAGGTCATGGAACAGCAGGGATGGTAAGGGAAATGTGCACACTCACCACGGCACCAGTGGAATCAGGAATAACACTTCACTGGGAAACTAACATTTATCTACAAATACAGACCATTTTTATCCAATATGGATTTTCATAAAGTGCTCTCCCAAATCCTTGGTTACTGGGTATCTCATCATGGCCCGATGACAAACACGGCCGATACAACAGACGGAGGTACGAACGCTGATGGCAGACTGGCAGGGACGAGGGGCGTGGAGTGGTCCAAGCTTGTCCAACAGGAAATGAGGCCTGCCAGTGCGTATCAAACTTTCAGGTACTTGGGGGAAGACGCTCAAACTACGCGAGACAACATTAGTTCATCATGGTGCTCAAACGACAGGAGCTAGTTGACTCATTTGCTTCGACCTGGGCTTGACATTTTCTTACTTTTGTTTCCTATTGGACTATCTAAACGTTGTCCTCGCCTTCTTTATAAATCAATTACGGTTACGGTTTAAATCCTGCTATTCAACAAGATTACCTCAGTGTCTGACGGCAGATAGTAGATGCTGTCTGAAACGTCTGACGGTTTCCTAATTATATCCAGTTGCTATAGTAAACGCTATTAGACACATTCACCAGTAGCATCCGATGATGCTTTTGACCACGACGAGCATGGGTATTGGAATAAGTAAAACAGAATAGCCACTCTACATACTGTGGCAGCATAGCAAAAGGACTTTGGCTATCGGTAAAGCTAAAGTTTGGCCCCAAACCAAAGGTCTACCGTCATGTAGCCTTGAGACGAAGGCGTGACCACCTCTGGTCAGCGTTGTGTCACTCAAGGAAGAGTCAATGAACATTTTACAAACGCCACCTCTATCTCTTACTTTGAGAAAAACAGAAATTTAACAGAAATACGTGACGTTGCCATTTGAAGTGATCCGCTAGCCTGTTTGCCGCTTTACTCCCTTGAACTTTATCTTTTCCACAGGTCTTAAAGTGGATCATGATAAGGCGTTTTACAGTAAGCCATCTTAAATCAACACCAGACAGACTCCTGAAGCCGCCACCTTCAACAAACCCCGCCAGAACCACGGCCGGTTCTCACGGACACACGCCGCTCTCTCTGGTTTCACGGGCCGAACGGCGGGATAATCACACGGCGAATCACGTTACATTTGATACATGAAATCTGAAGGTCTCGCCGAGATATATGGACTTGGCAGGACGCCTCACACACGGCAGGCCGGTACAGAAGGGCTCTCAGACAGCTACTGATTGGAACAAGACATGGAGGCGAGCGGAATAAGCAAAAATTTACAACTACCGGAACATCAATGTCGGGCGATGAAGGAGGCGATAAGGCTGACCACTAAACTAGTTCATTATCATCTATCGCATCAAAGTTGGTCAAAATTATATTGCCTGAGTAAATTAGGGGAAATCTACTATCATCTAATCTGAAGGAAAAGAGAGTATCCTAGATGTAATATCAAATGCAGTACAGTAATTTCTAAGCTTGGGTCTCCTCTGATGCCGAAAAAAGACCGGCGTGAGAATTGGGTGCGACAGCGTATCCTGGCGGCACCCCTCCCCCGTGTCCTGCTGGCACGGCGCCAGGTTCTGAACCTGACCTTGGGGCCGCCCACCCTGTCTACATTAGACCATCATCCTTCCCGATGAAAGAGCGGACAGCCGAACCCTCCTCCCCGTGATTCCTACCCAAAACTAACGGAATTATTTGCCAGATGTTGGCTACATTGGAAATCAGTTGGCAGCGACGTTTGAAAGGGTAAGCCCTGCCCGACACCTTTCGTCCGACGCCCGAGACCGATAAAAGTAAATCGCAAACAGGTTTTCACCAGCCATGTTCACGACTACCGTGGCCTCCCGGCGGAGAAGGGGGCGGGGCTGTACGAAGGCCCACAGCGACATTACCGGGGAGATTCGGCGCTCCGTAGGGGCCAATTTTCATATCAGCTGGTGCGAATGTCTTCATCGTCTACCCTTGCGATGTAACTAAGTCCCATCGCCAGTGAAAATACCGCTGGTATCAAACTACCACCTGTTTCCAGCAGGACCTTCGCAAGCTTCTTGCCTTAGACGAGCCTCGCAGCTGAATGAGAACCTTTGATAACCAATATTAGGACTCTTATGTTTAACCCTCCATGATAAGCAACAGGACCCTTGTGACTTTTCGAGTCTAGCTACCTCCTGTGACCAACGGTAAGGGCGCTTGTAATGTAGCGGTCGTTCAAGGCGTGGTCCAAACACAACGTCCTTCACATACCTCCGCTCGCACCGTGATAGAGAGCAGTAGGGTCAGGCACAGTCTTCATGCCGTATTACTCAACGTCTACAACAGTCATGACTATTACTCCATACATTTTTGTAAAGGAGTCCAATTTCAGACACCCGACGACACTGTGGAGAGTGTCGGGTCTCTGCCTCACAATGCCGTGCCCTAGACACAGTTGATAACAACACACAGCCCCTTCGACCTCATAAAGACTTTTGGACTTGCTTAACCCACATGTTCCCACTTTTGGGTGACCACCAAACTTTGCTTACTTTGGCCAGGTAGTAGTTAATATGCAAATATTACCAGGTAATTTCCTAGGCACAAAACATCTATTTCTCAGCTTAGCTAAGACGTCGCCCTTCCCTAACCCTTAAGGAATGGCAGGTACATTCTAAGGAACGACATGTACGTCTTTCCTCAAAGTGGGAACCCGAGAACGGAGAAACTGCTACTGCTGCCAAATCTACACCACAACGCGAAGCACCGACTCCGGCAGGCGAAGCGACGGTGGATGTTGACCCCGAACTCTGCGCCATGCTGTTCGGATTAACGGGTTACTATGGCTGAGCCGGGGGCAGGGATTGGGGAGGGGGTCTGACGGGGGGGGGGGACTGTTACACAAGCACGACTATTTACTCCGCCAATAAAGGCCGGGTTGCTAGTGTTTCTCTAGCCGCCGGTGGGAGGAAAGGTGACAAGAGCAGGGTTTCACAGTTAGTTTAACACTACAGGATTTATACATACATTCTGTCTAGCCACTATACATGCATTATATTTGCCAGCTAGAAATGTAAAAAGTTTTAGAACTATTTTCTTTTACAATATTTTTGCAATGATGTGGAGAGCGACGGAACGCAATAGCCCGGATGTGCACGGACAAAAGCCCGGATGTATTGAAAGTGCCCGGATATGCACAGACAATTTGGCCCATGTTACCTTACAGTGGATAAAGATAGAACGTGGCAGAGACGGGACACGAGACACTAGTGAAGTTACCCTTCCAGTGATGTGGCCGTTCCGCTGCCCTCCTGGCATGTTAGAGAATTAGTAAAGAACATACAGGCATAAATGCTGTGCACGCCTTCCCGAGTAAGGACCACCTTCATCAGGACACAGCGCTTGTAGGTCTTGTAACCTGTGTGTGATGGGAAGGGGTTACACCACCTACATAACCTCCTCAGTGGTTATACACCAACCGTTACACCAACCGTTACAACCTCCTCGGTTACACCAACAGTCCTTAGCTTCAATCTGTCGTTGAGTCGGTTTTTACCAGTTCCTGTAGGCGTTTATTGATTACCGAGTGACAAAACCAAATGTTTTAACTCCAATTTCCGTTCCCTCCACCTGACCACCTGGTTTCCTCGTTTCGCCTAAACATGGCGATGTTTGGTTCACAGTGGGAATCATACATGTCGTTTGCCGCAGGAGACGTCTGCGCGAAGGGACACCAACCAGGCGTAAAGGAACACCGAAGAGACGTTAAGGGACACCAAAGAGGCGTAAAGGGACATCAGAGAGGACAGACGTTGTGCCTTAAACCTTACGACAGTTGAGACCGTCGTACCGTCCAACCGTAGGTTGTTAGTCATTAGAGACAATGTGTGTTGTGCCCCGGTTAGAATCAGGCGCGCGGAGAACAGACGATACATACTCTGGGACAGACGGCTGGGGTTAGCGATGTCGTCTGGTCTCTGAAACTGGTCATGACGTTCAGGCAGTACAAGAACATCATAGTAAGACTTGCCGCTGTTTAACAGTGGTCTATATCCGGTACAGCTTTCGTGACAAACGACCCTCATTGATGACAGGATGGCTGTAATTATCAGCATCCCGAATGTGACATTGTGTCACAATTCATAAATATTTATAAACTGAACATGAAGTTGGCAGAAGTTGTATGTTGTTCCTCGTGGTCTATCGCATGAACATGGATTCACAGACTTAATAAAGACGATTCTCAGACAGCTAAGCCCATTCCGTGCATGTGTAAATATTCGGAGGCATGTCCTAACGTCCACACGGTGAAGACAGTTCGTCCATCAGGCGGCGGACACGCCAAGGGGCTCGGCATGCTTGTAGGTCTGGCCAGGAAGCGAAGCTGACAAACTCACGTACCGGGTAATGTGGAGACACCGCCGCGGGGACCGTGGACTCGGCTAACCTCTGGTCGGGGAGACCCGAGTTCGGGGGATGGCTCAAGTTCAAACATCCAGACGGCCTGGAGAACTATTCTAGTCATTCTGCGTATGTCATGCGGTAGACCTAAGGTCGGGGGAAGTCTAGCTAGTTCAAGCCACAAGCATGCAAATGAAACTGGTCAAGAGATGAGTTCTACATGTACAATTTGTACTGTAGTGGTATTGGGGTTGTAGAATGTTGAAAGCGTGGCTTCACTCACATGCACTCCAGCTCACTCAGAGCAATACAGACGACCATGAGAACAATTCCTCACATGAGAAAAACAAAGGTGCCGTACGGTAGACCTAAGGTCCATTCCAAACATGCATTCCAAACATGCAGAGGGTCAAGAGATCAACATGTTAACACTACATGTCTAATCTGTAGTGTTTGGACACGTCAATATTACCATACTTTACTATGTACGGTTCGTGGATCGGGGTATCAACAGCGTGGCTACAAACACACACACACACTCGTTCTCGCTCATTCAGAACAATGTAAATGAACGTAATTCTTGTGCTTTGCCTGCAAAGTTGATTGATTGAAGAGAAAATTCCGAAAATGAGAAACCACTGTATTCACACTCGGCCAAAACTCTCCGTAGATGCATGTCTGGGCGTAATGTGGTTCCTGACGTCTATCCGTATTGACCAGACTACTTACGACCAATTACACCAGACTGAACCACTATGATCACACGACATTTTAGAAACGGTGGGATTCTGCCTGCCACTGTGACTAAGCTGCTTGTTCGAAGACAAAATCATAGCAAACTGATGCCGAGAGCTACATAGTAGAAGTAGGGGTAGAAGTAGTAGTAGTAGTAGTAGTAGTAGTAGTAGTAGTAGTAGTAGTAGGAGTAGTAGTAGTAGAGCTACGTTCCTTTCTGACATCAATGGTGTATTGCTTATAACATCACTGGTCGAGGAAGAGGGTGCATCTGATGATGTCTTTGACGATGAGTGTTGGAAAGCTTAAAGAACCCCACTGCTCCAGAGACGGAGTAAGATATGACACCTACAACTGTAGGTTGAGAAGAAAGGCCTGGGGATATCGGTCAAGGTTGGCCTCAACCCAAATACCTCAGTCCACTCATCAGGGGTCCATAGCTGTATCTGACATCGTTAATTTGTGTTGGGAGGGGGGCAGTTAAAGCAGCAGTTGCGACCTGGCCTTGCAGGTAAATAACATTGGTCTTGTTGCCCTGGCTACAATTAGACGCGACATGCACGCATGCTACTGGAAAGGGTCGTACTCCTTTATCAAATAAGAAGGGACGTTAAGCAATGGTCCATTAATTGTTCGTTGTGCCTGTCAAAAAGAGCCAGAGCAATTTCCGAGGTAATATGAACCTGTCCATACTCGATGATACTGTACACAGTGTCTGCCTTCTCAGTCATTACAAGTAGAACATAACTGGCCTGACATCACCTGAGCTGTATTCTGGCCGGTTAGTAACATCGGTCTTGTTGCCCTGGCTACAATTGGGTGCGACATGAACGCATGCTACTATAAAGGACGTTAAGCCCTGTTTCGTTGTTCATTGTGCCTGTCGAAAAGAGCTAGAGGAATTTCCCCGGTAATATGAACCTGTGTTTTACTTTCCTGTCATTACAAGTAGAAGATTGGTGCGCTAAAACTGGCCAGAGATCACGTTGACTTCCAACAGGCCGTGTCCTCCCCACGTGCCGCCCTGTGGAGTACCCCGGAAAACCAGACTTAAGCTGGGCCGGCAGAAATCTGTTCGGCAGCCAAGACATGCAGGTGTTCCCTAAGAGTGTGCCAGCTTAGATAGGCCGGCAAACTCTCCCTGCATGACAGCCCCACGGAGTGCTTATCCAAGGTCTTCGGGAAGACCTGCCTTGGCTGCCGAACAGATTCCCTGCCGGCCCTGGCTACAGTCTGGGTACGTGTGGAGGGGGTGTGTGGTCCGATGCTGACACTCCGCTTGTGTCAACACGACAAGCTTCTCACCGAGACGAGGCTAAAGGCCAGGGGATGTGCTGAGAGGCGTCCCGCTACTGAGATCTGCCCAGACATCGTCAAAATGAACACGGACGACCAAACAAATCACAGGCAGTCAGCTGGTCGTCCCAAAACCTAAGCCAGAGACCTTCAGAAGATCGATAGCCTACCGTTGACTCAATGTCTGGAACAACCTACCACCAGACACACGTACGGCTCCAACTCTGACTTGAGGAAAACGAACACGGACCATGAACTAGCTTTTTGCACTACTACGTGTTGTCTACCATGTATAACTACATCTCTGTTATATTTATCTGACTCTTCCCTCATGACCTCAACGAAAAGCGACCTGCAGGCCGATTTGAGCTTTCATGAAAAGATAAATATTCAAACAAACAATTTAGAGTTTAACATTGACTGAGCTGCACCTGACAGTGCAGAACACGTGCAAGCTTCAATACCAGCTGCCAGGAATACAGGAACCCCTTCAAAGCAGATGCTTTGGCACGGACAGCTCTGCGCAGAGCCTGGCCAAAGAGCTGGCAGTAGGAGCTGCCAGATAAGCAACTGGCACTGCCTCGGTCACGTGTGAGCCGGCAATAAGAACTGCCACTTCAGAATAATATATGTAACGACATAACTTGAACCTTCTGCCAAAGATGCCTGCAATTTCCTCTAAAGTGATTTCTATTAATGAAAACGCATTTCCTATGAATAGAAAGTTTCTCCTCCAGTGACTACTACGGGACATCTAAAGCCGATCTTTAAAAAAAAACGAGACTATGGATTCTCTTACAAGTTTTCCACTAGTGTGAGATGATATTCGTAAGACATCCATATATTATCTGCGGTTATTGTTATTGCAGAAGCAGTGGTCGTGTTGCCGTATATTGTAAAATCGTGAAGTGCCTTACATGCAACTGCGTACAGGTGCAACTTTGTTACTTACTATACATGAACATCGTCTTATATTACATAAATACAACAATGACAATGTTACGTTAAGCGATGAAGATATCCATGAAATAATGGATGACACGAGGAAAGTTTGTGCGCTCTTTGCTTGCTTTGGTGTCCCTTCACTGCTACTACAAAACATTTTCACTCGCCATACTCAGCGGGTAATAGGGGGAATAGCGCTGTCTCTGGTGACACTACAGGCGCAGAGGGAGGGGGTGTGGTGGAGGGAACATCTATGACGTGTTGCTATGGAAACGTCCCACCCACCTTGTTCTCCGCATGCGCACTTGTTGCTGCCGGGCTCGGCTCCGCCCCAGTACGTCATCTTCTGGCCGTCACGTGACACCCACCAGCCGAAGGGTTCGTTCTGACCGTCATGCAACAGCACTGAGCCGTAACACTCGTACTGGAACGGAGAAGGTCAAGTGTTAACCTGGGTCAGTCACACTGAAGACGGTCGTAGATGTGGCCGGAAATTTGGCAACGGGCAAGTCTTAGTTCAAGGCCCCTGTCTCACATATCCAACCATGGCCTCCAAACTTCTCTAGACCATGGTTGGAAGTTATTTTAAGCCCCTACACACATAGTCGAATATGGTCTTCATCCGAATAATCTACGCTGGGATCCAAATTGGGAGCGAGGTCATCTGTGTTTGTGATTTGGTCCACGAGATATCCTACTAGTCTTTGAAAGTCGTCTACACCAGTCGACTATAAATTTAGAGAAATCAGAATCGGTGAAAGTCGTATTCTTGGATGCATGCGACCCAGAGGAGCGAACTGGAGGTAACTAGGGTGGATTCCAGGCTACTTTCAACCCACCGCCGATAGACCTTGGTTGGGAGTGATGGGGCCAACGTCGCAGAAAGGTCCTGAATGTTTGAATGTTTTAATTCTTCCATCACTTGTTGATTTAGTGTTAGCAGGATCTAACGTCTAGAGCGCTATTTTTAGGACGCAGAGGGTGGGCAACTGAAGAGTGACTAACATTGAGAACATTGAGAGATGATTGGAAAAACTTATGGGTGATCATATGTTACTTTTTTCGTTGGAGCCACACATCCCAAACTGCCTCCAGCCAGCCAGGTTGAGGTAAAGAAAGGTATGGTATAAAATGCAGCAAAAGTTGAACAGAAGAAACAAAACGTTATTTTTAATTAGCCACGAGCATGATTTGTGTATATGTGTTGATATTCATGTTTAATTTTTCGTTCCCTCCAACAGCCCGGCTGGGCCATTTGGAAATGTAACCTCTGCATTAGTGAAAGACCTTTGACAGATCGGGTATTTTTTTCTTTCTTTCTTTTTTCCCTTTCGTTGAACGAGTTCTCAAGGACTAGTCTCTACGAGACTCCAGATCGCTGGAAAATCGTAGAAATAGAATAGATAGAGGAATTAGCCAGCCAGAGAAATATAGCCGGCTAGGGAACAGCACGCTAGCCGTCTATATTTCTCTAGCCGGTTTACTTCTCTATTATTCCATTTCTACGATTTTCCAGCGATCCAGAGTCTGGTAGAGACTACTAAAGGACACATCTTGCCCCCTTGCCATATCTAAGCTATCAATATTAGATTTCGCTAAAGATATCAGCTAGTTTGCTGTCTAGTGTCCACATTGTATTGTCACTGTTACAATTCGAATAAAGTCAAAGTCAAAGATGTCTCTGATGATTGACGTGTGAGGTACTTACCCGGATGTACTGTTCACAGCTGCTGGATCGCGCCATCAGAGCCCGGATCTGCGCCATGGAGATCTCGTAGTTTATTTGCTGTGAGAAACATCCGGGTTCCTCGCAGCCCTGCACCAGCGTCCGGTCCTCGCTGTCGTGGTGGATCACGGTTACTCCTGGGGAGGGAGGAAGAAGTTGTGAGATCACCTGGCGTAACTCATCCAGAAACCAGCGGTTCCGGGCTCGAATCCTGCCATGTCACCGATCTTGTACCTCTAGGTACTCATTTCCACACTTCACTCAGGTGGATATGAGTACCAAACGGCGGTTAGGGACATCTCTCCAATATGACGACAAATCGCGTGGCGTAACGGATCCAGAACCCAGAGGTCCAGGGTTAAAATCCTTCCATGTCACCGATCTTTTGCGCTTGGGAAAGGCACTTAACACGACTTTACTCACATTACTCAGGTGGAAATGAGTACCTAACTGCGATTAGGGACGACCATTGTCGGTTAAGACGTTAATAATGATCAACACGATGAAGAAGAAGAAGGATTCGAAACTCAAAATCTTCTGCCAAGGAGTAGCTGCAACTGTGCCATAGCCACGGTGTGGTTTACTACACTACTTTTATTTCAAGCAAAATAAGCTGATATCATGAACATTACAACAGGTGGTTCAATGCTTGCAGGACTGAGAGTTCCGTGTTTTGGGTGGTCTGGTTTGCCCAAGGAAGAAGTGATTACATTTTAAAAGTTATCTGAGTAATGTTGATAAATCAAATATTCCGAACAGTAGAAAATACCATTCGTAAGAATGTTGGCCCGAAGTCCTTAGTATTAAGGGCTTAAAACTGGGATCAGATCCAAGTAGCTAGACAGGCATGAAGTATGGGCATTTTTTCAAAGAGAATTTTGAGTAATAACTTGGCAGAGCTGAGAGTCGGGGGTATAAATATTTACGACCGTATAGCTATATAGAGTCTTGAACGGTTATAACGACTTTAACAGTAGGGATTATGGTTACAGGGATGTTGGAACAACTTCAAGATTTAGTCGAACTTTTCCCCCGGCGAGTTAGTAAATCCCCACCTCCCCGTAGGTATGAGGACTTCCCGCATTTCGGGAGTGGATTTTCTGAGGATTAGAGTCCTGACCTCCTGACGCGCCACACAGAGAGACAGGTGAAGGATCTACATCTGGACGCGTTCAGCCTCAGGTGGGCTCGTAGTACCGAGACTAAGTCATGGAGGGGAGGATTTGCTTTGGCGTGCCAAAGACCACAGGCCTGACCTTCTCCAGTGCTGAAAATGGCGGCGCGGTCTCCGCGGACGGGTTTGTTTGGGCTCGGCCGACGCCCCAGAGCAAACACTTAAATGAAGTACATCTGTAAAAACCACGGAGAAGTGAACTTGAACGTGCCTGGTCAGGAAAAGCCTGGGAACGCGGCGAGCCTGGGGAGACATCATCAGGAGAGGGGTTCTCTCCTCACCCGCCTGCCTCCGCTAATAATCGCATCTGGAACCTCTAGCCGGGCGGGTCAGGAACGTGTTCGCACCGAGCCCTTCCCGGGACGGCGGCGGGTCAGGAACGTGTTCTCGCCGAGGCCTTCCCGGGACGGCGTGCCGGCCTCGCGCGGATCGGGTTGTCTCAGGGCGCCCAAGGTGCGACGTCGTGCTGAGTGCCGCACGGTTTGCTCAAATACACAATTCATATTTCACCGGCACAGAGATGCCGTTCTCTCTCCTCTGTCTGCTCAAATACACAATTCATATTTCACCGGCACGGAGATGCCGTTCTCTCTCTCTTTGGTCTGCTCAAATACACATTTCATATTTCACCGGCACGGAGATGCCGTTCTCTCTCTCTCTTTGGTCTGCTCAAATACACATTTCATATTTCACCGGCACGGAGATGCCGTTCTCTCTCTCTCTTTGGTCTGCTCAAATACACATTTCATATTTCATTTCAACGGCCTTTCTCTCTCCTTAGTCTGCTCAATACACAATTCGTTTTTCAACGGCACAGAGATTCCTTTCTCTCTCTATCTTCTTCGTCTGCTCAAATACACATTTCATATTTCAACGGCACAGAGATGCCTTTCTTTCTCTTTCCTGTACCCCTGTACGTCGTAATTGACTATTTGTGACGCGAACACAGCGTTTGATGCAGATCTCAGTTTCAAATTGTCATCTTATCGAAGATAACCATAATAGACACTCCAAAGGCGTTATAAGAATCATTTCAAAAGTTGGGACCAAATATCTTTACGTGCTAATAAAACCTCTGACTTGTCACATAGTAGTAGTCCACTGTGTACGGTCTGCTGCTGAAGTGGTCTGCTGTAATGACTACTCGAATTCACACCTGTATCATACCGATTGATGAAAACCTACATTTTCGATATATCAGTGAATAATCTAAAATGGAAATTTCTCTTTTATCTGATTCTACATCTGTTCCACCAATTAAGTCACTTCTTCTTTGGGCCAATAGTTGCTCACCACCGACAAATACTAGAGGGTGTTGATAGTTTTGGAAATTTTCTTGATAACTTACAATCAAACTAACCAACTATCTATTCATCATACCTGGCTACTGATATCTACTAACCCTGACCTAGGTACCCCTGTCACGCCGTCACAACAACACGAGGCAGAGAATAGCCTGACTTTCGTTAAGACACATCTGTCTCTGTACAGGTCAGGAGAAACCTGACATGGGGTCAAGGCGGGTCCTACATCCTGCCCTCACCACATGCACAACTCAGGCCCACATTTCGTCCTTACATGGCTTTTTACTTGTTATACAGTTTGACTAGCTGTTATCCGGGGATATCGTTCTTAACTGTCCCGCACCGTTACTGCTCTCACCTGTTGTGTAGGCCTACCGTTCTTACTTTCATAAGGGCCAACGAACAAACCAGTGTCGCTGACGAAAGACATCGAACGGTTGTCCAAAACGTCTGACCGTTTCCAAAATCAAGTCCAGTTGCTTCAGTAACTGCTTTTTGGCGTACTATTGTTTTTACCTGTCCCACAGGCCTACTTTTATAACCCATATAAGACCTATTGTTCCTATCTATTGTAGTTCTATTGTTCTTGCCTATCCAACACAGTTCCTTAGACACTACTGTTTTTACCTGTTGTACAGGTGTGCTGATCTCACCTGCCTATTGTTCTCACCTGTTGTACAGGTGTACTGGTCTCACCTGCCTATTGTTCTCACCTGTTGTACAGGTGTACTGTTCTCACCTGTTGTGCAGTCCTGCATGTCGCAGTAGATCTCGAAAGGCTCCACTCCGCAGGTGGGACTGTCCGGGTCCAGCGTATAGTTCCCGCTTCGCTTGAACCCAGCACGCTTCCAGTCCGCACAGGTGGGCATCACTGCGTAAATAACACACAATTAAGGGTTAATGACCCGCCCCGAGGTATATATGGTGTCATAATGCCTGGTCATTTGCTATGACCATCGAATAAAACCACCGAGTGAGCGAGTTTACAGTACAAAGTATACACATTGACATACACACATACACATGTACACACACAGACACAGACAAACACACATAGACACATAGACACATACACACAGACACACAGACACAGACACACACACATACACATACACATACACACACACACACACGCACACATAGATACATAAGCACACAGACAGATATACATATATACATACATACATACACTGGAAACACACACATAAACACACATACACACATACAAGTTAACAACACACACACACACAATTTAATAGCTAGCCCGGGCTGAAGTTTGTCATCTCCAGTTGCCTTGTTACCTGATAAAATGATAGCCACTATGACAGACCAAGCACATTAAAGGGAAGCAATCTTACATAATGTCCTTGGACAGATACTACTAGGATACCGTCCCATCACATTACTGCCTGACTGTGTCCTCTAACGCCCCCCTTCCCCATCCCACAGCGGCGGTACTTCACAACTCGGCGCTGTGCCTGGTCCTGATGATATCGTCATTATGATTAATGCGGCGCAGGATCGGCTCATATCACCCGTAACCTTCCCCGCCGCCTCCACGTGAGCTCACGGGGTAGCGCAGGTGCAGCGGCGGGGAAAGTGGGACCAGGCGAGCGCCAGGGTACTGTCCTAGTCCTAGTCTCTACCAGACTGACTACGCTGGTCATTATAGGGAGAATAATTTGCCAGGGGAGTTCTGCAACCCTCCGGAAAGGGAACATGAACCTAAACGCGGACTGACTCCCCTGGCCAATTTCCCTATTTTTTTTTTTTTTCTGAATTCTACGATCCCCGTAGGAAGGCATGGTGGAGGCTAATAGTGGGGGTGGCTGTTAGCCTCCTTCGCAGCTTTTATTTCATGGTGCTGGTTTAAAAGCTGGCGTATGTTCTCTAATGCCGAGAAAGCGAGTTTGCCAAGAAAGGTAGTTTTCGGCCCGCCTCGAAACACCATCTTTGAAACTAGCACCCCCCCCCCCCCCACACACACACACACACGCTCAATGAAATAAAAGCCAGTCCCGCTCGCAGTCTGCAAAGGAGGCTAGGTGTATGTGGTAAAATTTCATCGAAGGTATGTTGTCCCTAGAAAGCGAGCCAGCTAGGGTAGCCTCCTAGCCCCCTACATGTACAGCGGTACGGATCGTAGAATTCCGCAGAAAGTGCAATAATTGGCCAGGAGAGGCCGTCTGCGGAAAGGTTTCCCCCTCCTGAGGTCGCGAGCTGTACTCATCTGGAATGTTCCATCATTTTCCCAGCGCCCTGAGGAGCCTGGGAGAGGCTAGTCTCCGCACCAGTCTACGTTCCGGGCATTTCTATTTTGGCTGAGTTTTCTGATAGCTACAGATAGGTTCTTGTCCTTGTCCTTGCTCCCATAAAGTCAAGTCAAGTCAAGTCTTAAACAGCCCAAAACCCAGTGGATAGCAGAAAACTACGAGTTGTTGATGAGAACAATGCCCGTCGGAGTCTGTAATATCTGCAAATGACTGAAGGAAGCTATCGCTAGGCACAGTCAAGACGGGCAAGGCATACTCGGTTCTTGCCCTTGCTTTTAGAGTCCCCCAAACAACATTAACCAAAACCCACTGGATAGCAGAAAACTAAGAGTAGTTAGAATGAGAAAAATGCCCGTCGGAGGCTATAGCTCTGCACAGTCGGAATGAGATAATGAGAAAAATGCCCGTCGCGTCTGAGTCTGTAAAGTCTACAGCGGAGACTATCGCTAGGTACAGTCGGGAGAGGCAGGGCATACTGGCTACAGGGTTCTTGGCCTTGCTTTTAGACTCCCACAAACCCAGTGGATAACAGAAAATTTTAGAAGTTGATGAGAAAAATTTCCGTCGGACTCTGCAAAGTCTGTCTGCAAAGGAGTTAAGGAGGCTATCGCCATGCACAGTCGAGAGAGGCGGGGCATATAGGCCAAAGGGTTCCTGCCCTTGCTTTTACACTCCAAGAAACAACGTTAACCAAAAACCTAGTAGATAAAGGAAAAGTACGAGTATTTGATGAGAAAAATGCCCGTCGGAGGCTATCTCTCGGCGCTGTCGGGATAGAGGGGCCGGGCACGCAGGCTTGTCGGCTGGCGCGGCGGACCCGGCGGCAATGTGGGGCTGATCACGGCTTGGCTGTACGCCAGCCTCGCCCGCAGGAGGCGGCGGTTGCAGGGGGATCTCACGCCCCAGTCCCCGAGCCGCTAATGCCGTCCACATTCACCGCTTCTGCGGTCTCTTGTTCCTATTATCTGTCCGGGAGCGGCCGATTCGCGTCAGGACCGGCCCCGCGACCGGTCCGACCACCCAGCCTTTCTTGCGGTGCACCTCATTAGCCCTGATTAATTGGATGTGATTAAACGTTTTAACCTCATACAGAGGAGTGATAGACGTCATGCGCGGAGCCGGGAGACAGGGACTGCCGTGATCCATGGCGATGCACCTGTTCTACACCGTGAGTTGTGCGGCATCCAGACGAGAGGAACAGCCAGACCGGCCAGGGTTGGACAGAGTCTAGTCGCTCCGGGGCTGGGTTCCCTCCCCGCTCGTATCTGTCTAACCTGGCTCCCATCAACTCTGTTTTCTGAGCCTCCACCCGACCAAGGAGGTTATAGAGATAATTTCATTGACCAGATTACCTACTAGTATGCTGGCTGGGTTGTGGTAAGATGTAAATAGGTCAAATTTCCAACATGGGGCCCGACTTTCGGGAACGAAAAGTATGATATGAAACGCACCAAACTACACAAGACGTAAAGAGAAAAGTCATGGCCATTATTTTTCTAGATCGTTTCCAAAAACAGCCTGACCGGTTCCCGGATAAACGTGACATTACGGAAAACCGTGGATTTGACTCTCCTGGCAAAATAGCCATCTTAATCTTACCAAATCCTACTACCCACCCCCCCCCCCCTCCTCCCCACACACATACTGGTGTTTTCTACCCCCTTTCGTCGCTCTAGGGCTGTGTTTGCCCATTCATCTATGTCTAACAGGGGTTGTAGGGACCCATAAATTGTTGGGCTGTCTTTTGGATCAGGGGGTTGGGTGGCTTTGGTTTGGTTGCACAGGTAGTTGAAACAGGTCGAAGAAAGCGAAAAGTAACCGTAGCGGAGAAAACAGAACTTCTGTGTTTACTCAGATAGGCTATCTGATGGGGTCTGTTATTACGTGATAAAGTGGCCGAATTCTGCGTACTTAACCAACCACTGAGCTGACACGACCTGTCTATAGCTACCACCACGACAGGCACCACTTCAGACTTACGACACGGCATAAAAACCGTTTCCATAAAAACTGCGGGTTGTCGGTGACGTCTGTAAAGGCGACCTCTTCTGGTCTTCATTATCCTGTCATACGACATGAAGAAACTGGAACTGCTGTCAATCCTTAACTGTCTTTTCGTTTACGCCGCAGGTCTTGTACGGAAGTCTAAATCGTGGCCAAATCAGTGTAAACTGGACATGTCGTAGGACATGATCACATTCGTCGTAGACCGTCGCACGATTCAGATGTCATGGAATCCTCAAGCAGGCTGTGACAGCTACTAACCAGTGACAAGGATCTAAGACAGCCTTTTCGATGACAAGGCATCTTAATGTTCTGGACAAATACACAGTAGTCCCCCAGGAATGCCCCGATTCGCGATCGAACCACAAAAGATTTATCTACAACAGGTATCTCCTCTCTCCGGATAACTGTCTCGTCAATCCTGTTAGTCAGCTTGTTTAGCCTGCGGTTACATTTCCAAACCGGGCCCGACCGGTATGTTTCCGGAAACGGCAAGTAAAAGTGTTAATCAAGGAATATAATTATGCTCACGACTAATCATTGTACATTTTGCGTGTTTTGTTGTCTTTTTTTATCCTGATTTTCGTTCCCCAAAGCTGCGCGACCGGGCCCCTTTTTTGGAAACGTGACGTTATCTTAAGACGAACGCACGGCGCGCGCCGGGGATGACTCGCTCGGGCTGCCTACCCGCGGGGAGGGAGCTAGGGTCAACTTCTTCACTAAAACAATAAACGCGAATTCGTCCGTTTATTTGAAATATAGCACACATTGCCATAGCACGCCTGTATCTTCCTCACACTCTCGGCCACCGTGCCAAGCGGCGGGAAAGACTAGACCGCCGCGGCGCGAGCTGCCAGGAGACGGGCCACATATGGAAACCAGAGCTTAGAGATGTTGTGAATAGCATTAGAGAGAGTGACGGAAAACGTTTAAGCGCACGGATAGAAGGGATTGTCTGAATCCTTCCGTAATCTCCAAGCGGATGAAAATCACAATACAGGTGCCTCGGTGGTCTCCCTGCCCCTCCCCTTCCCTTTCCTGTGTGGGGTGTATTGGACGTTAGCCGTGCAGTTTAGCTGTGTCTGTTCTAGTCAGAAGGGTCTGTAAGGTCTAAGGTAAGGTCCTGGCTGTGTACATGGTTTGGATTAGGGCTGGAGGTCAGAGCCACGGGCCGGGGCGTGAGTGTTTCACGGGTCAGCTCCCGCCCAGCCCCGCCGAACAGCCGGCCAGCGCGGCGCTCAGCGGGACGACACTTGGCCTGATTATCCCTCCGAGGAAGATAAATAGGATTCAGACACTGTTTAGAAATACTTCTCCCTGCGACCGGTGCCCTCCTGCAGACTCCGAGGTTAGGTTATCATCCGTGGAGAAAGATGTGGATATCATTTTAGAATTATCTTCATCTCCGTGAGGTGTACCTTCCTAGGACTTATATCCCTTGAGACGTCCGGGATATGAAAACTGAGCATCTAAGCCCTTTCCTAACGACCGCTTCCTATCTAAATCTCGAAAGATTTAGATGCGATTTTCCTGCGTCCGCAAATTTAGGCGCTGTTTAGACTCGTTGCCCCCGTGAGTGACACCTTTCGATGACCTCATTCTGGTAAGTTCGGAGTTTCGGGCCGAAAGACTGAGCTGGTTGGGCTATGCTTAGGACATATTTCAAAACCGGGGCCCGGGTGGGCAAAATGTGGAGACGAAAATAGAAAAGTATCTGTAAAATATAAACAAATAATGCCCACGACTTTCCTCTTTACGTCTTGTGTAGATTTTTGTCTTTTATATATCACGCTTTTCGTTCCCGAAAGCTGCCCGACCGTTTCTTGGTTTGGAAATGTGACCTAAGCATTAGCGGTTCCCCTTTTGACTCTTCCCTTTCCCGGTCCGAACAGATCTCCCCGCGAACTTCAGACATCACGGTTGGTATTGACCTTGACTCGGTCGGGTCCGTGGGGAGCCCGCGGGACTTCTGAGAAGACAAGTTTGGGAGACTGGACATTCCTGCCGCTGCCCCGCCCACCGACTCACGCCCATCTGGTGCAGCGGCGGAGAGGCTGAGGAACATCTCGCCAGTATTTCTACCATCAAACCCAATGTTAGCTGTTTTCTTTTGTTAGTTTTGTCGCTACCCAAGTGATAAAGAAGGTAAAAGTATAAAAGCCCTTTTAAGGCCAATGAGTTGACTCACGCCTATCTCGGCATCTGGTGCTGCAGCAGGCCGAGGAACATTATTCTCCAAGCAGAGGTTGGGCTACCGATGTTTTTAACGTTTTTTTAGTCGATTTTATCGGGCTATCTATGTTTTACTCTTTCTTGATGTCTCGCGGCCTAACCTCTGCCGGCACTAACCCCGGGCCGTTAGACATCAAGAAAGAGTACAACATAGAAAGCCAGATAAGAACGACTAAAAAAAAACAGGTCAAAAACAGCCAGAGCCTAACCTCTGCTTGGAGAGTAGAAGAACATCACGCCCCGTATTTCAACCATCAAAATCAACGTTAGCCCGACAGAAACGCATGAAGACGTGTCAAACAACAGCCAGAGTCGAACTTCTGCGGGACCTAAATTTGGATTTGGATTGATTTCACAATAATTGGAATATCATTCAAAATGGAAAGCTATGAGTGGAAAGAAAACATAACCCACATATAACTTTAAAAATTAGTTAAGTGACCTCTGAATTTTCATGTCGCCACCCTAGTGCCAAAGCTAAAGAAGGTTAAAGTTAAGGTAGTCCCACAGCCTTTTTAAGGTTGCAGGGTCAGTGGGCTGTTATCCACTGTGGAATTAGGGTTGTACCCCTGCCGTCTCTGACAATTACTACCCGTAAGGTTGGAGATTCTTCTCCTTTCAGGTTAATAAACGCATGGCCCATTTTAGTCGCGGCGGGGAGCAGACTAGTCTGTGTGACACAAACTCTGCTGTCCGGGACTGTAACTGGCCCCTCCCCACAGAGGAGGCCTGCGGATGTTGGGCAGGCTGCTATAAGCGAGATTTAATCAGGCTAGGAGCGGGCTGGGTTCCAGCAGCAGACTTCCCGGCCTCGCGCCGGGGTCAGCGGCGCCTGACACCACCTGCAGGTTGTTAACGATCTATCCCGGAACAATCCATCAGCCTCCAGGGGGGATGCCACAACTAATTAACGCTAGTCCGCGCGTGAAATACATTCCCCTCCCCATCCAGATAGTGGAGCAGTCTACCCGATGAAAATTCCGCGGGAGATAATTGAGACATCGTCCTCCTGACACGGCTGTATGTAAGCAGCACTGCCGCACTGATGGACGCGCGCCGTGTATGTTTGGTTATGGAATCTACCGAAAATAAACGGACAGAAGCTAGTTAGTGACAGGGCAGGGAGCTTCCCTAGGGTTTAAACAATGAGCCCCGTTCTACATGTCTCTGATTATTTACCCACAGCTAACCTCAGCGGGAGAGGAAGTCCCTTTTAATCCCCCACCCCAGGATTATAGCGGACCCTCCCCGGCGCTCACTCCGTGACACGGACCCCGGGTCAAGGTTTCACCTTCACGCGAACAGGCAGAGCTGTATCTACATGTGGCCGTGTCATATACACTCCTGCGATCATACTTACAGACACATGGGTATAAAACAGACACATGATATCATGCCTGAAATCCTGAGCAAAAGACGTGAAATTATACCTTAAGACATGCCAAGACATTGGAGGCCATATGTATATACACGCATGGTCATGTTATACACACTCGTGCGTACATATGACATCATACCTTCTGACACTTTGTGTATAACATAGAAACGTGATATCATGCCTTAAAACCTGGCGCGTAAGACAAAAAGGGTGTGACACAAGAGCTGTCTACCATTCAAAACTCACGACAATAGCATGTCCAGAACCGAGACTATCTACATTGGAATTTCCAATGGACTTATTGGAGTTTGGGAGTTTTGAAAAAAGTCTGTTAAGGTCTCAAAGTCTAATCATTTCCAGGTCACACGCACGCACGCACACACACACGCACACACACACACACACACACACACACACACACACATACACACACAAACGAACACACACACATATTTATATATATATATATATATATATATATATATATATATATATATATATATATATATATATATACATATACACACACACACACACACACACACACACTTTCAGACACAAAACACAGGGCCACAGACATACAACCGCTACCCAACACATGACCATCTTGGTGAATGTTAGTAAAAGGCATGACGTACCTTCTGGCCCGTCCTTGGTGTCGATCTTGTTCTGCTTGAGCTGCAGGCGGGAGATCTCGGCTGACTGGTTGGACACCACGCCGCGCAGCTGCACGTTCTCCTCCGTCAGGCGGCCCAGCTCCTCCTTCTGCTGACCCAGCGTGTCCTCCAGGTTCTGCCGCCGGTCCACCTGTACAGGTACGTGCCAACAGGTGTGAACAGTCACGTATGGGCTACCTGTCCACCTGTACAGGTGCGTGCTAACAGGTGTGAACGGGATGATAAACAAGAGGATAAAGCTACCTGTAATATAACTACAGGGGTGTGCTTCCAGGGGTGCGCCACCTGTCTACATGTGCAGGTACATATCACCAGGAGTAACAATGGAACTGTCACATTCGATTACAGTCACATTTGGGTTACCTTTGCACCTGTACATTACATGTGTTACCTGTACAGGTGCATACCAGCAGGTGTTAAACACGGGAATGGTGATTAACGGCACGGAGTAAGGGCAGGGATGTAAACTTGATGGTAAGGTCCTTACTGATGTTCTACTAACAAAACAGGAAGTTCAATTTGGTCAAATGATCATTAGTGAGGTTGGGTTGAAAAGTTGTGTCTACAGAATCAATACGTATGTTCTGTTGACATGTTAATTTGTGAAGAACAAACGAAACTGGCTAAGATATGGTGTGAATATAGATGGTGATAGCACAACACATGATTATTAGATTAGTATAGTAGTGTACACTACAAAGTTTTGCCCGTTGACAAAGAAAAGAAGTTCCAGTTTACCTCCTCCTGCAGTTCCCTCTGCAGGTCCTCCGCCTGGCTGGTCAGTTTCTTCTCCAGATCGTCCAGTCTCTTCAGCAGGGCGGCGAGGTCGGGGCTGGGGGTCAGGCCGGGCTGGGGGGTGGGGTAGTCCGGGCGGGGGGTCACCCCGGGGGCGGGGGTGGGGATGGCAGTCACCGGGCGGCCATACTCGTCTGTCGTCACCACCACTCTCTGTGTGACAGGGCGGCCGGACTCGTCTGTCACGGGCCTGCCGGACGCGTCAGTGACGGCGACGACTCTCTGCGTCACTGGCTGGCCTGACGCGTCTGTGACGGGTCTGCCTGACGCGTCGGTAACGGCGACGACTCTCTGCGTGACAGGGCGGCCGGACTCGTCGGTGACGGGCTGCCCGGACTCGTCTGTCACCGTCAGAACTTGCCCGTCCGTGGTGACGATCGCCAACTGCGTCACGGGCCGGCCCGACTCGTCTGTCACCGGGCGGCCTGACGCGTCGGTCACGGCGATCACGCGCTGGGTCACCGGGCGGCCAGACTCGTCGGTGACGGGCTGACCTGACGCGTCCGTCACCACGGACACTCTCTGGGTCACGGGCCGGCCGAACTGGTCGGTAACGGGCTGTCCTGACGCGTCGGTCACGGGGATGACCGCCTCGGGTCTCGGCTGGGTGACGGGGCGGCCGTACTGGTCGGTCACGGGCTGGCCGTACTGGTCTGTGACGGGGATGCCCTCCGGAACTGCCGGCACTCTCTGGGTCACCGGGCGGCCGTACTCATCCGTGGTCAGGATCACTCGATCTGTCACCACGGATGGCGCATCTGTGGGTCCTGGGGGGGGGGGGGGGGGCGGAATTGGGGTAGGTGAGAAGGTCACCAACATTAGTCACACAGAAGGGGTCACCCAGCAAACAAAGAGACAAAATTAACATCCATACATTTCCATTCAGACATCTATACGCCCACTGCACACGTACTCTCTGTAGGACTGACAGAGGTTACCCGTGTAACATGAGAAGATGAATGAACGTGCCTGCGGTTGATTGGGCAGATCGGGTTACTTACTGGAGTCACCTCGTTTGGCCCTGGACTGAATGTACTAGCTTCTGTTGGTTACTTATCTGTGCGCATATAACGTGTAACAAACACTGCAGTCTTAAACACCTTTGTCCTCCTATATTCACCTGGCACCTATTCCATATTTCAAGTCTTCTTATACCTTTTCAGTTGAGGCAAAGACATAGAAACAATGCTGCTGAAGGTACGAGGGATAATCACTAAGTTCTGAGCCCCACAAAGAATGGTGTACGACTCGAATAGTATCAATCATCACCACCTTTCGAATTATCGTGCTCACTACTTATTTCTAGTCGACGTCATTTTAAAAATCAGTAGATAAGAGGCAAGACAAACAAGAGTGAACTGTGATCAGAGCGGAGGGTTGAGTTTTTCATGCCATAAAATTTTCAAAGACATCGTATTTTCACTAGAAAGTGGTTATCTGACTTTCAGCTGAGCACGTTGACTTGCAAACCACAAGTCGCTGCTCAATTGTTTTTCTACTCTCTCACCTAGCATTATCGGGTGTCGCTGCAAGGTCATGATCATAATGATTTGAAATTCGGTGGTAATTGATATTGATAGAAGACATGTACATAATTATAGCCCGAAACTTGAGTTTAGACTTTCTGATACTTATGACCCCATCCTGCAAAAGTGGTCATTGCTGGAGATAGAAGGGTCATTCTGTGAGCAAGGTCGACGGAGATTGACCGAAAATGTAGAGGGTAAGTCCCTATAGTTTAATTCAGTGCTGGAAGTAAAGTGTTAGCGTTTTTTTTTTCTATATTGAGTTTAGCTTGTAGACAGAACATGTTGAAGTAGACCGTACAAAGTGATCTGCCTTACCTGGGACAATCTCGGGACCAGGCGCCTTGGTGGCCTCCTCTATCTTGGTCATCAGCTCCACGGCGGCGTCGGTGACCGCCTCACCGTCCGGCCCGGTGACGGCCTTGATGGCGGCTGTAGTCGCCCGCGGCTCCTCGATCATGGCGGTGGTGATGGCCCTCAGCACGTCGGTCACACCTATCTGGTCACCTGGCGCTGTGGTGGGACGGACACCTGGCAGCCTGGTTACCAGGGCGTCAATCTCTTCTGTTGTGACGTCCGGAATGCCCGGAATCGCTTCCAGGATGGGCCTGCCGGAGGCGTCGGTCACTGGGCGACCGAAGGCGTCTGTTACGGGGCGGAATCCAGGTGCGGCTTCGGTCACGGGTCTTCCGGACGCGTCTGTGACCGGGCGGCCGAACGCGTCTGTGACGGGGCGGACTCCGGGTGCAAGTCCGTCCGGACCAGGTGTGGCGAACTCGTCAGGTGCCAGCGTGACTCCTGGCGCTAGCTGGGTGACGGGGCGGCCATACTGGTCGGTGACGGGTCTGCCGGACGCGTCTGTTACAGGGATAACTCCAGGTGCGAGCGGGCCGACTCTCTCAGTCACGGGGCGGCCGGACTCGTCAGTCACGGGGCGGCCGGACGCGTCAGTTACTGCACGGAATTGCGGAGCTGTCACCGGCCGGCCAGAGGCGTCGGTCACAGGTCTTCCTGAGGCGTCGGTCACGACTCCAGGGGCCACTTCCGTCACAACTCTGCCGGACTCGTCAGTCACAGGGTTGCCGTCCGCGTCGGTTACTGTGCGGAATAGTGAAGGTGCTTCGGTCACTGGTCTGCCGGAAGCGTCGGTTATAGGTCTTCCTGAGGCGTCGGTCACGACTCCAGGGGCGACTTCTGTGACAGGGTTACCGTACTCGTCAGTCACAGGGTTTCCAGAGGCGTCGGTTACTGTACGATATGGTGAAGGCGCTTCGGTCACCGGTCTGCCGGAAGCGTCGGTCACTGGTCTTCCGGAGGCGTCCGTTACGACACCAGGTGCCACTTCTGTGACAGGGTTTCCGTACTCGTCAGTCACAGGGTTTCCAGAGGCGTCGGTTACTGTACGGTATGGCGAAGGTGCTTCCGTCACTGGTCTGCCGGAAGCGTCGGTTACAGGTCTTCCTGACGCGTCGGTTACGACTCCAGGTGCAACTTCTGTGACGGGATTTCCGTACTCGTCGGTCACAGGGTTTCCAGAGGCGTCGGTTACTGTACGGTACGGTGAAGGTGCCTCGGTGACCGGTCTGCCAGAAGCGTCGGTCACTGGTCTTCCTGAGGCGTCGGTCACGACTCCTGGGGCAACTTCTGTGACGGGGTTTCCGGAGGCGTCGGTCACAGGGTTGCCGAAGGCGTCGGTTACCGCGCGGTATGGTGAAGGCGCTTCCGTCACCGGTCTGCCGGAAGCGTCGGTCACAGGACGGCCCGACGCGTCGGTCACGACTCCAGGGGCCACCTCGGTCACCAGTCTGCCAAGTTCATCGGTCACAGGGTTTCCGGAGGCGTCGGTTACGGCACGGACTCCTGGAACCGCCTCCGTAACCGGTCTACCGGACTCGTCTGTCACAGGGTTTCCGAATGCGTCGGTCACCGTGCGGAATACAGGAGCTGCAGCGGTCACTGGTCTGCCGGAAGCGTCGGTCACTGGTCTTCCGGAGGCGTCGGTTACGACGCCTGGGGCCACTTCTGTGACGGGGTTACCGTACTCGTCAGTCACAGGATTGCCGGAGGCGTCGGTTACTGTACGGTATGGGGAAGGCGCTTCAGTTACTGGTCTACCGGAAGCATCGGTCACAGGTCGGCCCGACGCGTCGGTTACGACTCCAGGGGCCACTTCGGTCACCAGTCTGCCAAGTTCATCGGTGACAGGGTTGCCGGAAGCGTCTGTGACCGCACGGACACCGGGAACAGCTTCAGTGACTGGTTGGCCGGACGCGTCTGTCACAGGGTTTCCGAAGGCGTCAGTCACCGCACGGTATACAGGAGCTGCAGCGGTCACTGGTCTGCCGGAGGCGTCGGTGACAGGACGGCCCGACGCGTCGGTTACGACTCCAGGGGCCACTTCGGTCACCGGTCTTCCGGACTCGTCGGTCACAGGGTTGCCGTCCGCGTCGGTTACTGTGCGGAATAGTGAAGGTGCTTCGGTTACGGGCCTGCCGGAAGCGTCGGTTACAGGACGGCCCGACGCGTCGGTCACAACTCCAGGTATCGCCTCGGTGACGGGTCGGCCGGACGCGTCTGTCACAGGGTTGCCGAAGGCGTCGGTTACGGCACGGACACCAGGAACCGCCTCGGTAACGGGACGGCCGGACTCGTCAGTTACAGGGTTACCGGAGGCGTCGGTCACAGGGCGGAACACAGGTGCAATTTCTCCTGGAGCAGGTGTGACGCCAGGTGCAATCTCTGCAGGTGCGATCTGCGTGACGGGGCGGCCGTACTCGTCCGTCACCGCTCGGCCGGACGCGTCGGTCACAGCGATAACTCTGCCGTCCGGCACTCCAGGTGCAACTGCTCCGGGACCAGCTGTGACCCCAGGTCCCACAGGTGCCACTCCCGGAGCAGGTGTGACGCCAGGTGCGATCACCCCGGAACGCCAGGCCCAGGTGTAGCGAACTCCTCGCCAGTGATGGCTTGAATGGCCTTCAGTGTTGTGGCGATGCCCTCAAGTTCAGCCCTTTCAGTCGTCAGGCCTTCCACGATCTCAGCCGGAGGCGCCTTGGTGGGTTCTAGCCTATCCAGCTCTTCCGTGACCTTGGCGATCTCCCGCGTGGTGACCTCCAGCAGCGCCGTTACCGTGCCAACCGGCGGGAGTTCCGGACCAGGCGTGCCTGGAGCCTTAATGTCCGGAGCTATCCCAGCATCTCTCTCCAGACTGCCCAACCTATCCTGCTGCTCGGCAAGTTGAGCGTTCAGGCGTTCGCAGCACTGCTCCAGTTCCCTAATCTTATCCTCCATGGCGTCAATGTCGGCCACCCGGAGCCCCTGTTCGTCCACCTGGATCAGCAGCTGGGCCAGCCGCTTGCGTTCCTCCTTCAGCTGCGCGCCCAGCCCGGCCACGTACTCCCGCTGCCCCTCCAGCGTGGTGGGGACCTCCGCCAGGTCCTCGGCGCTGGGCTCTACGGGCTCGGACAGGGACGGCTCCGGTCTACCATTAACGGCCACGCCTACGCCTGGCCTCGACAACAGCCCATCTGGTCCATAACCATTACCATTCCCATTGCCATTTCCATCAACCTTTTTCAATAATGAGTCCAGCCTCTCGATTTCGGTGGTCTGGTTAGCGACCTGAAGTTGCAGCTGTGTGCGAAGTAGGCGTTCCTCATCTAAATCTGCCGCGAGTTGTTTGGCCTGGGTAGTGACCTCGACTTCCAGACTTAGCTTCAGTTTCTGTGTCGTTACTTGCTGCATCATCACAGCGCTGGTCAGGTTCGCAAACCGACCCTCTAAGTCCTGGCAACACTGAGAGCCGTCAGCGGCAGCCTCACCGGCTTCTATTTCGTCGCGTTCTGCCAACATTCCATTGACTTTGTCCTGAATGGAGGCCGCCTGAGAAGCTATGGTCTGATCTATGACGGCTGTGTAGTTCGTTAGTTGTGCAAACATTTGTAACCGCTGCTGCTGCTCTCTACCGACCAAGTTCTGAAGTCCACTAACCTCGTTTGACAGGCGCCCGTCCAGCTCGGCGATCTTCCGACTGTTCTCGAGAATCCCGGCTTGCAGGTCTCCGTTCTTTTCCGCCATGGATGTCTTCATCTCCGACTCGCGCAATTCCGCCCCGATCATGGCAGTGTCTATTTTCCCCGTCATGTTGGCAACGTTAGCGGCAAGGTTGGCCCGTTCAAGCTGCTCCTCCAGAACACGCGTTTCCAATTGTGCGACCTGGTCGCAGCAGCGGTTGATGGTATCCTCGTTGTCGGTGAGCCGCTCCATCCCCTCGGCCAGCTCGGACTGGAGCCGCGCGGCGAGCGCCTGGAGCTCTCCGGTCACGTTCTGCAGGCCGGGCGGCGCGGCGCAGGAGGACGAGATGGCGTCCGCCGCCGTTATTCTGAAGGTGTAGGTGCAGGAATCGTCATGCTCGTCCCTCCGTACTCTCTTCACGACGTGCCCGCGACTGCGGCCGGTACGCAGGGCCGGACCGCCTTCCAACAACACGGCGTGAACCAGGAGAACAAACACAGTCAAAGTCACCCCAGACATGATTCCGCACCCACAGACGTGGCCTTCCTTATCAGCGCTGTACAGCCGACCGGCACAGTATCCCCCAAACGGCTACTGTGTCCTCCTGGGCGTATCTAACTAACTTTATAACTTGCCGTTAAGTGTTTTACATATGCACGGACTCTTACACTTTGAAGGAGGGGGTTTCGGCGTAGTGGTTGGTGTAAAGGTCAGGTTAGACGTTTCGTCATAGCTGCTTCTGGACGTCCTTTTGTACACCATGGAGGGTTGTAACACTCACGCACTGAGAACAGGTAGTAGCTGACGACACGGCAAGCTATATAACGACTTTACACTTCTATATAAAAGTAACTCTTTCTCCCAGACGAACTTGGTGTACCATAAATGCCGGGGATGAAGCCGGTCGGGTCAATGATTTGAACAAGTGCTTTGAATTAACGAAACTGCTTGTCTACGCCCCGCGTCCCATTGACTCAAATTATGGTCTGTACAACCCCCGGTGCGCACATGCGGAGAACCAGGGATTCCTGCTCCGTCCTAAGCCTGCACAGGCAGCGCCTTGTCTGAGGAACATTCACAAATACACTTGTCCGCATTCTTTCGGCCTGTAGTTGGGGCATATGTGGGGCCTGCCTGTTTCTAATAAGACCCAACCTTCATATCGTAGCTCAAACTACGCGGAACAAAGAACTTAATGACCGCAGCTATGGGCACGGCTGGGTAATGAAGCAGGCGTAATGCCTGTGTGTCTATCCACATGACGTGTGGGGATTGTCCGGGGGAAGGGGCGTGAGGGTCAGTGGACTGGGGGGGGGGGGTCTAGGGGATAATTGAGCCGTCATGCTAGAAGATGACCTACTGTAAATGCATTTAATTTCGCGGGGATTTAATTTCGCGGTAGCGGCAAAATGGACATTTCGCGGTGGATTTAATTTCGCGGTAGCGCCATCCCGCGAAATTCAATGCATTTTCAGCACTGCACTGTAGTCACGAACTGCCGTGTAAAACCCGGCGCCTCTACAAACCGCCAGTCGATTTTTTTCTAGAAGCTTGTGTATAATGAATGTACAGCACGCTTTTCTGTTTGTAGTCGGACGCACCGACCAGCTATCGGTTGTCATCCACGGGTAGGTTTAAGACGATCGTACCGCTTTAAGTTATGGCAGCGTGACAGGAGAATTAGTCTCCGTCTGCCGAAAGTGAAGTTAACCCAGACGATATCGGCGGCCATGTGTTTCTGTGGAGCGCGCCCCGACCTTCTGCACGGGGGCACGTGACCCTGTCAGATTCCCCACGGTAAAGGGGCGTGTGCGCGCGTCGGGGCAGGTGACACAACACCGCCAGGACAGGGAGTCTGAACAGGGGCTATCCATTCTGTATAGGACCCATCCATTCTCTACAAGAGCCATCCATTCTGTATAATTCCCTTCCATTCTGTACTAGGCCCATAAATTCTCAGAAAGATCACTCCGCGTCAGCAACAACAAATCCTCCCAGCGACGTGGGCGGAGAGAACTATGCGGCGGCGCTTCGCACGGCCGAATAAGTAATGAAGAATGCCCGACGGGATGAAGTAGACGAATGTTTGGCTGTTCCAGTATCGGGGTTAATAGAGATCCTAGTCCTGAATAATGACTTGTAATGATAGGAGACGCAGGTTTAACGATAGGCTGTACATCTTACAGGACACCAAACATCCACCCGACAGTAACGCTACGCCGCCGTCTTATGTCTTCCATTATAGAACACCATCTTCCAATCTCAAGGTGAACGACTCGCCGTGCACTTCCTTTTGAAGTCGCCGACAAATGGTCGGGGAGACAGAGGCACAAAGCAGAGGTCCGGACTGTCGGGTTGAATGAGGGTTGGTTCAAGGATGCCTGCTGGTTCCTATCGAGAGGAGCCCGGGCTGAACTTTCCACTGAACCGCGCTCCGCCAATTTTACCTGGCTGGTACGAAAACCTGTGGCTAGTTAGGCCTCGTGTTTGGCTAACAGCGCTTTATGCCCCCCTAGAACCATCTGCGTAAGAAGGGAAGAAGGAAGGGAGGGGGGGGGGGGGGGTCGGTAAGGTACTGTACATGTCTACCAGGGGGTGAGATGTAAAAAAATCAGGCCAGCCAAAAAAAAGATCACGATTTTTCATCCGAACATCTGCTCGGAGATATGGATCGCTATATTCAGCTTCAAGTGATGACGCCATGACGTAAAATGCAGAAGTAACGTTATGTGTGACTAATTCTCGGGAACAATGGGGCAGTTTTACTTGACTCAAACAAGTACCTTTCAGATATATTGAATCGCTTGATCCAAATGTGTAGTTGACATGTCAAGTTTGGGCATTTCGACTCTAAAACTGGAGTCTTCAGAGTCCGGGTGGAACGGATAACGGGCTCAGATCAAGTCCGTTTTGTGGTGGTGTGACTGCGATCTGTGTGTACACAGGCATTCGTTAGTGGTGTACCTGTTTAAGTTCACACTTTTTGCCCTTCCTCTTTTAACTATCATATGAAATCAGGACTGCTATCTTATTTTCAATCTACATCACAAGAATGCATGTATTTTCGCTACACCGTTTGGCGAAAGTTAAAAGTTTGAGTATATCTACTTAAGTTAAAGATTAGAATACATAACGTTACTGTCTGCAGAGTGACATTACAAACGTCAAATGAAACTATACAATACCATCCAAACTCTGTATCTGTTCTACGTTATGTTACATAACCGCACTTCAGACGCTTGAAGCCTGAAAAACATTGTTATATAACCCAATATCTATGGATAAACATGGTTTCAGTCTGGATAACAACATGGTCATAACTGATTCCAGAGTTCAGAAAACACCATAATTAACGTAACATACTTCGTCCTTGAAGGGTGTGTGTGATATCTTCAGGATCATATCAGCTTGGTCTCCTTCTTCTTTATCCACAAGAAATCAGAAACGGATGGAAGAAACAAAAATCACCTGCCTTCTGTTTCTTGTAACGTTAACATCACTGCGGTGTTCTGACAGTATGACATCAATGGACACGTCTTTGAACTTGCGATGTAGTAGCGAGAAACTCCCCTCCTTCCTCCCCGCGGTGAAAATGGACGCGTCCGTCTGGCTGGGATGATTGACAGCTGAAGGTGACGATTCTGTGCTAAACTCCTGTCGGTCAGCTGGTTGCACTTGACTGGAACTGACTACGACAGGACATACTAGTGCTCCATTCCCTTCGTTGGCGACAATTTGAGTTACCATGGCATAAATATACCATACCCTAGCGTTACGAAAACTGAGTTCTGTGACTGGCGAAATGTAGCAACCTGAAGTTTGCCACGTAAAAAAGCGCGGCAAATTCGCAGACTGCACGGTGATCAGATTTCAGAACTGCAGATTGTAGCATAGTTTGTTATTCTAAAAGTCCGTATCCACGAAACCAAGCAAGTTGGACTTCAAACAGCAATGCAAGATATGCATAAGGACATTGTAATGTTTCAGTCAACAGGTGCAATTTCTAAAAGATTTATAGAAGAAACTTTGGTTACGATACTTCTGGGCGTGAATGGCACCGGAATTCCGAACATCGAACGGAAGAAATTAACAGTTTGTGTAGATTGCTCATGGTCGTGTACAGAGTTGTTAATAAGATCACTGATACTGCTAGAAATATGCCAACAAAATTTAGTGAAGTAAGTCAAAATGAATACAACTCTCTTCCGATATTTATGCATGACGCCAGGAGATCCACACTGACCAGGCCGACTGTTGGCACTGCTGTGTTGATTGTCGTAAAACATGGCAAGTGCCGTATATCAAAACTGTCGTAAACCGGAGTGCCCGAAGTACTAGTAGTACAATGTACCTTGCTGGCGTGCATCTTCCAGTGCAGTGAAGACTTCCACGCAAGATGATATTGGCTGGGTATATATGGAGGCATCGCAGTACCTATTAGCTGTGATATCTGCCTATCAGAAAATCGTGTATCGTTTCTGTGTTATCCTTGAGTTTTAAATATCGACGTCATTTAGGGTACCCTATTTTGGTGTCATTGATGTTTTTCTGCCATTTTGAATTAGAAGAGCTCTGTGTGACAATTCTTACAGGTACAATGTATGGCAACTTGCACATAAACGAATAAAGACGCAAACAAACATTTTTCGCGTATAACGTTACGCTCATTGTACTGTAACTGTATGTAACGTTATAAAGGGAACGGTTCACAT
Source organism: Branchiostoma floridae x Branchiostoma belcheri (assembly GCA_019207045.1). NCBI lineage: Eukaryota > Metazoa > Chordata > Leptocardii > Amphioxiformes > Branchiostomatidae > Branchiostoma > Branchiostoma floridae x Branchiostoma belcheri. The sequence goes on along the minus strand of CM033036.1, from coordinate 1,181,173 downwards.
GTTCGTATATAGTTAAGTCCGTATGGACGTATTAGCCTCTATCAGGCTCCACAGGTCACTGTAGAAATAGTAGCAAATGCATAACATGCCGAAGGACTATAGTTTGCGACCCAGATAACTGGTGAGGCATGTTTTCTGTCTATATTTGTCCAATTTGCACCATTTTTCCAGTGACCTGTGGAGCCTGGTAGAGGCTACGTTTTCCATACGGACCTCATACGGACTTGTATATATCCGCACGTGTGAACGGTCAACCCACCTTGATAGGCCTATGATGAACAGGCACAGCGCGAGGGGAAATTACCTTTCACGACCACTTTGGTGCCGCTTTTCATGTGCGCGACCTCCAATTTCATACCTGGCCTGTACCCGCCATGGAGCGTTTTGACGATGTCGGTTTGACATTTGGCGAGACGTACACCAGCTGCGGGGGATATCTACCAATTGTCTAGTTTAGGAAAGGTAGAAGGAAGACGAAGTGCATTTTACTGTAGATAGTCTTTGTATGATAGCGATAGAAGCATTCTTTTTGGCTATGTGTTATTAGTTTCAGGTACTTGAATAGTAAAGATAAATTCATATTCCTTAGTGTTCAATCATGAAACAGATCCTAACTAATCATACAGCTCACCGTGACGTTTATACAACTACCAAGAAGCGAGAGGAAGGCGAATGTACTGAAGTATAATAGACTTTTATTTGTACACAAATATGTATATGGTGTACAATGTAGGTCTTCATTCATTATATCTGACAATGGGAGAAAAGAAGAAAGGGACGACCGAACCTCCTCCTTATCATCGTCATTCATCCTCGTGTGACACTTCGTATTATGAAGTACTGGAGGAAGAGGGTGGACTGAAGGACCGCAACCTGCTAGCCGCCATGCTAGATAGAGATACATGGAGTGACATTATTAAGGGCACCTCGAATTACGAGGACGAACTGAACTGAATTTGGAGAAAATTGCATAATTATCAGGCATGAGCTGACTTGGAAAGGTAATGTGATAAAAAAAACACTCGTCTCTTCAGCTTCCGAGGCATGATTTGGTTTCTAAGACCTTCTCTCGTCTGTATCTTGTAATCATTAGGTTTGTACCATAAACTAGACATTGACGTCAGGTATCATGGAGCAAGTTTGGAGGGTCTGCATGGAGGTAGAGTGGATTACAAGGTACACCGTTCATCATTATAAATTCTAGGAGCTGATAACTCCTCGCGTTACCCTCCAAAACTGCATTACCTTAATTCTAATCCCCTACCGATTACGTTGAATTAGAGCGGTCCGGTTACGAAATACGTCAAGTCTAAACGACTTAACATGATAGTAAAGAATGAAAGAAAATAATCCCCCTTTAGTGTCCGACGAGCTCCCCTTCTGTTGTCTGAACAGTTCCAGACATTTGTGAAATATGATACGAGTATTATGACTCTGACGATGGCCCTTACCCGGATTGACACAATGTAGCTAACTCCGTGAGTACGGCTCTTTGTGCGGAGGTTTATAGTTTTCCTTTATGTTGTCGGAATTTGCCCAGACATTTGTGAAATATGATACAACATGAGCATTATAATTGCAACAGTGTCTGTTGGTCGCTACTCGTCTTGACTGTTGCGAGTTGACTGAGACAAACATTGCTACAGCTCCTGGAGACACACAGGGTGGTCCCGCTGAACTTTGCTGACAGGTTTCTATGATTATTCTTTGCGGTCAGAAGCCCGACGGGAGCCAGCGGGCAGACACCGGGAACTTGGCGGAGTGCCGGCGGGCCGGGATCAGACAGGGCCCGGCGTGGGGGAGGGGAGCGCCCGCTGGGTCCGGCCCACCGTCAGCTGTACATACATGACCGACTAACACACTAACCCGGACCACACTCCAGTAACGGTTTACCTGTGATAGCACGGCACCATGTGCCCAGGCGGACATCAATATTGTCACACGTCACATGTTGTAGAATAAAATACACAGACGCCGGTGTACTGTAAATGCATTTAAGTTCGCGGGGATTTAATTTTGCGGTAGCGGGAAAATGGTCTTTTCGCGGTGGTTTTAATTTCGCGGTAGCACCATGCACTGTAGTCTCTTACTGTTATGGAAAAATGTTCGCGGTGGTTTTAAATTCGCGGTGAAGCCGCCGCCACGAAAACCGCAAACATTAATCCACCGCGAACATTTCTGCATTTACAGTACTCTGTATATAACAGCCCACCCTGATGGCTAATCTCCAAGCAGATACTCGGTAGCAGGGCGGCAGCATCTTGAAGTTTGCTGGGATTTAATTTCGTGGTGGCGGGAAAAGGACTGTTCGCAGTGGTTTTAAGTTCACGGTATCACCATGCACTGTAGTCTCTTACTGCCATGAAAAATGTTAGCGTTTTAAGATCGCGATAAACTTGCAACGCGAAAAACTCGAACATAAAACCACCGCGAAAATATCTGCATTTACAGTATTCTATGGTGGCAAATAGAGCTTATTACTTGGCCAATGGAAATTGGTTCGTTGCATAGATGCTTACTGTGACTGGGTGGTCACGTCAAGTCGACACGCACAAGGGTAACCCATCCTCACACTCAGGGTTGACAATCGCGGCAAAGCCTAACGATTGTCAACCCTGAGTGTGAGGGTGGGGAAACCGAAAATTGGAGAACTTGAACAGGGCGATTTCACAGGATGTTCCTGTCAATAAGGATGTTTGGCTCTATTGGCAGTATGTTCCTGTCAATTAAAATATTTTTTTTTTCACTCTTGACAGAATGTTTCTCTCAATAAGAATGTGTTGGCACTATTGATTATTGGCAGGATGTTCCTGTCAATAAGAATGTTTTGTCACAACAGTATTGGCAGGATATTCCTGTCAATAAGCATACTTTGGCATCATTTACAGGATGTTTCTGTCGATAAGAATGTTTTGGCACTTTCGACAGTATGTTCTGAGAGCAGCCACAGAGAAGACGAATGACCTTGACAACACATGTAACCTTGGCAACCGTCTCCAGGGGTCAGGGGTCAGTCATATGTCATGGTCGAAGTCTGCGATCATCACGGGGAGACCAAACAAACGGCGCGGACACAAGTGGGTCAAAGGTCACGTAAGGCCGCCATGTGCGCACGGCCTGGCAGGTCCAAGCAGATGAGACGAGGGTTCGGGATCTGTTTTGTGTCTGTGTGTGTGCGTCTTTTCTCAGATGTAGTGAGCGCTCGGAATCTGTTATGAGTGTGAGTGAGCGCGTGCGTCTTTTCCAAGATTTTACGCATCCTTAAAGTAGTGATGAAGTAGTGAAGAGATCAGCGAAAGAGAAGACGTGCAGACAAAAGCAAACAGACATACGATGACGGTTATGCGAGGCAAAAATGTAGCATTGGATCAAAGACGTTCAATAACGTCCTTGATAGGATATAAGGCAATACTGCGTACTGGGAATACCAGAAACACTGACAGACAAACACACAAACAGGTCTTCAATTCTTCACTCTTTTGGGGGGAGAAGTAACTTACAGTAAGACGTGCTTGCACGCGTAGACCCGTACACTTCATCACATCTGCTCGGATATTACACTGCCTGTTGTGGGTGAGTCAGGCACAACAGGTGGAGTACAAATCATACCCCCTGTCTGGCACATCGGTACTGCACCCCAGGCGTCAGCAAGCCCTCACTGGTGCGAGGGCCCTTATTGGCTGACTTTACATCTTACACACGCGTTTTTAGGAGTCACTGAGTCAACCTAGTCTCCTGGCAGACTTGTCAGCTGGAGTTTTTTAAAAAAAGAGAAGAATTTGGCCAAATAGGGACAAATAAGTTGTCAAGGGTTTACAGTCAGTCTTTCGGTAGTCTATCCAGCTAGCACAGTCAGTTCACTCCTAGGCCAATTAACTCCTACTAGGCTTTTATTCCTAACTTGGCCAAAGCCCCCTATCACTATTCAGCCAGGCGGGAGTCTGGTAGACACTAGAGTCAACCCCAGGTCGACTCAAAACCACGTGTGTAAAATGTAAACCGACCCATTGTAATCCGATACCCCAACCATCAGGTGATGCGCAGGTGTCTGATAACAGATGTTGTTGATGTTGTCCTTGTTCGTTGTGCTCGTACAATAAACATGTAAATAATTATAAACTGGACTTAACAGTACCCCAGTTTATAGCGTCTGTCTTCTCTGTCACAACCAGTGTAAGGATGGCTTTCACTCTCCAGTGAGCCAAATTGGTTCAAGATCACTTTTCACCATATCAAACAAGCCATCCGAAGCACTCTCCAATCAGAGATTCGGCTCCAGCTATTTTTTTAAACTTTTTTTTCTATGCGATTTTATTGGGCTTTGTATTTTGAACAGTTTTGTTAATAATGCCTCGCGGTCAAAGGGGTATAAAGAACGGTACAAACTTTTTGATAAAAAGCCCGATCAAAATGCCTAAAAATGTCAATAACAGCCGGAGTGATAGCCTGGAATCCAGCCGTATTGTGCTTTGGTCGCTCCCCGCAGGAAGCAGAGCGACCAAAGCACAACACGGCTGGATTCCAGGCTACCGGAGCCGAACCTCTGCTTGGAGAGTAAGACAGAAGCTGAATCCTGCCATCCCAGAAGCTCCCGTGGTTCCCGCGGTTTGTACGTTAACCCAGCAGACACAACACATTAAGTACATCATCGATGCGTTAACCCCGGGCGCGCAGGTACGTGTCGCTATGGGTAGTCAGGGCTGACCCTCACCTCACAAACCTGGCTGACAATAGCGGGACCAGATCCTAGTGAAAGTACCGACTGATAACTATCTAGTCTCAGCTAAAAAAAGAACAAGGGCCAGAGTTACTAATCTAGGATTGATGTGTTCAAAAATTCGTACTTTCCCAGGACTGTCGTAGAGTTAAATTTGTTATCACCAAACACAGTAGGGGCGTCTTCGATGAGATGTACTTTGCCACATTTGCTAATAAATAGATATTAAATAAATCTTCGCTATATAGGAATATTTACGGAAAGATGAACAAAGTTTAGGTGTAACAGGTCGTTCAGTGTAATATGACCTAATATAACCAGCAGTTACAGATAACGTAGAACAAATGGGTAGCGGGTTCAAAGCCTTGTCTGTCTAATGTGGAACAACGAGTCGCCGGTTCAAATCCCGGTCTACCGTACGAGACTACGACACACTGCCGACTTCAAGTCCAAACTCTTTAACCCAATTAACCGATGACGATATACACAAGGCCAACAAGTCGTTCATTCAATTTCGTGACCATATTTCACTCTATAAAATGCGGGGAACTGGACGTGCTATCAGCTCCAAAGTGAACTACACGTACAGAACCATCATCTCCTGTCGCACATCTCCGGTAGCCCCGTTGCTGTTAGGGCGGTAGCCATGATAAAACTGTGAATTGATTAACCAAAGGTGCAACTTTTTGAAAACTTCAAACGTCATTTGACATTCAAAAAGTCCAGTGTCAGCATTTACAACTTAACCCTTCCCTATTGTAATGTCATACACATGGCCGCATGTGTACGAAGTCCCACCCTGTACCGGGTACCGTGCATCAGTTTACAGCTGAGTTCTCCTGTTATATATCTGTACCCGTCAGTACTATGCAGGCCTATTGTCCAGGGCAAGTGAAAGTGCTGTTCGGGCAAGTTCATGTCCTACCCCACTTGTCCGATCGGGCAAGTAAGATTTTTCCATTGATTTTAGTGCAATTTTGATACACTTGTTACTTTTTACAGTCATGACATCAAGCAATTGTCTACAGAGAATTCCATTGCTGGAAGTGAAAATGCATATACTAGTAACAGTGACATTTGAATTTTGGGCAAGTGAAAAATTGGTTCGGGCAAGTACATTTTCTATGTGCTTGCCCGATAGGACAAGTGGATTTTAGAAAACTTGTTCAACCCTGCTATGCCGTGGCCTCAGCCGGCCCCACATCACCTCTGTACCGTTACCGGTACATCAGTCTGGTGATATCTGTACCGTTACCGGTGCATCAGTCTGGCGATATCTGTACCGTTACCGGTACATCAGTCTGTAGGGTTACCGGTACATCAGTCTGTAGGGTTACCGGTACATCAGTCTGTAGGGCTACCGGTACATCAGTCTGTAGGGTTACCGGTACATCAGTCTGTAGGGTTACCGGTACATCAGTCTGGTGATATCTGTACCGTGTACATTAGTCTGGTGATATCACGGTAAAACATGCTGTCAGTCAGTATTGACGGAGTCGTCGGTAACTCTTCTGTATTGTGATTCCTCACACATGTGTGTCATTGTGTACTATGACGACTCCTAACCCTTCCTCCGTGTGCCATTGATCATTTTACGTACTCGGGTTTGCCCTGGAGCTGCGTCTTTGTGTTTGCAGTGGCCCAAGAGAACCGCCTCTCCCTACAGACCGCGGTCACTGAGCATCGCAAATGTTTAGTCTCAGGTGGATGACAAAAGAGAAGACGATTTGGCCAAATACGGACAAATGAGTTGCCATGGGATCACAGTCACTCTTTGGGAGTCTATCCAGCTATCCACCGTCCGGCCAGTTCACTCCTAGGCCAATTAACTCATACTAGGCTTTTATTTCTAACTTGGCCTTGGCCTCTATTACTATTTGACCATGCCGGAGTGTGATATAGACAAGTAAAATTTAACAAATCGCCCAATGAATTCTACAGATAAAGAACAGATATTTGTAACGTTTTGGGAGTTGTACATGTTGCGTCTGAAATTACATCTTTACACCAGGCATCCATATTCCAAATTAAGAGTCACATAAATCAAATTTTGAGAGCTGTACGGTCGCCGTCACGTGGAAAGTGGGCCTTGGGTCGCCGGAGGCTGACATCACTCCGATTACATCGGTACAAAACGCCCTGTCATCCCCGTGGGCTGACACTCCGCTTGGCCAGGCACAAACCTGGCGCATCTGGGCCTGATGAGCGCCATTGGAGGCCGCAGTCTAAATGCTACAACCTTTAATGTCTGCTGTCTAATGAAACACACCTGAGGGAGAGACGAGCTTCGCGACTTCTCCGAAATTAGGAGGTGTGAGTGGAGCTACATCAGACGGGCAGCGCCCGCCCATGGTCGGCTCGGGTTTCTCCGAGCAAATTTCATTCAGCCCATCTTCATCAGGAGCTGCTGTCTGTCATGCCAATTTATTGTTTTTAAAACTTCAAAGCGCGCAGGAGCGAAACAACTGGAGGGAGCAAAGCTGGGGCTTTCAGTGTGCGGATTAGTGATGGGGGTGATGGCTACCTACAGGTGTGGCGTGGAGTCATGCTGTGTAGCCTCTTTAGTACCACACCGTAAAAGGTAGAGGGGCAGTGGGTCAATTATTCACTGTGTTTAGGGCACGGTATACAGTAGAAGCCAGTTAACTGCACAACGGATAAACGCACACTTCTGTTAACTGCACGGCATCCCCAAATCCCAAACCGGTGTGGTCCAGCTATATAACTTCGCATTATTGCACTATCCGGATAATTGCACGAAATCCACTGCCAAATAGGCCGTGCAATTAAGCGGCTTCTACTGTATTGAGAGGTGGAACCAATCTCTCCCCTTCCACTGCCATTTACTTCCCCAACCGAAGTCAGGTACCCATTTTACACCTGGGTGGAGTGAGGAAAGTTGTGTGCGCTTCCCAACGGCACAAGATCGGTAGCATTGGGAGGTGGAGCTCATCTCTCCCCTTCCACTGCCTTTTACCTCTCCCCCGAAGGACCCATTTTTACACCTGGGTGGAGTGAGGAAGGTCGTGTAAAGTGGGTTTCCCAATGGCACAAGATCGGTAGCATGACAAGAATCCAGGACCTCTGGGTCCCGTGCCAGACACCCTGTGGTTACGCCACACGACCCCACATCACGTCGCTAAGCGACGGCACAGCGACTCGACTTGTGGGCCATTGATGTCATGTTTGAAATTTGGTGCAAAACGTGAAATTATAATTTCAAGAACAAGAAGATATCTAAAAAAAAAACACTTAAAATTCGTTAATTCATTTAAAAAATCTAGGAAATTCGCTGAGCGATTTGTCGACTCTCTTGGACACAGCACCGTTGCAACTTCTTGTGGAAAGGGCTAGCAGTTTACTGTAGCAACAGCTAGATTGTGACTATTTTGCTACATTGTTGTCTCCATGAGACCAAACCAAAAGTGCGACTGTGCAGGCCCCTAATGCAGAACACAGGTCAGTGTTGGCACTGCGACATCCCGCATGCTTCTGTTGTTCCCCAGTTGGCAGGGTGGGACATCACGGTGTCCCCGCGAAGGTAGCGAGGCTCGGGCGGCTGAAGATGTCAACTCGGTAGGACAACTGGCGGGGTCACGCCCCCCTCCCCACCTTGATTCGAAACAATCCAACAAGTGCACACTAAGCGGAATTTGATCCCCAAAACTCATGCATTGAAAATCAAGATGAAAAATAAAGAGGTAGGCATGTTGTTTTCCATGCTGCTTCTTAAAGACCATCCATTCATCCGTCCACTTCGACACGCATTTCATAGTTCACGGCGAAACACAACAAATCAAAATTTAGACAATCACCAATGTCTGGAATGTCACGGCAAGAATAAAAAGGAATTTGGAGCAGTGAAATATAGAACAAATAGATACAGAGCTAGAGACCAGAGCTTGTCATCGTTAATCGATGACGCGTCGTTGAAAATATTTCACTTCTAAATCAGGATAGCCCTACTGACAAAGACAATACAGATGGAGCTGAGGGTTGCCGTTGTTGATACTGTGCATGTTTATGTTTACTTGTATGTTATGTATTGTTTCTGACAAGCATGGCTAGCCTTTTGTGTGAATACTAAAGCCATCCTCTGTAAATTTATATTTCGGCAAACCTGTAGATCTGCTTGTCAGGGAGTTTGAAAAATGGGCACCATCCTCGTGTGAGACAAGCGACAAACTCCGTCATACTCAGTTGCCATGGTAACGACACTGTGCCTCATATTCAGTTACCATGGTAACGACACAGTGCCCCTGCCCCCACAAATGCGCATTGGGGATGCTTGAAGCTGCACTCACCTGACGGCCTTACACGCCTAGCGGCGGGTAGCCGAATTGCATGGGCATCAATCTGGCAGAATTTTTCATTATCGCAAACTGGAGAAAAAAGTATTTTCCGTGCTTTTCATACAAAGAAAAGAAATGAAACGAGTTGGACTCTGGACAACTGCATGACATTTATTGCATTTTGTCGATATCTGAGTGGAAAACGTAGCAGATCGAGCAGAGTTTGTAATGTACATCCTTGTTTCAATCCTAACAACTAACGCTAGTCCACCTTTATCCGCGGGGTAACCTATATCCGTTGCTTTCAAAATCAGAGTATTTGGGGATATCATGCTGATGAAATGTGAGTTCAAACTGCTTTACTTTTAAAATATTACAATTTGAAACAACCGTCCGTCGACCTGATATTCCTAAATGCGCTGTTTTGAAAAACAACGGATATAGGTTACCCCACAGATAAAGTTGAACTAACATTACATGTATGTTAGGGCAGTAGAGAAGGATGGGGCAAGCTGGGTGGACTCAACATACGGAACAAATCATACCATATCTACAACACAGGATTTACTTAATATCTATATCATACAGACTCTTTAACGCAAGTACATAATAAACATTGTAGCCTCCAATACAGGCGCCTGGAGCATTGAAATCACAGGTTCCTCCCACAGAGGAAATCATAGCCTTCTGAGGCAATCGTCGGCCCCTTTTAATCTCGTAATTTAGACAGACTTTGTATGTTCAAAAATAACTCCTGCAGTCTCTTACACTCTAATTTTGAAGGCCCAAATATAGACTAAGGTAATCTCACTTGTTGGCTTTAGAAAAAAGGTAAGGTAGACCCATTGCCCTTTTGATGAAGCCATAGAGGAAGTAAGCTGTGAATCACTGTGTCTATGGTAAGGAGTATTTTCAACCTCCTTGGTCTTGGGTATCCATTTTTACACATGGGCGAAGTGAGAAAAGCTGTGCAAAGTGCCTTTCCCATGGTCAAGGGCACAACGTCCAGGCAGGAATGCCTGAAGAATAGAAACTTAACCCGAAGCCTTTTTTAATTTCAATCTCATATACATGTTTGCTAGCGTAGCCATACAGCCTATTCAACATACACCAGTATTGGAAATAAAACTCTCCAACCAGGCTCCTATGGTCCATTAAGCCATAGACTACTGTGCTAAAATAACATTAACAGGCTGCAGTTGTCCTATTTGATAACCTTCTGAGATCATACCCCGATGCCAGGCTACTGTACTGGAGGCCACAGAATACTGTCATCTCTTAATACTTCAACAAAGGACCTTACAGACTTGGGAGTACTGCGATGGGAACACGTTAGCCTAGAGTGCAGGAATAAAATAATATAATCACAAGTGGAAAACAACACAACAACACGACGCTAACATAAACAATAATTCTACTACATAACATAACATAACGTAAAATTACCAGCCCAGGACTAAGATTGCACGTTCCTGGTCTGAAAGTCAGAGAAGTTTTCCGCCTTTCAAGTTGAGAATTTTATACCATCCTCTTCCAGAGGGATGGATATGACAGTATGAGGCAATTTTTACAAAATTCATTCATTGGCAAATAAAGTACTGAGAGAACAAGAAGCAGTTGTTGTTGGTCCCGAGGCCGACCGCGTCCGGCGTGACGAGGTGTTGAGCTGGCCTGAGGGCACTTGCATGGCACAAAGCATGGATTGGCACTTTCTCCACAGGAAGCCACATCTTTTCTGGAAACTGCAACATTTCCGGGAAACTGCGACATTTCCGGGAAACTGCTACATCTCCAGGAAGATGCTACATCTCCAGGAAACTGCAACATTTCCCAGAAACTGCAATATTTCCATGAATCATCATTTCCAGGAAATTGCAACATTACCAGGAAATTGCAACATTTCCAGGAAACATTTCCTCACAATAGCTGCATGGATCCATATGAGTACATTTCTACATGAATAATGTGGGGCAGTCTTGAAACTGCTCATTATATAAATTCAGTTGCCATATGGAGACTCATGGACAACTCCATAAATAACTTTGGGTAGTCTTGAAACTGCCCAGTCTGTGAGTTAGGCTGCCATGGAGACATCTTTATAAATAGCATTGGGCAGTCCTGAAACTGTCAGTTCTGTTGCCATGGGGACAATGTTGCCATGGAAACATGTTGCTGCTGTAGCTATCTCTTGCTCTTGCCCTCCACACTGCCTCCGAGCTTCTTGAAAAGTTTCTTGCCCTTCGAAAGAAGTCCTTTCTTCTTCTTGGGCGGCTGAGCTTCTCTCCTGTCGGGCTGGGGGGAGACGTCTCGGTCCTGTCAATCAAGGAGAACAGGCTGTCAATCATACATGTCAATCAAGGAGAACAGGCTGTCAATCATAAATGTCAATCAAGGAGAACAGGCTGTTAATCATGGGAAACAGACTGTCAATCATACATGTCAAACAGGCTGTCAATCATACATGTCAAACAGGCTGTCAATCATACATGTCAAACAGGCTGTCAATCATAGATGTAAATTATGAGAAAGAGGCTGTCAAACATGGGAAACAGGCTGTCAAACATAAACGTCAATCATAGCCGGGAAACAGGCTGTCAATCAATCATACATGTCAACCAAGGGAAGCAGGGTGTCAATCATTGGAAACAGCTGTCAATCAAATGGACAAAATGGAGAGAGAAATAGAGAGAATACACCAAACACACATGCACACAGAATTGAACAAACACATAAACACACTGACCTACACATACATGCACACACACACACAAACACACACACACTGCACACACGTTTGTACCTGTATATGTGAGGGGCTGCGATATGCCCGGTCATGACCGGTTGGTTGTGGTGCCTTACCTGTATATGTGAGGGGTTGCGATATGCCCGGTCGTGACCGGTTGGTTGTGGTGCCTTACCTGTATATGTGAGGGGCTGCGATATGCCCGGTCGTGACCTGTTGGTTGTGGTGCCTTACCTGTATATGTGAGGGGCTGCGATATGCCCGGTCGTGACCTGTTGGTTGTGGTGCCTTACCTGTATATGTGAGGGGCTGCGATATGCCCGGTCGTGACCTGTTGGTTGTGGTGCCTTACCTGTATATGTGAGGGGCTGCGATATGCCCGGTCGTGACCGGTTGGTTGTGGTGCATAGTTGTCTGCCTGGTCGCCTGACAGGTCCTCCAGGAAGTTAGAGGGTACCAGGCCTCTCCGTCCATCCATCTCACCCTGATGGAACAAGGAAACAACGACAGATATAAGAAAAGTTTTAAACATAATTTCTGTACACAATATAAAGCTCTTTCCAACCAGCTTTTGGTTTGGTCAGTCCTCTTTCCCTTCTCAAGTTGACATGACCCCAAGCCTATGTCACATGACATGAATGGAAGTGTGATGTTAGCAGTGTGTCAAAAGTGCACAGCAATTGGTCAGAGGGCTCTGTTTGGGTCACATGAGTTAGGCTTGGTGTCATTTCAATTCCAGCTTTTAATTGTGTAAGGAGATCTGATGTAGATGGCCTCTTTGATTCCAGGCAGAGATGGAGGGCACCATCGACTCTGCAACTTATGTTCCATTGCTCTCAGAGTCACATACTGTAAATGCAGAAATATTCGCGGTGGATTTATGTTCGCAGTTTTCGCGTTGGCCATCTCACCGCAAATTTAAAACCACCGCGAACATTTTTCCAGGGCATTAAGATACTACAGTGCATGGTGCTACCGCTAAATTAAAATCACCGCGAAAAGTCCTTTTTCCTGCTACCGCAAAATTAAATCCCCGCGAACTTAAAATTTAATGCATTTACAGTACTATCATCATAATGTGACATCACAAAAGCAGTGGATTGTTCATTCCTTGACAAAGACTGGAGCTGATTAATTGAAAATTTGTGTAAATCCAATCTGTCATGTTCAACTTTATTCAGACTGACTTTTACCGACAAGGATGAACTTTCAAGTTAACGAACTGAAGTGTTTTGCCTCACCATGAAGAATCCATCCTCGTCCATCTCTCCCACCACATGGATGATGTCTCCCTGGTAGAAGGGAAGCTCCATCTGAAACAACCACAAGGGAGAAATCATCACTTCAGACGGGGAGATCCACTCTCTATGCTATACACCTCTCTCATGCGGCGGCCACGTAAAAACGCCACAGAACTGGGAACTTGACAAATGTTGAGATTTTGCCGCTCTACTTCTGCTTTGACTTTCAGTAACCTTCTTAATGTCTTTTGCTACGTGTAAAGCATCAATAAATGGCCACATCTTAAAGATTATCATTCTTGAATCTACTTTGTCGGGCTGGTAGTAAATTGAAGGTAAGGTTCCTGTCAAGTCAGTAAGTCTGAATAAACATTACTAATTTTGGCTGCCAGAGGGCGCAACTTGGTCTTGAATAACACATGCATTGTGGGTGATATGTCAAAGGTAAAGGCCCCTGAGACATAGCGGGACTATATTCATCGAGCATGCTCAAGATAGACTGGAAGGAGGGCTAGCTTGAGACATGTACAAGGTAGGGGTCTTCGCCTTTGACATTAGGAATGTGCAGTTCAAATCATGAATAGGCTTATTGTAGTAAAGAAAGGGCAGAGAGGTGTATTTATCTATCAAATATATGAAAAAAAGAGTTTTGGGAAGCAAACAAAAAGGACCCCCAAGACCCCATAAGAAACCAGATGTTTCCCTGATGTGATGCTGTGTGAGGAGGGGGTAGGGGGACTTGAGACACAAATGAAGCACCTGATAAAAGCTGCCAGCCTCCAGCTTGAGGGTCAGTATGGGGAATTGAGAGAAACAGAGAGGGTCAGTATGGGGGATTGAGAGAATCAGACCACATTAAGGCCCCGTTCATACTAGGATTCGCGTATCGGGATATATCCGGATACGGTGTAAATCAGGATATATCCATTTGCGTTCATACTAGGGTCAACGAATCCGGATATGATTATTCGTGTCCAAAATAAGATCCGGATATATCCTAATTACACCATCTGATGCTGCTTGGTGAAGTCAAACTTAACTCTTAAGTAGCGTTTGCTTTGGTGTAGCATGGTAAACGAGCTGCGTCGCGCAGGTAGATGATGCCAACGCCCGAAATGAACAGTAGAAAAGTAAAGAAATGCAGCCAAAATGAAGGACTGTTTGCACGGCTACAGGTACACGTCTTCACACCTTACTAGAAAACTTGAAAATGATCTTTATTCTTAACTGACCGTTCTAGAATGTTCTTTAGAACAGGAGTTCGTACCTGCCAGGTGCAAACACCTGCGACGCAGCCCGTTGCCTCATCCTTACCATGCTACACCAGGCAAACGCTACTTAAGAGTTAAGTTTGACGTCAGATCCGACAGTGAATCCGGATACGTGAATCCTATTGCGTTCATACCAGGGTTCACCCCACAGCGAATCCGGATAAATCCACCTCCAGATGTGGATTCGGCGTATCCGGATATATCCCATAAAGATCCGGATTCGGACCGTTCATACCAGGGTTCGCGAATCCGGATTCACCGCGAATCAGGATATATCCTGATACGCGAATCCTAGTATGAACGGGGTGTAAGAATAAATCCACAGCTCAGCCTACAGCAGTCCAGTGAAATGTACATGATTTACATGTTATACAGGGCTCAAAATACTGGTAATGCTGGCAAAGGTGAAGCTTTGTACCTAATTTTTGACTGTGCTTGCACTGGTATATATACTTATGTAGGGTTATGTAGTACACGTAAATGTACTCTTGTACAACATATTCTTTAAAAGTGTCAGAAAAGTAGTAAAACCTTTCTTTTATTACTAAATGGCAAATGCTTAAAATTTGATAAATTTCAAATAGAGCAACTATATAGCAGATTTAATTTCTGAAAAAAAAGGCAATAAGGTTTGTAATCAGATTTTGTAAACATTCTACTTTACTTCAACCAAAAGTTTACCCAAAATTTTCAGATCATAAGCACCAGTGCACCTACATTTTCTTCAAAATTGATTTTGAGCCCTGTTATTGGAAGACAAATGTAGAGAGACAAGAGGAAAGAAGATCAGAAGACATTTACAGTTCACCTGTAGGGTTACTGATACTAAGTAAAATGTGCCAAGTGAGATGTACATGGTGGTACATGTACATGTACATCATACATGACTTCATGCACAAAAGCATAGCAAGCAGGAAAGCAAGGCAGATTGTTAGTACAGGGAATGGAGGGATCCGAAGTGACACTGTGTACACAGGGAGCCTACATGTACATCTACAGGGTGAGTAACAGTTAAAGTCCCACATATTAAAGGCCACATAAAAATTCATTTTTGTTTTTGTTTTTTCTTCTTCAAAAGATGAAGGTAAAATTCAGCTAGAAGTCCCAATGAAAACAGGCCAGGGAGGGAAACCTCTCTCTGACTCCCTGAAACTGTGGGTACGCAAGCAGACTTTCCTTCAGACTGTGTTTTCATGTTGATTCGCATTATCCTTTGATTTCAAAAACTATAACGTATAAAATCAGTGTGGCTTTACTGAAAAACAGAAACGTGTGATTTTCTTTCTGTGATGTACACACGCTTCTTGTTCAAAAAGAACTTGGTAATAACATACAGGAGCTAGAAAGGATCAGATTACAATATTCTGGAAAGCTTGGGTTACGATATTCTGAGAGGTTCGGGTTCCAATATTCTGAAAGATTCGGGTTACAATATTCTGGAAGGCTCAGGTTACAATATTCTGGAAGGCTCAGGTTACAATATTCTGGAAGGCTCAGGTTACAATATTCTGGAAGGCTCAGGTTACAATATTCTGGAAGGCTCGGGTTACAATATTCTGGAAGGCTCGGGTTACAAATTTCTGGAAGGCTCGGGTTACAATATTCTGGAAGGCTCGGGTTACAATATTCTGGAAAGCTCGGGTTACAAAGTTTTAAAAAGGCTCGGGTTACAATATTCTGGAAGGCTCAGGTTACAATATTCTGGAAGGCTCGGGTTACAATATTCTGGAAGGCTCGGGTTACAATATTCTGGAAGGCTCGGGTTACAATATTCTGGAAGGCTCGGGTTACAAATTTCTGGAAGGCTCGGGTTACAATATTCTGGAAGGCTCAGGTTACAATATTCTGGAAGGCTCGGGTTACAATATTCTGGAAGGCTCGGGTTACAATATTCTGGAAGGCTCGGGTTACAATATTCTGGAAGGCTCGGGTTACAATATTCTGGAAGGCTCGGGTTACAAATTTCTGGAAGGCTCGGGTTACAATATTCTGGAAGGCTCGGGTTACAATATTCTGGAAGGCTCGGGTTACAATATTCTGGAAGGCTCGGGTTACAATATTCTGGAAGGCTCGGGTTACAATATTCTGGAAGGCTCGGGTTACAAATTTCTGGAAGGCTCGGGTTACAATATTCTGGAAGGCTCGGGTTACAATATTCTGGAAAGCTCGAGTTACAAAGTTTTAAAAAGGCTCGGGTTACCTCTGTGTCCACGTTAGGGGACATTTCCTGTGGGTCATAGTCAAACAGCGCCCTCATGCGGCGCACTGGGGATTGCAGCTGGGACAGGTGGCCGTTCTGGATGTGGGCCTCGTCTGTTTGTGCACAAAAACAATGTTTGTATGAAAAATATAGTTGTTGTAACAATAATACAAAAAATCTTGTCAGTTGTTACTCCCTATTACAACCAAAACAAAGTTCCAATCTAAAACCATTCACTTGTTCTTTTATTAATCAATCATTTCTCTCATTCATTCAATAAAACACCCACCTTCCCTTACTCATTCAATCCTCACTCACTCATACTGTCACCCTCATTTACTCAGTCTCACCAACTCACACTTACTCGCTTGCTTGCTCATTCACTCAGTCACCTAATCAATCACATTTTTTTCAGTGCCATGTATAAAGCCCCTATGGCCTGGGCTACTCCAGGTCCCAGGACATCATTAATAAACATTCATTACTTTGTAAATTCATTCATCCATCCCAGTGTACAAAATACTTTTCTGAGCAAGCTAAGGTTGCACAGTGTGCAACCTGGGGCAAAAACTAGGTTGCACATCTGAATTTCAAGTTGCACCACCTACAATTTGCTAATTTCTGAAAAAAAAGGAACCTAACCTTTTACTATCATGTTACTTTACTACTTCATGACAAAAAAATCAAGTTCTGAGGCTCAAAATCTAGGTTGCGCACTGTGCAACCTGAGTTTAAAAGTAAGTTGCACCAAGCAAAAAGTGGTTGCAATGTGCAAGTGGTATTTTGAATGCTGCATTCTTTTTTTTTTTTTTTTTTCTAAATCATGTTCGTAGGGCCTGATGTTACCATCATGGTGATGAAGAGCGGCCCATAGCGATAACTGTAGCAGCATTTCTTCTCCCTAAGTCAGAAACATCAAGCTTAAGCAAGCTTGACTTCACTGACTCAATAGGCGAAGCAGGGGTTACGAGGCTGCTCGGGAAATTCCCTACCCCATTTTGGCCGGAATGGTTTGATCCGCCACATCGCACCATCGCACATGTGGCGGGTTCTTTTACGTGCCCGGGGTGTGGCTCTCCCCAAACACGGGACCTCCATTTAACGTCCTATCCGAGGGACGACTCATTTTCACTTGAGTAAAGTGAGGAAAGTCGTGTAAAGTGCCTTTCCCAAGGGCACAAGACCGGCAACACGGCAGGCGGATTCGAACCGGCGACCTCTCGGTCACGGGCCGAATACACTACCACTGTGCTACGCGGCCCCACATCGCCCACATTCATCAATCCATTCATTCAAGTTACTCACTCACTCTCCCAAACTTCCTACCCACCTCTGTGATATCCTCCTGGTAAGGAGTCCAGTTTATCGGATGAGAGGACGTTGTTGGAGTTTCTCAGCTGCTGAAGCCGATAGTCATCCTCAATCTCCTCCACCAGATTACATGGAACCACCCCACACCTGCCGTCCACATCCCCCATGAAGAACCCATCCCCGTCCTTGTCTCCATAGACCTGTAACAAACAGTATAAATTTGTATAGTTACATAACCCCCATAAAGAACCTATCTCCGTCCTTGTCTCCATAGACCTGTTACACAAACAGTACATATAAACCCCATGCAGAGCCCATTTCTGTCTTGTCCTTTTGACAAACAGTGCACACATATCCCCCATAAAGAACCCATCCCCATCCTTGTCTCCATAGACCTGTAATAAACAGTATATACATGTACATAAATCCAATGCACAACCCATCCCCATTGTATCTCCATAAACCTGTAACAAACAGTGCACACCTAACCCCCATGTAGAACCCATCTCTGTTCTTACCTCCATACATCTGTAACAAACATCCATCAGTTTGTGTTAGGTTCAGAATGGCATCTGGAGTCAAACTTGGGGATTCACTATCCATGTAAAAATCCATCATTTTGAAAAAATGGTCATTGCAATATGGAAATTGAACCCATTTGAC
Organism: Branchiostoma floridae x Branchiostoma belcheri; assembly: GCA_019207045.1. Classification (NCBI taxonomy): domain Eukaryota; kingdom Metazoa; phylum Chordata; class Leptocardii; order Amphioxiformes; family Branchiostomatidae; genus Branchiostoma; species Branchiostoma floridae x Branchiostoma belcheri. The sequence continues at coordinate 1,162,735 of CM033036.1, read as the reverse complement.
AACTTGTCCACCTTTAAAGGTTTCCTAAAGGTACTGCCACACAAAAACAGAAATTTTTTTTGTTGGCATACTGGAAAGCATTTTCTGATTTTGCTTATGTTCTTGAAGGCGTGACCCATATGCATGAATTCTATTAATGGTTCAATCGTCAGAGCATTTTCAATCCATGTCCTCAAGAGATTTGATGTCACTAAGAAGTCCAGATTTACCACAATCTACCATACAGTGAAGTCGCGTGGCGCAGCGGCGGCATTTGTGCTTCGTGACCGAGAGGTTGCGGGTTCGAATCCGACTGTGTGCAATTGATCTTGTGCCCTTGGGAAAGGCACTTTACACGGCTTTCCTCACTAGTGGGTAGAGTGTTCGCCTTGCATTCGGAAGGTCGTGAGTTCGATCCCGGCCGAGTCATACCAAAGACTTTAAAATGGTAAATGCTGCTTTCTCTGCTTAGCACTCAGCATTCGGGAAAGAGTATGGAAGTTGAACACACACCACTACCAGTGGACTAGCCCCCTGCTGTAGTGCTTGCGTTGTGTGTGGCCAAGGGCTAATGAAACAGAGATGGGCACCGCCCTATGCGCCATCTTGGCGCGGGAAGGGTTTAACTATCCGTACTCTATGAGAACCAATATCAGTTTAATCAGCGAAGTCCTGATTGACCGGATGTTCTGACCTTGATGAGTTGTCCTTCCCTGAAGGGCAACTCTTCGTCTGCAGCGTCGGGGTTTGGCGACATGGTCATGGGGTCGTAGTCGAAGAGCGCCACGAACCAGCGCGGGACCGAGCGGTCACCCTCCATACTGTCTCGCAAGGTCACGTCCGACTCCCCGCCAGAACTGTAGTCATCCTCCTCGGGAAGCTCTGTGTCTGTAAACATAAACACAAACAACAACAAGTTAATGTTACGTCACGTCTGACTCCCCGCCAGAACTGTAGTCATCCTCCTCAGGAAGCTCCGTGTCTGTAAACATAAACACAAACAACAACAAGTTAATGTTACGTCACGTCCGACTCCCCTCCTGAACTGTAGTCATCCTCCTCCGGAAGCTCTGTATCTGTAAACAAACAAATAAACAAGTTAATGTTACGTCATGTCTGACTCCCCTCCTGAACTGTAGTCATCCTCCTCGGGAAGCTCTGTGTCTGTAAACAAACAAACAAACAAACAAGGAGTAAATATAACATCATGTCAGCCTCTCTTCCCGAACTGTAGTCATCCTCCTCGGGTAACTCTGTATCTGTAAACATAAACACAAACAACAACAAGTTAATGTTACGTCACGTCCGACTCCCCGCCTGAACTGTAGTCATCCTCCTCGGGAAGCTCCGTATCTGTAAACATAAACACAAACAACAACATGTTACGTCATGTCCGACTCCCCGCCTGAACTGTAGCCATCCTCCTCGGGAAGCTCCGTGTCTGTAAACATAAACACAAACAACAACAAGTTAATGTTACGTCACGTCCGACTCCCCACCCGAACTGTAGCCATCCTCCTCGGGAAGCTCCGTGTCTGTAAACATAAACACAAACAACAACAAGTTAATGTTACATCACGTCCGACTCCCCGCCCGAACTGTAGTCATTCTCCTCGGGAAGCTCTGTATCTGTAAACATAAACACAAACAACATGAACATGAGTCCAATTTTTGTGTTGGATATTACAGTAAACTACTTCTGATCAGATGAACAGAATGATGAACTTTCAAGAAGTTGAATTTAGCCTATAATGTTGAAGGGAAATCTCCAAACTTTGCACGATATACACAATATCTAATAAACTGGTAGATATATATCTATTACCAGCACAGAAAAGAACAAGAAATATCATCATCATCATAATTTACAAATTCTAATATATAACGTTCTGTATTCTAGTCTTCATCTTTCTCCACTGTGCTCTGTATCCTACAAGATTCCTTTAGCTCTTGGAGTTTCTTCACTGTTGTAGGAGGGGCTTGTAAAAAATAGCCATGCCTTCAAGTACCAGTCTGGAGTTATAAACCTATGCTTCACGTGTGCAAATAATGTTTTTCCCTAGAATTACCCATAGAGTAGAATTTGTTACCATCAACCGATCAAGTACAGTAGGAGCATCCTCACATAAGAGAGTATTGACAAACAAACAAACAAACAAACAAACAAACAAACCTGGGACAGGACTGGCGTGACCTCTCCTCTGGTCCCTCCAGTGCTGGGTGGGGGGTGTGCGATGACCTTGCTTGACCTTGGTGCTCGGCAGCGGAGGTTCCTCAAAGTCTGACTCCGTGTTGGCGCCGGGGTCAAGTTCACCGGGGGGCTGGTTCAGCTGGAAGACAGACATGTACATGTCATGATGGACATTGTGTTTGTTTGTGTGTGCCTTTATCTAAACTCGATTGTGCCCCATTTGGCCGCCAGGGCCGCTTATCGACATTGCCTGGGTAGAAGGTATTAACTTTGGGGGTTGAAGGTGTAAACTGTTGACAGAAAGAAGTAACTTGGAAACTGCCTCATAACGTAGTACTACATAGTATCATTATTCAACACTTACCAGGACTGATAAAAAAATTCATTGTGTACACTAATTCATCAAACTGAATAACGACCATTGTCTAAAAACGCTTGTCCTCCTCAGCCTCCCCGCACAATACAGTAACTATCTAAACTTGCCTAATAAGGTTGTGCATACCTTAGCAGTGAGATGTACGGGTTGTACCATCTCCAGCCCGGGGACATCGATGCTCATGCTGTCGGAGTTCACCTCCTCCTCCAGATCTTCCTCAGCCTCCTCTGCAATGTCCGACAGCTCTGAGTGGTTACTGCTGTCTGAGTGGACCTCCGAACGGAACGAGGGGCGGATCTCTGGTTTCTACACATCGAGAAAAAACACTCACTATGAATCACTTTACTCATTGACTATGCAATATCTATCGTATCTCGTTCCCCCTCAGATGAGGGTTAGACGTTTGTGCTAACTGCTGAGTGGTAACTGCTGTTTGAGTGAACAAAAAACCTTTTGAGGAAAAGAAAATCTGCATCTGCATATATACCCCCAAATGACCCCGCGAGGGGCAAAAGTAGGGGGGGGGAGCTGAGGCTCCGGGGTTAGGGCGGGCAGGCCGCCTGCCTGGCACGGAAGTGCTCAACGTTGGGAGCGCTTACAACCGTGCCAGGTTGCCATGCCAAAATGGTGAAGTTGTGTCCTGCGTTAAGCCATGAAGAGTTATTCTATGGTTCTAAGGTTTAAAAAATAATTCTGAACAAAACAATTTGAGTGTGAGGGTAAGTTTGATCATTGCTACAAAAAAAGAAGATAGTCAGAGTCGAGATTTCCTCCCAGCCTAGATTTCATATTATCCTTTTGCTAAATCTTCACTAAGAAATAAACAGGTAATGTTCCATTACACCATCTCCCTCCCAGGCATCTGCTTTGATCTACAAGCCCACCTTCTCCTGCAGTTCCCTGTCCAGACCACCAGGTGGCATCGGGAGACCATCCTGCGGGGACTTGGTGACAGTGCGCCCGACGGACGGCTCAAACTGCTCCACTTGCTCGTCCGAAATGTCGCTCTCCGGAGAGCTGTCATCTGTACGCCCCTCGTACATCATCTCAATACTCTAAATAACAACAAGAACAACAACAAATTCATGTACTAAGAAAAGAAATCTCCATCTCTGGCAATCCTGCCTACATTGTATATACCAACAGATACTTCATTCTTCTTCTTCTTTTGTCATCCTCCATTGAGGCAATGCATAATGCTTTTTTTCAAGCAGCTACATCCAGTGATGCAATGGAGCTTAGTTACAGCTTATGCTTTCAGCCCAGCACACAAAATCATTCCTAAACAAGTATACTCAAGTGTGTTGGTTCTTTTACGTGCAGAGGTTTCAAATTGATGCCTAAAGCTAAGACCTGTAGCTTCCCCATACGCGTGGCTGTCGGCTCTAAGTGACCATCTGAAATGATGAATACTAACTATCTTACAACATATCTGAGCAACCATCAGATCAAACCCCCGTTCTCAGATCCAATAATTGGACTTTGATCAACATACCTAGCAGCAGTAGGATTGAGTATCCTAACAGTATCAGATTCCTTATTTCCAAAGATTGGCTGCTCTTGCCCGTCCCTGTAACTACTGTACCTGTATTTTCCCAGAATCCGTCCGTACAGTCGGCTTCTCAGGTATCTCCTCAGCGATGACTTGGGAAGACGACAAGGTCGGAAGATTTTTGGATCTCTGGTAGAACAAAGAGAAGCGAGTCAAGCTGATTCTTGAAGGCAATCAATTCTTAAACATAGAAAAGGGTATCTCACCTGCTACAGCATCTTATGTATATTCAAGTAAATATGTATATCAAACAGATGATACAATGTACATGTATGAGATGACTATTTATAGTAGTAAGAGAAAGAGCATCTTTATGAGACTGTGTCTAAACTGATACAACATATTCTTGACACTGTGTACAAAAAGTGTACGAAAAATTTTACCTGATATTTTAAGAAACAAAATTGTCTGGAGCCTTATGGTAGGGCATCTTCTTGAGACTGTGAGACATGTTTAAGATGCCTTACCAGGTAGAGCATTTTCTTGAGAAATGTGAGATACAAAATGTATGTTTAAGATGTCTTACCTGGTAGAGCATTTTCTTGAGACTGAGCGGAATGACAGCAGACTGTGAGTTGATGGAGTCCCCAGAGCTGGATACAGTCCTGACCAGGATGGGTCCGACCGTCGTGCCCGCTAACGTCGACGTTTCCACGACAACGCTGTCTCCCGTGGGCTCCGACACCTCCGCCACCTTCCTCTGCCCCGAGTACACGGCGTAACCCTGCACCACGGCGCCATTGGACGTCCCCGCCGTATCTATGGTAACGGGCAGCCAGCTGATGAGGACCTGGTGCGGCTCTTGTCCGGGCTCGACCGTCACGTTTACTGGGGGGTCGGGAGGGCCTGGGCAAACACACAAGGGGTTAGGGGAGTCTGTGGTTGCAAGGTGGTCTTGGTTATAACAGGACTTAAACCTGGGGTTCTGGTTTCGAATTCCTGCTGGTAGGACCGTGTTGTGACCTTAGGAAATCAAAGGCACAGTGATTTCGTCACTCGGCTCTGGTACAAATACATGTATGAGTTTCATTTATTGATGCCCTCTCAGATAATAGGTACAGCTGAAGATCCTGTCAGGGTTCTCCACAGCAACAGGGTAGGGGGCTGTAATTTAGATCGGATGCCCTAAATTGTGATTTGGGTCCATATGCTGAGTTTCAACCACTCTTTAGCAATGTTAAAGAACCCCTCCCTGTGATACTCACCCCCTGGAAGTGTCTCAAACTGCACGCTGGCGGACGTGTTCTCCTTCCTCTTCCAGGTTTTACTCTCGATGAAGTCCCACAGACTCGTGCTGCTCTTCTCTGAACGAACTTCAACCTTCTGTAAGGTCCCTGGCTGGAGACCTGAACACAAAAACACTTCTTAGTCACTAATCCTAATCCTAAGCCTAATCCTAATCCTAAACCTGACCATAACTCTTCTCTTTTCTGACCGAACCTCAACCTTCTGTAACTTCCCTGGTTGGAGACCTAAAAACAGACACAGTACTAAGTCACTAATCCTAACCCTAATCCTAAACCTAGCCCTAACTCTGTTCTTTTCCGTCCGAACCTCGAAATTCTGTAACGTCCCTGGCTGCAGCCCTTAACACAGGAATACTAGCCCTAATCCAGGGTTCTCCCCAGAATTTTTTAGTATAGTGGAGGGGCTGGCAAAAATAACCCGCACTAACACGCTGCACTTTCATGAAAATGGGTTCATTTTGCAATGACAGAGGGTGTCAAATACTACAAGTATAATATACTGTTGTTATTCCTTTGTTGTGAAGTGGCAAAACGACTATTGTTTTGATCATTGCTCATTCACAAGTTTTTGCAGACAATGATACTTGGTAAAAAAATCTGTGAATTGTCATTAATCTTAGCAAAACTAACAAAGAAAATAGGAAAGAAACACACTAAATTTGAAAAATAGTATAGTGGAGCTGGCTGAAAGTATAGTGGAGGGCCTCCCTTATTCCACTCTCTGGGGAGAACCCTGCCTAATCCTAAACCAAACCCTTCTGTAATGTCCCCGGCTGTAGACCTGAAATTAGAAAAACTTTTCTTCACTGGGATCTAATCATGTCTTTTACAAAATTGTTCTGGTAAATTTGCTGACAACTTTGCACCCGAATTTTTGACTGATCATCAACTCCAGTCTTTGTCAAGAAATGAGCAATCGACTGCTCACCGACCAAGGAAATAGTTTCGTCTGTTCTCCTTCAGAAACTGAGCCGGGTACAGTCATTTCCAGCAGTTTGACTTTTATGGACACATTAATTAGAGACTCTGGTATTAATTCTCCGAATTGTCAGAACAACCAATGTTAGATAGGGCTTTATGGAGCAAAATATGTTACAGTACTAGCCTGGTTGACAATGTACATTTATGTCATACCTGTGAAGCGAAAACGTTCGATACGGGTGTTCCGGACCGGGCCATAACTTCCGTATCAGACCGGTTCGAAAGGCGTATCACACAGGCTCCATTCGAATAAATCGAACTGTTTCGAGCGGGCCGAGTGCGGCGCCATCGAAAGTTCGAATACCTGATTCGGACATTGGAACATTATTGTTGCAACACTTTTTGTTCGTGTTCGAGGGCACCAAATCTGTTCAACTTCTGGCGCATTTCGCATCAAAACAGGGGTTTTCATAGGTGGGTATGACATAAATAAAATACGACACGGTGTATTCCGCATCACCCTCGGTCCCAGCCCTCCCGCGGGTTGGGCTGGTACCTTGGGTGATACGGAATACACCGTGTCGTATTCTATATGTACATGTTTGTATAATTAATGTATGATACATGTATCTTACCAGTAATACTGTGCTTGAAGACTCCTGGCGGCAGGATCTTGGGTTCGCCCTCATTCACCACCAGGCTGTGGGCGTGACTGCTGTTGCTAGGCAACCAGGACAGCTCACATGATGTGGGGGTGATCTCTGACACGTGAAGGCTACTGGGGGCCAAGGTCGCATCTGAAGTAAAGGACAATGGAAGAAAGAACAGCAGTTGTTGAATCATCATATCGCCAGTATGTCTGGCAACTAACTTCCAACCAGGAAAACAGGTTGGATGCTGCAGACCAGAGATGGCTAATAGGGCCATCCTAAGGATCAGATGGCAACAGCACATCAGTAACAACACTGCCAGAAATCGTACTGGACAACCTAGACTCTCCACACTTATCCAGAAAGCAAGGTTACGGTGGCTGGGGCATGTTGTGAGGATGCCAAGACAGAGACTCCCCAGAGTGGTGCTGAGCTGGTGTCCAGCTGGAAGGAGAAAGAGGGGAGGGCAAGACATGACGTGGAGGCGAACAGTAGAGCGTGACCTGGCAGAGATGGGATGCACTTGGGAGGGAGTGCAGAGAGCAGCTTCAGACTTGGAGAACGATGACGGCCCGCCTCAGCGAAGTCTGATACGCGGCGAAGATGAGTGAGTGAGAGAGTATGTCAGGTTAACATTAGCCAGCAAGTTGACGACAGAATGAAAAGACAATTATAGACATCCACATCAGTGTAAAAAATATAAAGCAGACGTTCAGTATTAACAGAACCCTACTTATGATTGATTTTTGACATTACCATCCCTGATATACACACGTAATATCAACAACCTTAAGCTTCAAAGTTTGCTATCTTGCAGGGAGATGCTTCAGAATGAAGTCTGAAAAATACAATACAAAAGACACCAAATCCATGAACCTTTCCCCTTTCAAAGTTATATATTTTGGCTACCTTGCCAGGTGATGCTAAAGAACAAAGTCTGAATGATGTTAGAAAGAAAGACACCAAATGCGTACCTTTCCCCACCAGTAATGTTGCCTGTGGGTCCAGTGACTGGCCTGTTCTTGTTGTGGTTCTCACACACACTCTGTATGTCTGTAACATGGAAATAATAGCAATCACACATGGAATGTCTGTAACATGAGTGTCTACATCAGTAACATTGATAACAATATGACAATCTACGCAAAAGAACTTAACGACAAAAGATTACAAAATAATAAGTAACCAGAACTACACAATTTACTGGACAGGTGGAACGTTAACGTTAAATACTTTTAAACCAACTCACAGACTACCTAAAGAAAGGACAACGAAGCTAATCTGTATCTGTTTAGCTGGTACAATCCTGTATTCCTGTAAAACGCACCAGCTCTGGCCACAATTAGCTAACTTGTTTGAATAATTCCTAACTCCTATAGTCATGTCAACTTTGAAGTAATCATTTTGCATTTCTCCATTTTTCACAGTGATGAAAACAGTTTTCATTTGTGACAGACGGAATATCTTGCTACACAATGCAATGTGAAACCCTGACCTTCTCCGGGTCGACCCCCTCGACCAGAGCGCTGGGTTTGGCGTCCGGCGGCACCTTGGCCTTGAGCTCCCTGTTCAGGTAGACTGCATAGTGAAGGATGTCCTCTGCGGGGAGGTCGGCTGGATCCCACTTCAGCACCAGGCTGTTGGTCAGCTGCTTCTCAACCATCAGGTTCTGGGGCCAGGGCACTGTGGGAGGGGGGCGACATTCTGTCAGGATCTCAAGGTTATGTGCAATATTGAATATTGTTCTCTAGGTCATGTACAGCACAGAAGGGCACTGTGGGAGGGGGAAGACATTCTGTCAGGATCTCAAGGTCATGTGGTTACATGTACAATACAAAAGGGCGTGGTGGGAGGGGGGCAACATTTTGTCAGGATCGCAAGGTCATGTACAATACTGAAGGCACTGTGGAAGGGGGAAGCTGGCACTGTCAGGTTGTCAAGAGCATGTCAACAACTGTGGGAGGGAGACTGTGCTTGACAAGGAAACTTTTCACATTATCATGTAACTAAACACTTATAATTAGCTACACCCACCTGGAGTTTTATTGGGACTTGTGTCTGGTTTCTGTAGGCTGTCCAGCACATCTGTGAAACTGTCTGGAAGGGTGGGGGCCAGCTGCAGGGCTGTGGTAGGCTGGTTGTCTACTGGGGAACAGAACATCCAGGTTAGCTTACAGACAGCCATGATTCTTCCAAGGACAGATGCTACATGTATGAGCTATGAGCAGACTAGATATGTACATCCAATGTAACGCTAGTTCACCTTTATTCGCAGAGTAACCTATATCCGTTGGACCTAAAAACAGGATATTTAGGAATATGACGTTGATGGACGATGGTGTCAAATTGCTTTTTTTTTCCATTATAATGCAGTTTGAGACCTTCGTCCATCAACTTGATATTCCGAAATACCCTGGTGTTAAATACAACGGATAAAGGTTACACTGCGAATAAAGGTGAACTAGTGTTACCGAGAAAACTTCCCTGCCTTTTGCAACAATGAAGCAAAGTCATGTACAAGTGGACCTAAGGGCTGTAACAATAGGCCTGAAGAAAAAAAATCATCTATTGGGTGACTGAGGGAGAAAGTTACTCCTACTAACCGTTGGTGGATCCATCGGGTACCAGCTGACTTATGCTGACTTCATCCTCGCTCTGGAAGGACACATGCGTAGCATCCTCATCACCTGTAAACAACAACAACAACAACAACAACAACATTACATCATCAATTGTGAACAACAACAAAACAACACTACATCATCACCTGTAAATAACAACAAAAAGACATCATCTCATCACCTGTAAACAACATTACCTCCTCAGCTGTAAACAACAACAACAAAACAACAATTTCATTACCTCATCACTCGTAAAGAACAACAAAGTAACCTCAGCAGTGTTCATGTAAACATCTTATACTAATTTTTGTTAAAAGAAAAAAAGAAAAAGAAAAGTACTGACTGATTGACGGCTGTGCGGGGCTCCAGTTGGGCATGTCTTCATCCGCCACCCGCTCCACGAAGTTGGAGGGCACCAGCCCGCGGGACCCGTCCATCAACTCCCCCTGGAAGAACATGTCCTGCAGAGGGACAGAGACAAACTTAAGTCTCACAAGTCTCACACTACAGAGGGACAGAGGAACCTCAAGTCTTACAAGTCTCACACTACATCGTATTCCGTAGCAAAGTTTCTACATGTATTATTCAAACTTTTCTATCACAATAAAAATGTCACTAACTTTTACACTGGTGGATAAAAATGTCACCAAACATCCACCGACTGCTTTGTCACAATGTAACAACCCCCCCCCTTCTGTCACAATGTAACAAACTCCCCCCCCCCTTCTGACACAATGTAACAAACCTAAATCCCCCCATGTTGCCACAATGTCGCACCCACCTCATCCATCTCCCCGTACACGTAGACGTAATCCCCCGCCTGGAACGACAGCTCTGCCTCCGGGTTATCGTTAGGTCCATCGTACGGGTTATAGGAGTATCTGGGAATAAAATATACATTGTAGCATGTCATTATTTTGTTTTCTTTCATGAAACTTGCTAGTTGACACATTAACTGATGCAATGGCCACATGAGTAGTAGACTCAGTGACTTGTGTGGCTTGTGTGCTTGGTGGGGCTATGTGGCAGAGACAGGCCTTAGGGCATGTTTGGGCATGAGCTGCACCCTCCATGGCACACGGGGTAGGAGGAACCCCTTACATCCTTGGTCGGAAGTCCTCCTAGGAGACGGATACTCCGAACGACAAAGCTGCATCTGCTAGAGCTGTCTCACACGTTGCATACAGTTGCCCCTGTTAGACTTAGTGCTCCAGTAGACGAGAGGGTGGAGAAGGAATTGCACACCTCTCCTTCACCATAAAAAGTCATGTGCAGGTCAGGCAAACAGGCAAATAGCCTGTCTGCCTCCTCATCTGTCGAACCGACAGGAGAAAACCAGACTCAGTGAAGTAGTGTTCACCTAGCATTCCTTAGGTCGTGAGTTTGATCCCCCGACTGAGTTATACGAAAGACTTTGAAAATGGTACATGCTGATTTCTCTGCTTAGCATTTGGGAAAGAGTGTGAGAGTTGAACTCACAGTGCTACCTGCAGACTAGCCCCCTGCTGTAGTGATTGCACAACTGCACACCAGAGTTCAGCGTATCAAATGAATTTACCGAATGAAAGCTGTCATCAGTGATGTTGAACATGTCTGATGCAAAGTTTGGTATGCTGCAGTCACAGCATATCCATGAGTATGATCGGTGGGTTACTAATACAGTGTATACCTGCGAGCAAAGCTTAATACAGTCCTTATGATACCACGTATTGCAATCATCACAGAACGCTTGCAGATAGATGTGCAGAAGTTAGGTGTGACGGATCGTTCAGTGTAATATAACCAGCTGCTGCCGCACCGCGTGCCAGCGAAGCTGGTGTGTTACGCCGAAGGGCGGTTATACCGGCTATATAGATACAGATAACTGTGTGGCCTAAGGGCTTCAGAATAGACACCAGGCACCATGTACAGCATGGGAAGACTTTTGCTACATGTATGTGCTTGTCTTTCTCTTAGCTTAGCAGTCCAGTTGTCCTGGATGGTTCATTCTTTTCTTGTATGTATTTTAAAAAAAAAGAAAATTAAAAAAAACTACCTTGCAATATAAACGGCAAGTTTTTTCCTGTCCTTTGCGGCCTCACTGCTGGCGGTTGGTGCCGTCTCACTGCCTTCTGATACCTGCTGTGTTGGTAGGGAAAATGAAACATAAATCAACTTTACTTTACTCAAAGCTACATGACTGTATTCTTAAATAATGTTTTGTATGACAGCTTTCAATTGCGTGAAATATTCACAGTTAAGTGCACTGAAGCACCAAATCAATGTGTGTCCAAGGCTCGAAATACCACCTGCATATGCAGGTTAGTGCAGGTAAAATTGGAGCTGTGCAGGTATTTCTGGTGTCTACCTGCACCTAACCTGCACTGGTCCATGTACTGGGTTTTATATATAAATGTACTATGATGTAGGTGTATGTGGATTAAAAGCTGCATAGACTGTTACCACCTATAAAGTATAAAGGAAAAATAGCAATGGTTACTAAATAATTTTAGTATGATCCATACTTTCTAAATTCTGAGTGGTACAGGTAAAATTTGTCTGGTGCAGGTAATTTTCAATGTTACCTGCACCAGTGCATGTGTGCAGAAAAAAGGATTTCGAGCCCTGGTGTCTAAGGACATACATGAAGAGTGGACAGACAAGCTGACAGGCCTGGTGGGTGTCACTCCACCATTAACTTACTAATGGCATGTAAAGTGTCTTTCGCAAGGGCATACCATCCGAGTGTATCACAATATAAGAAATGTCTTAACCCTAAAGCTACTGGTTCTGAGGCAAACACTAACCATTAGCCCACATGATAGCAGCTGTGTTATGTGTGGAGAAGAAGACATACTCTTTTTTTAGTTTTTTAGATTTAGATGAGTAATACAATGTTGTTGTAATGTAGTTCCACACAATTCCAGTTTTACTCACTTTGTCCATATCTGCATCACCACCAGCTTCTTCCAAACCTGCAAAAGTCAAATATAAACAAGTTAAACCTTTCAATTTTACACATTATGTAAAGTGATTTGGACCTTCTACATCCCAAATGTGAATGCAGCAACTTTCTGATTGACTGCTTCTCTTGTTAGCTGAAAGTTAATCTGATTCTTTGGTGAAATCATTCTGAAGAAAGGCATACCTGTAATTTAACTTCCTTTAATCATTTTCTTCTTTTCCTTATCATCATTCTAAAACAAATTCTCTTATGCACACACTCCAGGTTAAGCCCTGTGTAGGGCTGGGTTCGTCATTATCGTAGTGAGAACGTACATGTGTAGAGTGTACTCACCGTTTAATCCCTGCTGTGTGTGAGACTGTGCTTCCGGGCTGGGGTTGTCGTTGTGAGAAGGTAGAGTGTACGTACTGGCCTCGTCCCAGGAGTCTCCCGATCCTAGAAAACAGGAAAAAAAATTAATATTTGTCCTAATTCCAGAAAAAGTAAAAAAAACTGGCAAAAATTTGGTGAATGTTTTTTTTTAGTTTCCTTCATTTATACACAATGTCAAGATGTGCACGATGGGGCACTTAGATTCTCAAGAATACTTTAGCAGGAGAGTTAAATTTTGTTGCATTGGAACTTTTTGTGTAAAGTCTGTATCTCTGCTTTAACTCTCTAAAGACATGCACATGATTCTAATAAGAGCAGACTATCTTTGCAGGCCAGTGCTTTTCGAGGTTTTTCAGGTGTTCTAATTCATAGTTCACAATTCAGTAGTACAATTGTAAAACAAAAGAAACACATATTCACAATGTCAAGTATTTGTGGTGGAGAGGTTACTGTGAAAATTGCAAAAAGAAAGACACCGCGAAAGTTTCAAGATTGCTCCAGCCCAGTACTCACCATCTGGATCCTGGATGGGGTGGAACCCGGCGGAGGACAGTTCTTTGGCAAGACTCTGGTGATTGACGGGGGGCGAGATCGACCTCTGACCTGGCGTAGCGACCACAAGACTCTGGTGATTGACAGGTGGCAAATTCGACCTCTTCGCCGGCGTAGGGACCACCACGGGGGCCGGTTCGGGCGCGCCGTTCACTCCTGCAGCCGGCGAGACGGTTTCAAACGCGGACCGCTTGGCCCCGACGATTGGCACTGGTTTCACGATCTGGTTCACGCGTTTTTCCCGGTCGGTTTCACGGGAAGTCGTCTGTGCGTCTGTCCGTTCAGACCCTGATATGTCTGTCTGTGCGTCGGTCTGTACAGACTTCTGCGTTCCTGTCCTTAAGTTCACTTGGACTCCCACGGAAGCCGCCGGGACGGAAGGCGCGGAATGTTCGGACGGAACGTCAGACTTTTTGGCAAGTTTTTCGGACAAGTCCTTCAACTGTTCTGCTTGTCGTTGGCATAGCAACTCCCCCTCGGCATGCTGGGAGTCCAACTCCTGCAGTCTCGCCTGGGGGAGGGAAAATGGATTTTTTCTTAATTAAGTTTCTTGAAATATTCTGTCCTTTGTGGTAAAAACACAGGCAACATGCAATCAACACGGCAACACCAATTTCACTTGTTCTTGGATTTGAAATAAAAACACTACTGGACTGGAATATGACTATGAAAACTGAGTCTCAGGGGAAAATACACATGTATGTCCCCTTTTTGAATGCCATCACAGCAAGACTGTACATTTTGTTGTCTGGGATGGAAACAAGCAGCAGTTTTTGCAATTCTTTTGCCGTCGTTTTAATTTTCTGAGGTACGTTAAAGATAAAAGCAAACACTGTAAAACCCCATGGCTGGCACATACCTGGAGTTTGTGTAGGGTTTGTCTGTGGGAGTCTTCAGTCTCTTGCTGGCGCTGTAAGTATGGCAGGGAACACAAAGATGATCAATACACAGGGCAGGGTTGGACAAGTCCACTAGCCTTACTGTCCAGGACAAATGAAAATGCTGATCGGGCAAGTGAGTGTACTACCCCACTTGCTCGATCAGGGTTGGACTAGTCCACTAGCCTTACTGTCCAGGACAAGTGAAAATGCTGATCGGGCAAGTGCATGTACTACCCCACTTGCTCGATCAGGGTTGGACAAGTCCACTGGCTTTACTGTCCAGGGCAAGTGAAAATGCCGATCAGGCAAGTGCATGTACTACCCCACTTGCCCGATCAGGGTTGGACTAGTCCACTAGCCTTACGGTCCAGGGTAAGTGAAAATGCCGATCGGGCAAGTGCATGTCCTACCCCACTTGCCCGATCAGGCAAGTAAGATTTTTCCATTGAATGATTGAGTGAGATTTTGATACACTTGTTACCTTTCACAGTCATGGCATCGAGCATTGGTCAACACAGAAGAATAGAGCCAATAACAAGAATTCCATGGATGGATGTGAAAGTACACAGGAAAAATGTCATTTAAGTTGCAGCTAAGTTTAAAGTTGGTTTGGGCAAGTAAATTTTTAAGAACTTGCTCAATAGGACAAATGAATTTTAGAAAACTTGCCACCCCTGCAGGACCATGGCAGCCGAGACAACTTGAGAGTAAGTCAAGTTTTCAACATTTTCCCTCCTGCCTTACCCTGTAACCCAAAACAGCTCCATCACCAAGGAGAAGGCTAAAAGCAATTATTGGGTCTTGAAACCAATTATCATAAAACCATACAACACCAACCAATCAGAGGTCCCGATTTTGGTTTAATGATGATGCCATGACATCATAGAAGTGCCATAAGTGGTTCAATAATAAATCTCAAGTGGTTCAATAATAAATCTCAAGTGGTTCAATAATAAATCTCAAGTGGTTCAATAATAAATCTCAAGTGGTTCAATAATAAATCTCAAGTGGTTCAATAATAAATCTCAAGTGGTTCAATAATAAATCTCAAGTGGTTCAATAATAAATCTCAAGTGGTGAATCAGATGACAGCAGATTCCAGGCTGGGTTCAGACCCAAACATTTACCTCGACAAACTCTCCGCTCACTCGGTAATTTTATTTGGTCGGGTTACATAATAAATGACCAGGAGCTATGACACTATAAATACCCTGGTTATCAGAGTACAGCGCTAGCCGCCAAGGGAGTTACACTGTATGTTGTCCTCGGGCCGGCTTATTCGATTTACGGGGCATGTTGCAAGGGGCCCAGGAAAGACTCGTAGCTGCTGAGTGCTGTTCTCTGGAAACCAGGGTACATGAACACCTTGGGCAGGTTGTTAACCCTAAATTGTACAACTCTTGTTTACAAAGTTCCCTTCCTTACCTGCAGAAGCTCCTGCACAGTTCTCTCCCTCTCCTCTAGGAGATGTTTGGTGGCTGCGAGGTCCTCAGAAGGGTTCTGTCGCAGCTCTTCTTCCAACTCCTGGAGAAGGATTCATCATGAAAGTTGTCAGTACAAAAGTTCACCAAACATTTGCAAGTCATGCGTTGAAAGGAATTTTGTCACAACATGGAGCCAGAATAGACTTTTTGAAAAAAAATTCTGCTGAAAAATTTCACCTGGAAAATATACTTAAAAAAGAAAAATTCCCTGGGAAATGTTTCCTGGAAAATACCTGTAGACTTCAGAAATAACTTTCCTGAAAAATTTTTCCTAAAAAATTTAGATTCTGAACCAAATTCGCTGGAAATTTATTCCTAGAAAATATACTTCAGAACTAAATTTCCTGAAACATTTGTGCAATCTACTGTAACTACTATCATGGTACTGTACTATTATTCATTTTACTTTGTAGTGTTTCAATTTTGTGGTGGGCAGAAAAAGCAGGCAGCTTTAGGCTGCCCCAGTGCTGTATGTTGTTTCAGGGTTAGCTGAACAATGATTCAGCACCAAGGACAGGCATGGTGGTTGCAGGCGCTGGACTTTGTTTGTAGTTTCTGGGGTTACCTGAATAACGTTGTTTGTTTGTTTGTTTGTTTGTTTGTTTGTGGGTACCTTGTTTACCTGAAAAACAGCCTGCAGATGCTGTACTTTGTTTTCCTGAGCCCGTTTCTCCGTCTGAAGCAGGTGTTTTATATTGTTTGTTTGTTTGTTTGTTTGTTTACCTGTATGACAGCCTGTGGGTGTTGTACTGTGTACATTGTTTGTTTGTTTGTTTATTTGTTTGCTTGTAGGTTCTGTGTTTACCTGAATAACAGCCTGCAGGTGCTGGACTTTGTTTTCCTGAGCTCGTTTCTCCATCTGAAGCAGGTGTTGTACATTGTTTGTTTGTTTACCTGAATAACAGCCTGCAGGTGTTGTACTTTATTTTCCTGAGCTTGTTTCTCTGTCTGAAGCAGGTGTTTTATATTGTTTGTTTGTTTGTTTGTTTACCTGAATAACTGCCTGCAGGTGTTGTACTTTGTTTTCCTGAGCTTGTTTCTCTGTCTGAAGCAGGTGTTTTATATTGTTTGTTTGTTTGTTTGTTTACCTGAATAACTGCCTGCAGATGCTGTACTTTGTTTTCCTGAGCTCGTTTCTCCGTCTGAAGCAGGTGTTTTATATTGTTTGTTTGTTTGTTTGTTTGTTTACCTGTATAACAGCCTGCAGATGCTGTACTTTGTTTTCCTGAGCTCGTTTCTCCGTCTGAAGCAGGTGTTTTATATTGTTTGTTTGTTTGTTTTTTTACCTGAATAACAGCCTGAAGGTGCTGGCCTTTGTTTTCCTGAGCTCGTTTCTCCTTCTGAAGCAGGTGTTTCATATTGTTTGTTTGTTTGTTTGTAGGTTCTGTATTTACCTGTATAACAGCCTGCAGGTGCTGGACTTTGTTTGTACTTTCTACATTGTTTGTTTGTTTGTAGGTTCTGTATTTACCTGAATGACAGCCTGCAGGTGCTGGACTTTGTTTTCCTGAGCTCGTTTCTCCGTCTGAAGCAGGTGTTTCATATTGTTTGTTTGTTTGTTTGTAGGTTCTGTATTTACCTGTATAACAGCCTGCAGGTGCTGGACTTTGTTTGTACTTTCTACATTGTTTGTTTGTTTGTAGGTTCTGTATTTACCTGAATGACAGCCTGCAGGTGCTGGACTTTGTTTTCCTGAGCTCGTTTCTCCGTCTGAAGCAGGTGTTTCATATTGTTTGTTTGTTTGTTTGTAGGTTCTGTATTTACCTGTATAACAGCCTGCAGGTGCTGTACTTTGGTTGTACTTTCTACATTGTTTGTTTGTTTGTAGGTTCTGTATTTACCTGAATGACAGCCTGCAGGTGCTGGACTTTGTTTTCCTGAGCTCGTTTCTCCGTCTGAAGCAGGTGTTTCATATTGTTTGTTTGTTTGTTTGTTTGTAGTTTCTGTGTTTACCTGAATGACAGTCTGCAGGTGCTGGACTTTGTTTCCCTGAGCTCGTTTCTCCGTCTGAAGTTCCTCGTTCTGAATCAGCAGCTGGGTCAGCTGGTCCTGAACACCCTGAGACTCAAACTGGGTCTGGGCGGAAAAACAACAAGAAAAAACAAAGACAGTTAATCCACAGGACATCGGCAGCTGGCAATCTGCCGTTAAGCCACCACATCAATGTGCGTGCAGATCTAACCCTCACATAATGGGGAACAACAGACGATAAATGGGAAGGGACTGGGCGGAAAAACAACAAGAAAATCAAAACACAAGTGTTTGTAACTTCACTTCAAGTGGTTAATTCCACAGCTATGATAAGAAACAGACTACAGTGACTGTCTTGAAGTTCATTTTTGTTCAAGCGGCTCAAACCCTTGTAAATTTGTAACCGTCTTGCTTATACAATGTAAGTTAATGCTAGTGATTTTATGATTCTATGTTTAATGCAGCAAATTGTATTTGTAATATACAACATGTAATGCCATTCTTTCCCAGGGTTAGCCCTTGACAATAGCCTATGGCTAGTTGGGCAGCCCTGGCTGTATGTATACAGCTGAACCAATAAATAAAAAATAAATAAAACCCTTGTCAACTTGACCCAAACCCGTTTCTTACTGTGTTAACAGTGTCAACCCGTAAGACTGAGGGTCTGCCGTCAAGCCACCACATCTATATTGTGTAAGAACATTCAACCCTCACAAAACAGGGAACAACAGACAATAAACTTAAATAAAGGGGGAGGTGGATGAGCAATCAGGAACAGCAGAAGATTTCACCTTCTTATCCTTGGGTTTTACACCCTTCCGGTCCCACAGACAAACAATTGAACATAGCAAACACAGAGCAAGGTAAAGTGAATAAGCAGTCAGTATTCAGAATTTGAAAAACAAAATACTTCTTGAGGTAAAATAAAACAACAGTCCTACAGACAAAAATAACTGCACTGAGGATATATGTATGATGGGAATCAAAGAGACACACACACACAGACAAGCCAATAACACTTATCACATTTCAGTCCCTTTGGGTGAAGTAAAACCACAGAAAACCAACAAACCTGTTCCAGTTGTGAGACCTGCCGTTGTAGCTCTGATGTTCTCTTGGTCAGGTCGGTGTTGTCGACAACCTGGCTCTCAAGCTCAGACTCCTAAAGGTAAACAAAGTTGTCTGTTATGTATATTGTTTTGACCTAAACACCCCAAACATAGAAAGACAGGGCAACCAAAGATGGAAGCTATCTGACTTAACGGTGCAGTTTAAGTCAACAGAGGTTGCCATATGCTTTGTATGTTGTCCCTGGGTGTTCAAAGTTTGACTGATTGTTACCACGTTTTGTCCTGTATTTATTATTTACATTGTATGTTTGATGGGCCCCCTTGGAAATCAACTATGCACTGTTGTAGGGGCTACCCATCTGTTTCAAGATGAAATAAATAAATAAATGTCATAGAATTTTCAAGTAGGCAGTGACAGAACCAACAACCAACAAGGATCTAAGA
This sequence comes from Branchiostoma floridae x Branchiostoma belcheri, assembly GCA_019207045.1. NCBI lineage: Eukaryota > Metazoa > Chordata > Leptocardii > Amphioxiformes > Branchiostomatidae > Branchiostoma > Branchiostoma floridae x Branchiostoma belcheri. The sequence continues at coordinate 1,143,480 of CM033036.1, read as the reverse complement.
CAGCTGAATTTTGTAGAATTTTAACACACCCAAAAGTGCCCCCAGTTTGTTATGGTATGACTACTGTACATTTAACTGTACGAATGTTGTTATCCACCTTGTAGTGCCATAGTTGGCACATAGGTCAGCAACTTTTCTTGCTGTTTCTGTAGCTGGGTATATTTTCATGAATGGGTTGCTTTCACTCTCATGTCCTCAACCAAAGGATCCCCATTTTATGTCCCTTCTGAAAGATGGGTGCAGTCCCTACCAAGATGCCTGACCAGGATTTGAACCAGGGTCCCCCAGTTATAATTTAATTTGAACCAGGAGCTGAACTGTGAGGCTGCTACCAGTAAAGCTACAGGGACATCCCTAAAGGATGCCTGTGCCCAGGACCTAGCTCACCAGAACCTAACACAAAAAATGATTCTTCACTCCTGAGAAGTTAAAAATTTGAGAATAAAAATCCTGACCTACCAAGTATGTACATCTCTGATTACTGTTACTGAGCTGCTCTTCAAGTTGTGCTCTGGAGACTTTCTGTTCAGACAATTCTACTTCCTGTAAGGAGAACAGAGAGACTAATTTCATGACATGTACAACAAAATGAAAACATGATACTTGAAAAATAGCTGACTTTGTTTCAAATTCAGTGATGCAATGAAAATTGAACTGTCTAAAACAAACTACTGCAAAAGTTTCCGGAAACAATTTCAGCAGAACTCCAGTCAGAAGCTCTGAGAAAGGTGTCTGAGAGACATGGAGACGTACCAAGCAAAGTGAGTGCAAATTGGTTGTGTAAAAACTTCACTTCTCCTATACCCTAGACTCCAAAAGTGTTACAGGTATCCAAGTAAGATAAGTATTAAAAATGCTGATGCTTTTACACTTGTTAGTCTTCTATTCTGCAGGGTCCAAACTACAGACAAGGTGATAAGAAAAGTGAGGACCTTCTTGTAAATGGTAATAAAAAGTGAAAGTGAAGAAGACCTACCAACGCTGAGAGTCTCCTGTTCGTCTGTCTCAGTTCCTCCTTAAGGGCCTGTTGAGAATTCTTTTCTTTCTGTAAACTGCTTTCCTACATGGAGAAGATATCATGAAGACATGAGAAAGTGTGTTTTATTTCTTCAATAAGGTTTCAACATCCAGGTAATAAGATCTGGCAAATAGCACTTGGTCAAGCAACTGGATATGATTTTAGAAACAGTCATATGTTTCAGTATCTGTAGCATCCAATACCTTTCGTCAGTGACACTGAGATAAGACAAGATCTGTTGAAGAGCAAGCTTTAAAGTCTCAATGTATTAACTGTATGAAATGATATGCAAAGGATGTGAAGAGAAAATTGAGATTGTCCAATAAGCCTTCTTTCATTTCTTTTCATCTCAGATGAGGCCATCATTAAAATGAGTCTGCAATGCTGATGTTTCCCCATCATAATAAGATTTCAAATGGCAGGTTGGTGATTCCCATTATCCCCTGCTGTCACATACATGTACATGTACCACATCACTTACATGTCATGAGATCAATGGATCAAATTGAAAATCAGGATTTAACAATGGAAGCCACCCCCCAACACATTCATGGCATTTTGATGAAGATTGACACAGAGACTCCATACGAGCGATGTCTGTTTTTGTTTACGACAGGTTGTTCTAAGACTCGGGCCTACTAGGATGTCAGTAGATTAGATTACTAAAAAAAATTGAATCAGCGGATCAAATTACAAATTCAATATCATGTAAATTAATCTTCTATATTCTACTTGCCAGTGCATCACCGTCATATGATTGCGATTGCTTGTGGGATCTCCACATGTACGTCATCAATCGTAAAGCTCTATATCGTCCTCGCATACTAGAACACTTTTCCAAATTGAATGTGATTCTTACAATGTGTGTAATATGACTGAAGGATATAGAAACAAAACCTAATAGAATCATAGCTAATATCCATGGATAATTGAATCTTCACCCATGATTAGCCCCAGAGATAAGGATATAGGAGCCTGTTGTCCATCAACTCTGCCCAGCTCTCCTGCTGGGGTGTGACTGATTACCAGGAATCGCAAGAGGAACACATAAGAATCACAGTCTCTTATTGGCAATAAGGAAACAAATTAGACACATATCCTCTGAAACAAACATTAGAAACTCTCTGAAGGGAATGATATACACAGTCAGGAGATATCTCCTCTTCTGCTGGAGGTGCCTGTGCTTCGACTTTTAAAGTGAGCTTTCGAAGGGAATTTGTACCAACTCTGCAAGATCACAATATCTCCTTATTTATTTATGCTTTTCATACAAATAAACGTTATGTATAATCATGGCAATAATGTACGTACCAACTCCGGTACCCTGCCGGCAGCCTGTGTTAGTGTCTCTACTTGTAGCTGGAGGTTCTGAACTCTCTCATTGTCCCCATCAAATCTGTCAGTCTCCAACTCTCCATTCTGTACAACAACAAACATCAGAAGTCAGAATGAATGAATGGTTTACTAGCGCCAAAAGAAGTGCGCATATACATGTACATATCATTGCAGCCATACAAGGCTGAATTGGTGTATGATACAAAACACGTTTGATAAAAACTTCATTAAGACAGAATACTGGACACTGAACAGGACTACTCTGTAAGAAGTATAAAGGAGGCCTTTAACATCAGGGTACTCCAGCCATCACTGATCAGAGACGGTGGGAGTTCAAACTTCCCGGCACATTTGACAAATTGCCATAAACACGTATCTGGAAGATCACGTGTCCGTAACTCTCACAAGTTTACGTTCTGAAGTGATTGGTCATCAGTATTGATCCTGAAGAAGGCGACAGTGGTTGTGAAAATATGATTTGTGTACTTTTGTGTTGGAAGAAAGTTTAGTTATGTAATATACATGTAAGACATCTCATCCATTAAATACTGACGTGTGTTAGGAATGTTTACCTAAACATAACATCAAGTACAAGTGCAGACTCTGAAGTTTAGGTACCTGAACTATTGACAAAGTAACCTGTGGTCTTCAATGATAAGAGAAAAATCAATAAAATTTTAGTGAACAGAATACTTTCTTACAGTTCAGGTATCTTGTGCAGAGGACCCACCCTCTAAACAGAATGTCAAATCAAAGATGGTGCTGTATTCAATGCCGGACATAGTTTTTCATCTTTTTCTATAATTGGTATTGTTTTATCTTTGCACAATTACAAGTACCGTGTACGTATACCCATATGTAGCACTATTGTGTATGCATGAAACGAACTCACAGCTACATGTAGTAAATATAATACAGAACCTGTCAGTGATTACTTCAGATTTCAGACAACTGAAGGTGTCCGATTCAGGCTGGATGTGGTTCAACTCTCAAAAAACCAAGTCTACTAGGAGCGTTAAGAAATATATCTCAGTCCAGTTACGCTTGTGGCAATAATCTATGGTCTACTACATTGTATATAGAGAGGGCCATAAACAAAGGACTAATACTGTAACAGTGACTGTAACAGTTACTATAGAAACCTGTGCCGCAATGACTTTATTTTACGCTGTCACGACTAATTGTGCATAGGGTTCTCTACAATCAATACGCATTCTTCTTCTTAGTTAATACTTCTCTGACATTATAGCAAATTAAAATTTACGGCTATAGGAGGAAATCCTGAAACTGACTTTATCCACGCTGTACAAAGATTTTCTAGTATATAAGCATATTATTTAGCCTGGGTACCATCCGGAGAGTAGTTCGCTCCGGTGTTCATTATATACTATATACAGTCGCTTCTCTGTGTTTCCGTCTGGGAACGTGGACCATCTAAACGTCTGTAATCGTCCAAATTTGGAAGCAGGCGCTGATTGGTCCCTACATATGAGCGAATTATGAAATGGGTTCAAGCGCTCGTTCGAACCGGTGTTCTAACAACAGACAAGCCTCATGGGAGGCCTGTTGTCATCGAACAAGCGCTCTAGAACCCATTCCTACATTCGCTCATTAACTGACGTTAGCACCAACCAGTTTGAATGCGCAAGTCTCCAGATGGGTAGCAGAAGCGAACATAGGAGCGAACCAATCCAGATGGTACCCAGGCTACATATTATTGTCATCATCATCATCATATTAAGTAATCTAAAATATTCAAGAACCATCAAGTCAATTGACCTAATTCAAGACATGTAATCTCCAAGCACATATTATGTACATGGATTGTGTTTTTACAGGAGGAGTTGAGACGTTAAATAATACGAAAATAGTAACTTACAGAAATGTTTCAAAACAGGACTGGTGTAAAACAAAGAATGAGAATGATCTAGGGGTAGTATATGGAGTACTGGTATCGATTTTGGACTGATTGGAAATTTAACAAATTATACGAACAGGAAGTCACGCATTCTGGGGCTTACCACAGGTAACAAGAGCGAAATAGATCTAAGTAAGAGGAGACTTTCTACAGTGAAACTTGGACTATATACAGTTTACAGAGGCAAAATGAAATAGTGAAATGAAATGTTTGGAGTATTGCCCATTCATAAGTTTTCACAGATAGTTAGGTCCAGGTTGGACCTGATACTCTGGACCTGGACCTGAATTTTTATACCAGTACCCGCCACTTCGTCTGCCTGGAGATTAACGACACTCGTTATTCTGGACTAATCAGCTCATTTAGATTCAGGCCTGCTGAAATACTGCAGCTGCTTCTGCATGTAGGTCAGCATGTTATAAACCGGAGATCCTATTAGATAACGTTTAGCATTCATCAAAACAGGTTTTTTTGCAATTGAATAAAATCTCTGTCCCAAAATGTTATAATTCAAAACTCAGTCTATGGTTGGAAAACCATTTTCCAGAATTCAGCTATACCCTGATATTGAATTCTGATTTGCCTCTACTTGCATACTGCATACTCACGTCATAAACAGCTGCACACATGCAGGATGATTATTGACCATTTCTGGCACTTGCAGAGAATTTTTCATTTAATGTTGGGACCATTGCATTTTTCATACTAGACATTATATTTATGACTATGATTTCTAATCTTTCTAGTTCTAGATAAGACATACAGAGCAGAGCAGTGTTTATATAACCATGGCCTAATGTATCCACCAGCCACCATACAGCATATGCTACAAGTAGGTCATGCTAGTGGTAATATCAAACAATCATGCATGTATCGCATATCCTAAATCTTTGTTTTTCTGGTAACGTACAAATGACGTATATGTTTAGAATATCACAGGAAAGATGACTGTAACCTTTCTGAAAGTGTTTTCCAAATGAAAGTAGAGCTAGTGAGTGTTTTTGTACCCAGAGGCCCATAAAACTAGAACAACAGCATGACTGTATGAATAATACACACAGGTCTGGGTCAAGATTATGCCAGGCTGGGAGAGTTTGTATATTTACTTCAAGGTTTTCAGGACTACATGTTTTTCAAAAGGAGAAATTTATAAGATAGTGTTTTTTTTTTAAATCAAGTTAGAGAATGTTGCTTGTTGCTTTCATGTTCAGAATTTAATATTCCCACAAACATTATACTTAGGTTCATTGTCATGCAAATGATGATATCAGAAATAAGCTTTTAGCTTTTAGTATTTTTCTCACAATGTTCACGAGTAGAAAAGAATCAACAGATGCCATTTTTCCAGGTGAAAGTCATTTTTCCTAGAAGTGTTTTACCAGATGATTAAGAATCAATCAAAAAAGACAGACTGTTATTTTATGTTCAAATATTCCCACACAGGCTATAGGGCCATGATCAGGTCAGTGGTGATAATATCAGAACTCAGACGTAGACATTTCTGAAGTTCAGACATCCAGGTGAACAATATTTAATGGAAATTCAATACCAACTGGATCAAAATCTGAAATTTACTTCTGGATACTTAGAGGGATCGAGTCATGACAATTTCTTTTTCAATTATAACGAAGGGGTCGTTGTTTACATACCAGTTCAGAGTCATTACCGCAGCTATCTGCGGAGCGACACAGCTGGCACGATTCCGCTCGGCGCGCTGGCCCCGCGCCCAATCTGTCTAATCATTCCTGCATCAAACCCCTGAAATCCCTGCCTGCCTGTCCTGTACATGTACACTGTCACACACACCTCGCTTCGTTCCAGGAGCTAATGTTTATCTCCCACCACAGTTACAATAAACAATTGCTCTGTCTAATCATTCCTGCATCAAACCCCTGAAATCCCTGCCTGCCTGTCCAAACTTTTCTCTACCGTGCCATCAGTCCTACCACCACACATCAAATCCCTGCCCAACATTTCACGATTTAAAACGGCAATCTACCATCATGTATTCTCAAGTTGATGGGTTTTTTTTTATGATTGAGTGCGTTTTTCTGTTTTGTATATATATACATGTATGTTTGTGGTGTTACAGTATCTGTTCGAACCCTGGAAGACTAGCCCTAAAGGGTATCTTAATAAAGGAATAAAGGAATGTCCTGTACATGTACACTGTCACCCACACCCTCACTACATTCCGGGAGCTAATGTTAGCCTACCTCACACCACAGTACAATATTATATGCTTCTGTTGAACAATGGGTCCCCTTTGGTTGGTTTCCATATTGTTTGAAGTGAAAATTCAGCAAGTGGATATCATAAAAGCACTTGTCAAGGGGGAAAAATTGAACATGACCATTATGATATTCACTTCATAAAACTGAGTGCACCATCAGGCATAAACCTGGTCCTTGGGCTTTAATGTCTTCATTATCCTCATTTTCCAGTTCAAGCATATTTTATTTCTTTGTTTTCAAATCCAAGAAACAGCACATTAAATTGGTGTGGCCTAACGTCAGCCTACCTCACACCACAGTACAATATATTAAGTTAAACATGCTTCTACTTCTAGTCAAGCTTTAGGGGTGCGCCTTTAATATCTGGACACGAAAAATCTCCACCAGGAGATAAACGTCATGTCAAAAACAAAAACAAAAACAAAATCAATCTTGCAGCAGGAATAAAGATAAATCGTGCCGATATTTACAAACGCGCGTCCGTCACAGCGCTACCAATGAAACATCATGATTACTGTGGGTAAAATCTATTAGTATTAGGTAGGCCAGCCTACGTGTAATTTCTTCTTACTCGTTAATGGAATGGTTAATTAGGGGAGAAATGAGCAACGTGCCTGTGCATACGGTAAGCTAACTGCATGCAGAGCAAAAACAAAAACAGAGATGCATGTAATAACTTAGATGTAAAATGCATTTAGTGGCTACGAACAGAGAGCATATGTCACACGTTAATTACACAATAGTAGAGGGAGGGGACGTCTGAATACCCGTGACATATCTCCACAGAATGAGCACACAGACGCATATACAATCAGCGATTCACCCGTCCCACTTCAAAACGCACGCATTGTTCCCAGTAGGCACAAATTACCACCTACCTGTTTGTCAGATTTGCGCTGTCAAACAATCACAACAGCCCGGGCCGAAATTTCACCGCGCCAACCCGCGGCCGTACCGTCATGCCTCCCTACGTACAGCACACTTAAGCTACAGGCAAATGCTACACACGAACCACACCTTAGTCTGAACCACTGAGACAGCAGAAACGGTGGAGCCGAGGGCCGGGGGTGGAGAGACGGGGGGACCAGCTACCCGAAACTGCTCCCTGCTCTACTGTGTGATAATTTATGCCAGGGCACCCCGGCTCCCCCAGCCAATAGCCATCACTCCCGCCCTGATAGCCATCAATCCTGCGCCAAACCACACCGGCTAATCAGTAAATGGCGATGCAATTTAGATCACCGGGGAAACCGGGCGTTGCGGAGAGGGCTCCTGCTCTGCATCAGAATCACCTGGGGCCCAGTCGGGCTATCAGTACAGACAGATTCAACCACTACTGCTACTGCTGCATGGGGAATGGGCAATATCATCCAGTACTGGGGAATCACGGCTGCAGCAAGTCAGTTCTTTGTTTCTAACATTTTTCAGAGTAAAATATTAGAACAAGAACAAGCTAGCACTAGTACTAGCAGTTCAGACAGATAGAACCACTACCGCTACTGCTGCATGGGGAATGGGCAATATCCTCTAGTACTTGGGAATCACGGCTGCAGCAAGTCAGTTACTTGTTTCTCAGATGTTTTAAGGTAAAATTTTAGCTATCAGTACAGACAGCTTCAACCACTACTGCTACGGCTGCACGGGGAATGGGCAATATCATATCCAGAACTGGGGATCACGGCTGCAGCAAGTTAGTTCTTTGTTTCTGCTTTGTTTCTGGGTGAAATTTTAGCTATCAGTACAGACAGATTCCACCACTACTGCTACTGCTGCATGGGGAATGGGCAATATCATCACGGCTGCAGCAAGTCAGTTCCTTGTTTCTCAGATGTTTTAGGGCAAAATTTTAGCTATCAGTACAGACAGATTCAACCACTACTGCTACTGCTGCATGGGGAATGGGTAATATCATCCAGTACTGGGGGATCACGGCTGCTGCAAGTCAGTTCTTTGTTTCTCAGATGTTTTAGGGTAAATTACTATAATTATAGGTATCATGAACAAACTGTCAGTTCAGACAGATAGAACCGCTACGTACTGCTACTGATGCACAGGGATGGGCAATATCATCCAGTACTGGGGAATCAAGGCTGCAGCAAGTCAGTTATTTGTTTCTCACATTTTTCAGAGTAAAATATTAGAACAAGAACAAGCTAGCACTAGTACTAGCAATTCAGACAGATAGAACCACTTCTGCTATTGCTGCGTGGAGAATGGGCAATACCATCCAGTACTGGGGGGATCACGGCTGCAGCAAGTCAGTTCTTTGTTTCTCACATTTTTCAGAGTAAAATATTAGAACAAGAAAAAACTAGCAGTTCAGACAGATAGAACCACTTCTGCTATTGCTGCATGGGCAATATCCTCTAGTACTGGGGAATCATGGCGACAGCTGCAAGTTAGTTCTTAGTTTCTCATTTTCTCGTTTGTTTCAGAGTAAAATCTTAGCAAGCGATCAAGAATGGGCAGTCAGTTCAGACAGATAAAACCGCTACGCACTGCTACTGCTGCATGGGGAATGGGCGATATCATCCAGTACCGGGGAATCACGGCTGCAGCAAGTCAGCTCTTTGTTTCTCATTTTCTCGTTTGTTTCAGAGTAAAATCTTAGCAAGCGATCAAGAATGGGCAGTCAGTTGAGACAGATAGAACCACTACGCACTGCTATAGCTAGCTACTGCTGCACGGGAAATGGGCAATATCGTCCAGTATATCAATTACTGAGGAATTATGGCTAGAGCAGGTTAGTTCTTTGCTTCTCAGATATTTCAGGGTAAAATTATAGCAAAATGGGCTATATCAGTTCACTGAGACATAAAACAGCTGACTGCTGGTACAGAAGTAAGTAATATGCAATTTAAGAACCATGGCTACAGCAAGTAATTTCTTTGGTTCTCAGAAATATTGGCGCACAATGTTTATCCAGACAAGAGTAACTGAACTTGTATTTCACAGGAAATTTGGGCAATAACAAAGGAAACAAGCATAGCTGGACCCATGGCTACAGCAAGTCATTTCTTTGGTTCTCGGAAATATTGGTGCACAATATTTATCCATGCAGACAAGAGTAACTAAACTTGTATTTCAAGGGAATTTGGGCAATAACAAAGGAAACAGGCAGAGCTGGATTCATGGCTACAGCTAGTCATTTTTTTGTTTCTTGTCCATTTCAAACTAAACTGAAACTTTCAAATTTTTCATTGTATTGTCCTGCTTGCCTCTGTCAGCAAGGCTAGCTCTTTGTCATTGTAATAGGGTCACACTGGCTAGTTGGGTAGCCCTGACTGTGTGTGCTGAACAGCAAAACCAATAAATTAACAAAGATGAATAAAAAATTTCAAATTGGTAAATACGCCGCTAGTATTGGTTCAGACAAGTAGCATGTTGCAGAGGGATTATCTATTATTAGAGTAGTCCCATGGGATATGGCTAAAGCAAGTTGATTATTTGTGTCTCAGATATTCAGGAAGAGATCAAGAATGGGCAACCACTCAACTGAGTGTTCAAATAGAACCACTGGTTTTATGTTATTTGTATCTACCTATGCAATCAGCTGTGCTGCCTATAGATCTGTGTAATGTACCGTCGCATTTTGAATAAATAAATAAACCACTGGTAATTGTTACAGACTGAGGTAACTGTTAGGCCATGTTGATTTGATTATATGGATGACATCCGCGCTCGCACCAATTTTCGGCCATTTCCAAAAAAAAAAAAAGTTTTGGACCACATAGTAAATTGTGCAAAGCTGCTGTAAAATGAGCACAAATATTCCGTAGATTGAAAAAAAAAGTATCAGAAAATCGATAACTCATGCCATAGAATGCGAAAATAAATCTCAAAAGTCAAAGAATAAGATGTGAAAGGACAGAAAGAAAAAAAAAGTATTTTTGGTAGGGGTTTGTACATGTACCAGTAAATTCAGGATAGGTCCCGTTCAGGTCCAGAGGATCATTTCCAGGTGGACGTGAACCTGGACCTGATTGTCTGTGGAAACTTGAGAACTGATAATACTCAAAACAATGGTAATTGGTCAATTTTGCTACAAAGGAATCTCTTTGGTGGATCATTGGACTACCACTGCCATTTTAAAATCCCATCTTCATGTAATAAAGGCTAACTGTCTCTGTACCCTTGCCTGTAGAAACTTGGTACAAGTGACTACATAACCTCTACTCACTTCGCTTTTGTTGTCTTCTTGGCCCGGGAAGACCCCAAACACCCGCCGACATAGTATGTCTATTTTGCAATTGGCGAACCCCGTTCGTCTGATTTTTTTTCAGGTCTGTTTATTTCAGATTGGTCCAAGAAGAAAAAAAATGTTTTGCACCCGTATGATGTACTGGTCGCAACATCTAACTGTTGGTATACCATACTGTGTGTTTGTAGTCCTATGTTCAACCTTCCTGGCCACATTGATTTCATACTGAAGCCAACTTTTTTTTTGGCCAAACTTTTTTTTTATTCGCTCGCTCGCATCAATTTTGGAGTTCCCGGAGGATGTCATCCATATAATCAAATCAACATGGCCTTAGTAAAGTTTAAGGCCCTGTGCTGAGAAATCATGGCCACAGAATCTTTGGTTCTGGAACATTTCAGACTAACTAATATCTAGCAACACATCAGAGACAGTAGTTCACACAGAAAGATAACTGGTACTACTCACAGGTTAGGACTAAACAGGAAATATCAGTATGATAAATCTTCAGTGAACATGCAGAATTGAGGAACCACGGCTACAGCAGGTCATTTCTTTAATTTGTTTCTCGGAAATTTCAAAGAAAAACGGTAGCTTATCTATAAAGACCAAGAATGAGTAATCAGTTCAGATAGAACCTGTCCCTGCTGCTAACTTCTCTCCCGATAGGCGACATCAGTGGCATCATGCAACTTTGAGGACAGCAGGGTTCGAAATTCATTTTTGGGATTAGGTGCACTGGTGCACCCAGCTTAAAGAATTGGGTGCACCAAAATTTTTTGGGTGCACCACTTAAATTTAAGTAATAACCTAATAAGAAAACTTAATTACAAGCTTCAAATTCTTAAACAAGTACCATGGCAGACATTCTTATTATCTTTCTAACACTTAGATGTCAAGAATATGATGTATACTAGTATACTTTGATATCTTTACATACATATAAACGTAAGAAAATATTTTGGTGCACAGCTCCAACTTTGGGTGCACCTGGGTGCACATGCACCCAGTATTTCGAGCCCTTGGACAGTGTCACTCACAGCTAGCAAGTCAGCTATATCAGTACATGTTACGCAAGTTGTATGTTCCCAGTAAACCATCACCACATTCAACCCTCAGTACAGAACTGAGTACGTGACTCACAATAGACCTGTGGTGACTTGATGGCTGTTATAGAATACTGTAGAACCTTCACTACAGTACAGCAGTGACTCACAATAGACCTGTGGTGACTTGATGGCTGTTATAGAATACTGTAGAACCTTCACTACAGTACAACAGTGACTCACAATAGACCTGTGGTGACTTGATGGCTGTTATAGAATACTGTAGAACCTTCACTACAGTACAGCAGTGACTCACAATAGACCTGTTGTGACTTGATGGCTGTTATAGAATACTGTAGAACCTTCACTACAGTACAACAGTGACTCACAATAGACCTGTGGTGACTTGATGGCTGTTATAGAATACTGTAGAACCTTCACTACAGTACAGCAGTGACTCACAATAGACCTGTGGTGACTTGATGGCTGTTATAGAATACTGTAGAACCTTCACTACAGTACAACAGTGACTCACAATAGACCTGTGGTGACTTGATGGCTGTTATAGAATACTGTAGAACCTTCACTACAGTACAACAGTGACTCACAATAGACCTGTGGTGACTTGATGGCTGTTATAGAATACTGTAGAACCTTCACTACAGTACAACAGTGACTCACAATAGACCTGTGGTGACTTGATGGCTGTTATAGAATACTGTAGAACCTTCACTACAGTACAACAGTGACTCACAATAGACCTGTGGTGACTTGATGGCTGTTATAGAATACTGTAGAACCTTCACTACAGTACAACAGTGACTCACAATAGACCTGTGGTGACTTGATGGCTGTTATAGAATACTGTAGAACCTTCACTACAGTACAACAGTGACTCACAATAGACCTGTGGTGACTTGATGGCTGTTATAGAATACTGTAGAACCTTCACTACAGTACAACAGTGACTCACAATAGACCTGTGGTGACTTGATGGCTGTTATAGAATACTGTAGAACCTTCACTACAGTACAACAGTGACTCACAATAGACCTGTGGTGACTTGATGTGTTATAGAATACTGTAGAACCTTCACTACAGTACAACAGTGACTCACAATAGACCTGTGGTGACTTGATGTGTTATAGAATACTGTAGAACCTTCACTACTATACAACAGTGACTCACAATAGACCTGTGGTGACTTGATGGCTGTTATAGAATACTGTAGAACCTTCACTACAGTACAACAGGGACTCACAATAGACCTGTGGTGACTTGATGGCTGTTATAGAATACTGTAGAACCTTCACTACAGTACAACAGTGACTCACAATAGACCTGTGGTGACTTGATGGCTGTTATAGAATACTGTAGAACCTTCACTACAGTACAACAGTGACTCACAATAGACCTGTGGTGACTTGATGGCTGTTATAGAATAATGACCTCATCAAAAATTTACGCGGTTGTGGCGAAGGCCACCAGTAACAAAGGAAACTCCGTGGATGCCGTCAATTATCGTACATCACGGCAGATGTTACTGTGGCTCCAGGGCGAGTCTAAAAACGGCCACTTTGCATATTTCAGCAGGAAAACGTTGATTTAGGCGAGACCAATTTGATTTGTTGGTTCTCAGTAATTAAGGAAAATTTGTTTAACTGGAAAAACATAACAAAAACAAAGCCTTTGGACCAGGTTTATGCCTTGGTGCACTAAGTTTTATGGAATTAATATAGTCAGTCATACTGAATTTTTCCTCCCTGCGTTTCTACTATATCTTCACCTTAAAATGACCAAAAAAAATTCCTGTGATTAAATCAAGCACCATCAAGATCATGCCACTCCTTTCTTTTCCTGTAATTCTTTCTTTTTGTTTGGTTTTCAAAATTTTCAAAAATAGCTTGCCACACTTTCCTATTCTCGTTACGTACTTATTCATTCAAACACTTATAACTTATAACAACGATAATAACTATTAGTTAATTACATCATAATTTTCATAAATAACCGCATAACAATTATGTACTCTTTTTTATCAGCTCAGTGCATGTACTGATGTAAACTGCCATTATAATAAATTAAAAGAACTCACAGCAAATTCAAAGAGATCTTAAATAAAGTAGCATCTGATTCAGTAATCTCGACGTGTACACACTTCATGATCAGATATCCAGGAGTTTAGAGATTCTTGAGAAGACCTACAGTTTACCATCAAGCTAGGACATCTACTGTAAATGCATTTAAGTTCACGGGGATCTAATTTTGTGGTAGCGGGAAAAAGGACTTTTTGCAGTGGTTTTAATTTTGCTGTAGCACCATGCACTGTACATAGTCTCTTACTGCCAGGAAAAAATGTTCGCGGTGGTTTTAAATTCACGGTGAAGTGGCCAACACGAAAACAACGATCATTAAACCACCGCGAACATTTCTGCATTTACAGTATGTGCTAGCACGCCCAACCCTCACAAGGTTGGGAACAGCTGATGATAAACCAGACAGTGAAATTGAGCGATTGTTGCTGACTCTGTATAATTATATATAATTCACATTTCTTAGGCTGTGGGCCCTGTGCTACATGTCTACAGAACATACTTTCAAATGTACAATGTATATAAAGTCAGATTATCTTATTAACTTCAGCATTCCACATCCGCCTATTTCTGTATAAAGTATTTCCCCCTTGGCTCCCACAGATACTAATGCATATAGCAGGGAACTAAGGACTGGGAAATCAGATAACCTCTGATAACATATTCTAGGACCTTTGACTTAACTTCCTGTCAGTGTTCCTGACTTGCCTAGCATGTGGACAAGTATGGAACATCACAATGGCATTAACACACCAAAAACCTTTGTTTTCAGTGAGCAAGGAAAGACAAAATTAACTTGGAGAAATATGCTACAAAGGGACCTTGACCAACTGAAGGAAGCGAAACTCCTGCCCAAAACCGCCCAGAGTGGAAAAGGTTTTCTGAACAATGTGTCACTAGACATGGGAGGACCTAAGTCTGGATACAAATAGCAACATTACAGTCCAAAACTACAACCCAAAGTATTAACCACATACAACTCTTTACAACAAAGCTGAATGATGTGCTATGTGTTTACAGGCATACACACCAGTCAACAAATACAGATCCTGAATATGTTGCGAGTACATACATCCTGTTTCTCTCACAGACTGTGTAGCCTTTTCACACTTAAAAACAAACAGGTCTAGGTTTGCATTAATCTATTGAACACAAGTCCTCACATAAGTCCAGGATGTTAATGTATGCTGTCAAGCACTCTGGGTCACATGCAGAGGAACGTGTAAACAAAGCATGCACACACACACACACACACAGCTAACCCCAACTGTGAGTTGAGCCAGCTATATATATATGGCCCCTCTCTACCTGAAGTATCTCCTTCACATACTGATATCACAGCCTTCTTGTTCCATGCTATGTAACACTAACATCCACTGATCCAGTCTCACCAGTGAGTTAAGCCTGCTGCACACAGCCCGCTCCATCTGCAGTCTCAGTCTTTCCCGCATATACATTGTATATGAGCACATGTGGACACACACACACATGCACACACACACACACACACACACTCACACACACACGCACACACACACACACACACACAAACCTACACACACCTGTAAGTTAAGCTTGCTACAGACGACCCTCTCCATCTGTAGTCTCTCCTTTGCTGCCTGAGTGATGATGTGCTGCAGCTCCTCCTCATGGCTGTACAGGTCTCCGTTCTACGGGCACAGAAAATAAAACAGCAATGGTCAGGGCACTGTTTTACAGACACAAGGAAAAACCACAATGGACAAGTCATCATACTACAGGCACAATGTGAGAACGATCTGCTCCTGTTGAAGATTTTTGTTTAATCCTCTATGTTTATTTGTTATTATTTAATGTTTACTGCCATGCCCCTGAAGTATGGCCAGCTCCTGCTGAATATGTTTGTTTATTAGCTATGTTTGTTTGTTATAATAATTATTTATTGTTTACCTTCTCCTGCCCCTGCAGTACCTGCTGTAGATGTTTGTTATTATTTATTGTTTACTGCCATGCCCCTGCAGTACGCCCAGCTCCTGCTGTAGATGTTTGTTATTATTTATTGTTTACTTGTTTATTATTGTTTACTGACCTTCTCCTGCCCCTGCAGTACGCCCAGCTCCTGCTGTAGATGTTTGTTATTATTTATTGTTTACTTGTTTATTATTGTTTACTGACCTTTTCCTGCCCCTGCAGTACCCCCAGCTCCTGCTGAAGATGTTTGTTTGTTTGTTATTATTTATTGTTTACTTGTTTACAATTGTTTACTGACCTTCCCCTGCCCCTGCAGTACCCCCAGCTCCTGCTGTAGATGTCCGATCTCCTTGTCCTTAGCGAGGATGGCCTGTGCGTGATCGGCGAGGTCCTTTGCGCGCTGGCGGGCGAACACTCGCTTGTAATGTTCCAGGTTCTCTCCGGTTGGCTGGCTGGATTTCTGGGGACACAAAACATGCAGAAATTAAACATTGACTTTGTGATTTTAGATACAGCACACATTTACCTGCAAGTCCAAGCCCTTTGTTTGCTAATGTTCCCAAAACACAGAAATGAATTAGTATGTATATGGCAAATGATTCATACAGTTAATGTCATTCCTGTATCAGATGCTGTGTAGGACAGGGCCCATCTCCATTTCTGTAGCCCTGGGGCCACACAACTTTGTGCAGTCACTACAGCAGGGGGCTGGTCCACTGGTAGTGGAATGTGTACAACTACCATACTCTTTCCCGAATGCTGAGTGCTAAGCAGAGGCAGCAGCATGTAAAATGATTATCATAACTCTTTGAAAGTTTGAAACTTTTTGGTATGACTCACAACCTATCTAATAAAAGCAGCAGGGATAAACAAGTCCACTAGCCCTATTGTCCAGGGCAAGTGAAAGTGCTGTTCGGGCAAGTGCATGTCCTACCCCACTTGTCCGATCGGGCAAGTAAGATTTTTCCATTCATTTTAGTGCAATTTTGATATACTTGTTACTTTTTACAGTCATGACATCAAGCAATTATCTACAGAGTGAAGTGGAAGTGAAAATGCATATACTAGTAACAGTGACATTTGAATTTTGGGCAAGTGAAAAATTTGTTCGGGCAAGTACATTTTTTTATGTGCTTGCCCGATAGGACAAGTGGATTTTAGAAAACTTGTTCAACCCTGAGCAGGGTTTACAAGTTCTACCCACTTGGCCATTGCATCAGTCATATCGCCTACTACTAGTACAGCAAAATAAACAGTAGAAGCGCCCCCTACCCCTGTACTGTGCTGCTGTAGAGTCTTGGCCTTGGTCTCCAGCCGCCTCGCGAGAGTCGTGAGTTCTGTGTTCCGTCGCTGAAGCTTGCTGATCTTGTCTTCCGCCAATTCTAACTCCTCTCTCTGGCGCTTCTGCAAAACCACGGATCAGTCAGAATTAGGGAGCGACTAAAATATCTCTATCTTTATATCCTATATCTGTAGTATCTATTCAGATATGAATCTTTAGGGTAGTCCCTTCAGTTAGCTTCTGCATACAAACACTGGACAGGTATAATTGGCTGCACCAGACAAATGTCAAGTCCATATAGTTTTGATCAAAGTGGAAACTGTAGATCATAGTATTTTAATTCTTTGTTAAAGTCTTAAAGTCTTAAACAATCCACATACCCGTACCTAGACTGCATACATTGACCAGTGCAGATATATCCATATGATAAACAATACTCACTCAGTTGGTTAGCTAATAGTACATTGTACGTGTATCAAAGTTTTATGGGTGACAGGCTGAATAAAAGTTCAGAAACTTGAATTATGCAGCTCCAGATGTCTTACTGTCAGGGATGACTGTGGTGTGCAAGATGTTGGTTAGCTGATGAACTCTACTGAACAACATTTTATGACAACGGTATAGTATGCCATTGTGTACTTACTAAGGTAACATTTTCGGTTTTGAGGGCGGAACATCTCTTCTCCAGCTGGCGAATCGTCCAGGTCAGTTCTCGGTTCTTCTTGGCGAGAAGTCTCTCCCTTCCTTCTGATGAATCCTCCAACTGGGACAACACAAACAAACACAATCAGAGATGGCAGACTTCACCCCCTTACCCAAACTGCTACTCCACTCCTTGGACAGATGGGAAAATCAGCACCAAGGACATATGGAAATGTCGCATAATTCATTTTTTTCCTTCAACAGTCATAGAGTGGAACTCCATACATCAGAAACGTCATTACACAGTTTTAAACAGTACTTTTACACAGCTCCAGCTAAAAACAGATACAGAAACTGGTGTGTTACAACAGAGGGTGGTTATAGATGATATACAGAAGCTGGACCAGGTATGTTATGCCAAAGGGCAATTATAATGGCTATAGAGATTCAGAAGCTAGACTAAGTGTATTATGCAGAGAAAGGTGGTTAAACCAATACAGAAATAATATGGGAATTGCAGATGCATGAACAGACAGACAGACAGACAGAAAGACCGATATACAGACAGACAGAGGAAACCCATGACTGACCGTGTCCAGGTCCTGAGTACTTACAGACAGACAGAAAGACAGACAGACAGACAGACAGACAGACAGACAGACAGACAGACAGACAGACAGACAGACAGACAGACAGACAGACAGACAGGCAGACAGACAGACAGACAGACAGACAGACAGACAGATAGGCAGACAGAAAGACAGACAGACAGACAGACAGACAGACAGACAGACAGACAGACAGACAGACAGACAGATAGGCAGACAGACAGACAGATAGGCAGACAGACAGACAGACAGACAGACAGGCAGACAGACAGACAGACAGACAGACAGACAGACAGACAGACAGACAGACAGACAGACAGACAGACAGACAGAGAAAACCCATGACTGAGCATGTCCAGGTCCTGAGTACTTACAGACAGACAGACAGACAGACAGACAGACAGACAGACAGACAGATAGACAGACAGACAGACAGACAGACAGACAGACAGACAGATAGGCAGACAGACAGACAGACAGACAGACAGACAGACAGACAGACAGACAGACAGACAGATAGATAGGCAGACAGAAAGACAGACAGACAGACAGACAGACAGACAGACAGACAGATAGACAGACAGATAGACAGACAGACAGACAGACAGACAGATAGGCAGACAGACAGACAGATAGGCAGACAGACAGACAGACAGACAGACAGACAGGCAGACAGACAGACAGACAGACAGACAGACAGACAGACAGATAGGCAGACAGAAAGACAGACAGACAGACAGACAGACAGACAGACAGATAGACAGACAGATAGACAGACAGACAGATAGGCAGACAGACAGACAGATAGGCAGACAGACAGACAGACAGACAGACAGGCAGACAGACAGACAGACAGACAGACAGACAGACAGAGAAAACCCATGACTGACCGTGTCCAGGTCCTGAGTACTTACAGACAGACAGACAGACAGACAGACAGATAGGCAGACAGACAGACAGATAGGCAGACAGACAGGGAAACACCCGTGACTGACCGTGTTCAGGTCCTGAGTACTTACAGACAGACAGACAGACAGACAGATAGGCAGACAGACAGACAGGCAGACAGACAGACAGACAGACAGACAGACAGACAGACAGACAGACAGACAGACAGGGAAACACCCGTGACTGACCGTGTTCAGGTCCTGAGTACTTACAGACAGACAGACAGACAGACAGATAGGCAGGCAGACAGACAGACAGATAGGCAGACAGACAGACAGACAGACAGACAGACAGACAGACAGACAGGGAAACACCCGTGACTGACCGTGTCCAGGTCCTGAGTACTTACAGACAGACAGACAGACAGACAGACAGATAGGCAGACAGACAGACAGACAGACAGACAGACAGACAGACAGACAGACAGACAGACAGACAGACAGACAGGGAAACACCCGTGACTGACCGTGTTCAGGTCCTGAGTACTTACAGACAGACAGACAGACAGACAGACAGACAGACAGACAGACAGACAGACAGACAGACAGACAGACAGAGAAAACCCATGACTGACCGTGTCCAGGTCCTGAGTACTGCCGTTCAAACTGGACCCTGCAGACATCGCCTGATGTTTTGCCGTGAACGACTGCCTGATGGGCGAACTCTGACCTTCGACCTGCCGAGGTGACTCCTCACCCTGGGGCAGAGGTCAAAATCATTAACTTCAAAGGTCACAACAGAGGACACTGTTCAATCCGTGTTAGGCAAAAACCTGGAATTTTAACCAATGCAGATGAGATTAGCTTGAAAATTCATCTATGTTCTGAAGCAAAGGTGAACTCCAGTCCAAAACAATACATAGTTACCCTATCTAACTCCATCCCTTTCTCAAAGAATGGGCAATCAACAGTTTCCGCTGCTGCCCAAGTCACGTGTTCAATATTCATAACGTGAGTCACAGAGGCAGTGGATTGCTGACATTCCTTGCCATAGACTGGAGTTGGATTATTGTGTTGGAAATCTACAGTTCAACTTTGCTTCAGATAGCTGTTAGGATTACACGCTGACCTGTTAGGGGTCATTAGAACTGTTCACATCAGTTACAGAGGCTTTCCCAGATTGTGTTTCACATGTAACAACCCTGCCTAATGCAATAAGTTACAGCTGGCAAAATTCCTTATTAAAGTTATTTGAAATAGAAAGAAGCACATACCGAACCTCTAGATCTAGCCAACATGACTTACATGAATGTCGTCTCAAACAAGCATGTATAAACCATGACTAAGTCTTATGTAACTGCGGACAAGGATCATGTCTGAAACAATATATACCTATCAGGCCTAGGGAAAAAAGTGTTGTGTTTTAAGTCCTGATTCCCTACCTACACTAGAAAAACCTGATGACCCTAGAGCTAGACTTTTTTGGGTGGGCAGTGGACTTGCATATATCTTCCAGTTAGAATATTTATTCAGCCTGCTTCCTAGTTCCTACTGAAGTAAAAACACTGTTTGTCATATCTAATGAATGATAAATGTATCTATTATGCACAAAATTAAAGTCTGAAAATTGAAAGACAAGTGTCCTCATGCATTTCAATTTACTGTGTTGAACTGTATTGTAATACAATGTATGTATCACTAGAGTTTGGCCAGCCTAAAAAAAAGATAATACTACAGTGACTGACCCTAATTTTTTTCACCACTGAAACAGGAAACACAACATTTATTTCCTGGCCTCACGGATCTGTCCACAGATGAGCTCATGTCTCACCTGACATTTTACCTGAACTCGGGAGTCAACAAAACAAACAAACAAAACAAACAAACAAATCCTGGTGGGAACAGAACATCCTGGGTGGATTTACCATTCTCAATATGGCCGTCAAATTTTAATTTGGTGGTTCTTGCATTTTCCAGACAGTCAGGACTGCCGAAGTGAAAAATCAGCATGAAAACTGAATGTGACTCTGAGAGTGAGGGGAAAGTCTGACTCTGTACCTTGGTACACACAGCTTCAGAGAGTGAACTGAATATACTAAATGTACGGCAAGATAGACTCAATTTGCAAGCTTTCATTGTCCTCCCCAGTCATCTGTGTTTATCTGACCTACTAAATTTCTGATGCAAACATCCAACAACCATAAACTATCTTAAAGTCTGTATCTGTAGTATCTATATAGCCGGTATAACCGCCGTTTGGCGTAACACACTAGCTTCGCAGGCACGCGACGCCGCAGCTGCTGGTTATATTACACTGAACGATCTGTCACACCTGACTTTTGCACATCTACAAATGTACAATGTATCTGCAAGTGTTCTTTAAAACTACCCGGAGAAAATCTACGAGTACAGTAGTCCTGGGAAAATACGAATTTTTGAACACATCAATCCTAGGTTGGTAACTCTGGTATTTGAAGGCATGACTGTTTCTTGTTCTTTTTTGAGCTGGTATTAGATACTTATCACTTATATCAGTTGGTACGTCCACCAGTTTATTGGTCATTTTGTACATCATGGAAAGTCTGGACATTTTCCTTCTGTGGCCTGCTACTAATAACTATATATATATACTAGTAACAATATGAGATCAGGTGTGCAACAGCCCAATCTCATCTGCATTCAGTTCTCATCAAATTAGAACCTTCACAGAACTAATTGGAACCTTCACCTAACTTCCAGATACAGATGCAGAACTGGTGTGTCATACCGCAAACTGGCGCAAAGCAATTTCAACCTCAACGGCTCACGGATTTATTTTTAGTGGAGAGAACATTTTTCTAGCTAGTTCTACTTCTAGTATGAAATTGTGGCAGAAAATTAGTGTCCTAATTTCATGAGTCATTAAAATCAAGTTAACAAATCAAGCATTATTTACAGTATTTCAATTACAAACCCCACCTTCTGGTGTCTCTGGCGCCACGCCCATTTCTCCCACTTGTTGCGATCCTCCGTGTCGTGTTGCGGAGGGGACGGGGACCGTGTGGCCTCATCCACCGCCCTCCGGTACAGCAGCTGCTCCATACGACCTTTGTCCTTCTTCAAGGTCACCACCTCGCTCTGGAGTGCCGCCAGCTGTCGCTCCACGTCCGACGACGTTCCCGCAGTTCTAGCGCCGCCCCGGCGCCGCTCGCGGGACATGGCGGCGGCGTCCGACGTACGGTTGTATCGGGCCGGCTCTCTGTCCAACCGCATGGCCCCGGGGTTCATGCGGTACCGGCGCTGCGTCCGCTACAGGCCGCCGGAGTCATGACAACCGTGCGGTCAGGTATACCAGGGCGTCATGATGAATGTCGGAACAACAAACCAGTCTGAATGACTCTGAATCTCTGTTCCAAGCAGCTCCTAGAACACCACCTCAGCAGATGGCATCACGGGAACATGTAAACTATAGCATCCAGTCGTCTGTAGCTTCAAATGTAGGTATGAACTCGCACCTGAAGAAGCGGGAAATCACAGATATTTAATAAACTGTGTTAGTGTTACAGTAATACAGAGACTTGTAAATTTGTTTTTACTAAAATTACAAAACTCACACCAAAAAGCAGTTACTTATGACAAGCAATTGGATACGATTTTGGATCATATCCAGTTGCTTTAGTAACTGCTTTATGGCATAACTTACCTGGATGTAATACTCATGGTCCTGCGAGACCGACGAGTGCCTTAACTTAATTATCTGAATGTCTAACCTTCGTCGACATTACAACACAACACTTGGGGCTGCTTTTCATTCAGCACAGTTTTCACCGACGGATGTTGAGCTAATGCAGCTAATGCAAAGAGACTTATCTACTAGTACAACATTCAAAGACAAGTCAATCTCCACTGTGTCCACAACTGGATAGAATTTGCAGGCTAGACCGCAGGGCGGATACGCCGCTAAACAACACGGATATGGGGCAGATACGGATCTATGGTGTACCAGGATGTATTTACTGAAGTTTGCATTATTTTTTGCACTGTTAAATCTGATTCTTACATGTGAAATATTTAAATGAAAATCCTTGTGTCGTCAATCAAATCATATGGCATAACTACAGTAATTAAACAAAAACACAGACAGACACACACACAGTTACGTTGACAGACAGACGAGTAAAAATCAATGCCATACGCCCTTGGGGTAGGGTAGAAAAAATTGGCCCTTAAGATGGTATATATGCAGGTATTTATGAGGGTCTACATGCTCTTTTCTGTAAGGCGTAGGGAGCCTATTTTGATTTCTCCTAATTCGTATCTAGAAAGCTGTAAAAAAAAAAGTGACCTCGATCCAGTTTTTAGCTCACTGAAGAGCTAATCTCCACTGGTCGTGACAGAGAGGACAGGCGCTATGTACAGTATTTACAGGTTCATTGTACCGGGGAAATTCCCCTAACTCTTTTCGACAAGCACAATGAACAGTGGACCACGGCTTAACATCCTGTCCTAAGGACTGCAACCCATTCCGGTAGCGTGCATGTCGGGTGAGCGACACAGCCGGGATCGAACCCACGGCTTCTAGTTCCAGAGGCAGGGCCGCTAACCACTCGACCACGCGCGCTACCTCGCGCGCGCGCTGTATCATTCACAGATCATTCACAGAATTGATCGTAGTGACATGAGGATGCCAAATTTTGTGTAATGTTGATTGCCTTCTTTGATTCAATTTTTAGCATAATACATTGGGGGTTCTTCTGAATTCAGACTTGGCGAGACCACCATGTAGACCCTCATTTATCGTGTTTTTTTTTCTGTATTTACGTTAAACGTTTGGGTTTCAGTTTTACAATTATTACACATTCGCAAGATGCCTGCCGTGACACCTGACTACAATTACATAGAAGTTACGTTACGTTAACGTTACATAATTATAACAAAGCTTAACAAATAAGAATTAAAATAGGGTTCGGGTGGGGGGGCAGTTGTAGCAACTTGGCATTAAAAAATACAAGAAAATCGCAGTTTGTTTAAGGAGTTACTCCATTTTTCCAAGGAGCTCTCACCAACAGGACTGTTGATGAAAGCTTCTTGATTTCTCAGTCTATTTAAAACTCAAACGGAGCGTGTCTAGAAAAATAACACTGTTACATTTCAAATCACAGCGGGTAACGGCAGTATACTGATGATTATTCATAGTCTTTACCTTTTTACACGTGTTAGAGGTTGGTTAACAGTTAGCTTAGTTTACTTAACTGTTGTCAAAAGTCCCTGTGAGAGATAAAAAACAGTAACACTAACAACCTGCTGAAATCGTCCACAGAACCGCCCCGTGTACAAACATTACACGAACTTAGCTACAATCTGGTAACGTGGAAATTAGCGCCAAACTTCGCTAATCCCCGACATGCACTGTTGAATAAGCAGTGTTTTCGGCTGTGTAAAAACAGTTAGAACTCTGTCATCCACAGTTCTGTAGTCCTGGACACCAGTACAGTCCGTGGAAACGATATTTACTCCCGTATACTCCTGAGGAAAGTATCGGAACCACTTGTTAGCGTTGGTCACAAAAAATAAGTCTCCAGTGTTGACACACAACTGTCCCTTTCAACAACGCACAAGACACTGTCTTTTCGGCCCATCTTGGAGCATTTCTTGTCTTCATAAGACCCCATAACACTTTATAGACCCTGTAGGTAACGTGAACCGCTACAAACCTGAATATTGGGGCCGTAGTAAGCCGGTTTGGGCGGTTGTACGGAGAGATTCACCACAAAGACACAACTTTTAACTGCAGGACGCAGGTCATCCGGGTCACCGTGCAGCAGCGCCGCCTCAGGGCAAGTATGGTACTGCAGTACTGATGACGTCAGGGCTGCAGTGCAATAGAAGCACGCGGGAGGCGCTGCTGTACTGCTGGTCAAGCTAAACTAAGTTATCTTCAAGCAGATGTAACTGTAATTCGTTAAATTTCCTTAGTGGCTTCACGTTTACTGTTATTACAGTAATAGCCTCACTGCGAACTGAAAACCACCAGTGTTGCAAGTTTAAAATACGCTAACGATAATACTCAATTTTCTCCTCACCACAAAATTCAAATCACCATAAACCTAACGTTAAATTCATTAACGCAGTAGCATTAACATTACTCTTGATTAGTCAATTGAGTGTAAGTTGAAGTGAACACTTCTCTTTACGTATACATTGTAGTTTGAAGTGTAACAGTGGGGTTCAAAGTCTGCTAAACTGACCATGCCAAACAGCTTTAATCCCGGCGGCAAGGATTGTTTCTATCTGTTTCTACTCGCCTCTCACCAGTTTTACTGGTTGGGGTCAGGGTTTAGCTGTCCTTGGACCCTACTGTTACAGAACCATGTCATTCTTTGGTTACTTTAGTTATAATTGATTGTCATTTTTTTTGGACCCCATGAAAAGATTTTGACAAGAGCTCAAACATTTCAATAAACATATTATCTATAATGTTAACTCCCAGCTAGTCAGAGGAGCCAGCCACCTTGATCAGGTGTGTGACACAGAAACAAGTGTTCCTACACTCCATGTTAGTCTTGTATGTGTGTGAAAGTGAGAGTGCAGACAAGTTGGTCTCCACTTAATAATGCCCGAAGGCCACTGTCAGGTTACATGGATAGGACTGAAGCAGCATCTTTTCTCTCAAGGTCGGAAACATCATGATTTCATTTCATGTTGATAAGCTCTTGTCTTGGTTACCCCCCTCCTCAAAAGCAAAGCACAAACAGTACAGAGGGTAAGGATGATTTTTATTGATATCAATACAAAATCTTTTTTAAAGCATATATAAGTGCTGATAAGTCTACACAAAAAGACTGACACAGTACGATCATGAGAGCAATGATAACAGGATGTCATTCATAATGTTAATATCAATCAGTACAATCTTATTAGGCTTTCATAACAAGGTGAATCTTTCCAAATGTGTTAAACAGAGCGTTATACATGTATTGTATATACATTTTGCACACTAGAACATCGTCTGTTCTTTCCAAGTGCCTTGAAGTTGAGGCTTGTTGTTTGTTTATTGTCTTGTTTGTTGTTGTTGTTTACGCCTGCGCTGCCACGTTCCTGACCACCTGGAAAGCAGCGATCACGGAACTGAGCTGGAGTTTCTCGTTGGTACCTGCCGACAATCGGTACCTGCAAACACACAGCACACAACGGTCAGCGGACAATACTGTAAATGTAGAAATGTTCGCGGTGGATTTACATTCGCAGTTTTCGCGTCGGCCATTTCACCGCTAATTTAAAACAACCGCGAACATTTTTCCAGGGCATTAAGATACTACTGTAACAGTGCATGGTGCTACCACGAAATTAAAACCACCGTGAAAAGTCCTTTTTCCGGCTACCACGAATTTAAATCCCCGCGAACTTAAATGCATTCACAGTACCTAATAAGGACACAGTTCAATCTACTTCTATCTACAAAACACCCACTCAGTCCTCTTCTGGGGCTCGTGGTCCTTAAGGCAACAGGAAGAAGTAGCGCCATCTGGCCATGTTTAACTAGGGAACAGTCTTGGACGAATTGGTAAGGCCACACCAATGTATCTACATGGTTCTTGGGCACTTTGGAGACAAAGTTTCTAGGTTAAAAATACATGCGCCAAATATTTAAGAAAAATATTTGTGGACTAATTTTTTTTTCTAATTCAGCAAGAGATCAAGGAAAAAATGGGCAGAAGAAAATCTTTTAAAGTTTGTACTGCGGTACTACATGTATGTATGGCCAACTGGTTATACAGGTTTTCCCGTTCTTCACAATTTGCTGAAGATACAACAAGGTAAGCACAACTTACTCCACATCTGCCATCTTCTGCAGCAGCACCATCTTCACAGCCATCGGGAAATCAACTGGGGTAAACAAACAAATAAACAATCAGCAACTGTGCACAATAAACATCATGATATATTTTATATTTCACCGATCCGTCTCCCAATTCTTCCAATCACTCATCCATCCATCCATATATTTTCCCATTTTGTTTATTCATTCATTCAATCATTCATTCAATCATTCATTCATTCATCCTTTCACTGTTATCCATCCATCCAACCGTCCTTCCATCCAATGTCTCAATCATTCATTCTTCAATCGACTTATAAAACTGAAGATAATTTGGTTTTGCATTGATCCATATATTAGTTTTTCATTCATTCATTCATTCATTCATTCATTCATTCATTCATTCATTCATTCATTCAATCATCTGCCTGCACACTTACCCATTATCATTCATTTTCATTGCATCCATCCATCCATTCAATGAACCAACCATTCATTCATTTGTCAACTAATCCAATCATTCATAAATTTATCCATTTATCTATCCATCCATCTCCTTGCCCACTTACTTCTGTGCACGAACAGGTGCACCTCCGTCAGGATGTCCTGCAGAGCCAAACCCTTCAGCACCTTCAGCTGGAAAATGTCTGAGAAATGTTAAGGAAGGGTTTTCTTAAAGACATGATGATAGTGAAAGAGTAAAGTCAAAAGGACACTTACAAAATGTACACTAGCAGCAAAAATATTTATTCGGAAACAAGATGAAGAAAAAAGTAAACAAAGAAAATAGAAACAATGCCATCCTGGGTCGGAAATTTGCTTGTTGGGACGGATAAAAATGTTGCGCCATCCGTTCCAAAAATGACATGAAAATGTTGAAAATGTACTTTCCTAAGCTTGAAATGCCATGTTCAAGCAGGAAAATCAACATGGGATCCCAAACAATGAGTAAAAAAAGTTTAAGCCAGAGAGCCCTGATTGAAACTGATAGTAAGCTTAAGAATAGCCTCTACGGCATGAATGAACTTTCAAGCTAAAAGGATACTGTTATAGGCTGTTGTGAAATTCTCGTTAAGCATCCAGTTAACGATGTTTGCGATGTCGGAGCGTAGCGGCTGTCCTGTGACCAGGTAAACGTTATCTTCGTCCACCACATCGTGCGCCATCGATGTGCTCTGCAATAAAGGAAAGAAGACATCAGGATTGAGGCCAGAGTAAAGGTGAAAACTATGTGATGGCCGCATCAGTTAATCAGGGCCACAATTGTGCCTTTACCTAATTAACATTTGCAAATAAGCTAAATTCAAGATGGCAGGCATTGACCAATGGACATGAGCAAGGCATTGAATTTTTACCTTTCTAACACACTTATTTTTAGTTGTATTTGTCCATGTTGTCTACGAAGCAAAGGAGCCACTCTAAAGATCAGTGAATGAATAAACAAATCACTATTCTGGACTTGAAAGATCAAACAACGTTTGATGGGGTTAGTAATATCAACTTCTTAGCACCCGTGACTTATCATTTGTATTCATTTATCCATGCATTACTGTAAATGCATTTAAGTTCGCGGGGATTTAATTTCGCGGTAGCAGGAAAAGGGACCTTTCGCGGTGGATTTAATTTCGCGGTTACACCATAGACTGCAGCCTAATACCACAATAGAAAAATGTTCGCGGTGGTTTTAAGTTCGCGGTGAAGTGGTCACTGCGAAAACCGCGAATATTAATCCACCGCGAACATTTCTGCATTTACAGTATCTATCATCAGGCCTACAAGCTTCTTAAAGAAGTTTGGCAGAAGAGTCTGACCTGAAGGATGTTTAAGACTCGTCTCATGTCTCCGTTAGCCAGCTGAAGGATCGCTTTCTTCCCGTCTTCTGTTACATCCACTCTGGAACAACACAACACAACTGTTTAAGTAGTACTATAACATCACTTAAATCCCAGTAGTCTTACTTTACGTTTCGTCGACGCTGGAACAACAGTACTGTCACTTCACTTAAATACCAGTGGTCTTACGTTTATGAAGGTTAAACATCCAGGTAAGCAATATTCAAATACAATTCAATCTCTACAACTGGATAAAAAACGGATATTTACTTCCGGACGTTTCGAGTGACATCCATCACTCTTCTTCAGCAAAAGCAGAATGAACTGTTAGAGCAATTCAATGCCAGTACAGCTAACTAGAAAAACTGGTTTAACCACTAAATCGTTAGGATCATATGCAAAAGGTTACACAAATGTAAATCATGTTAGGATAGTTCCTATGGTCAGACAATACCATAGGAAAAACTATTGTCCTTTGTGGTGCAAGGCGGGGTCCCATGTACTGGAAAGTTCTACGCGCAGTCCTCCCTTCTTATTTAACAGGAGGGGGAAATAAGCTAAAGTTGTCTAAAACTAATTTCTATACAAAATAGACCCTACCTACCTACCCTAATTTTTTTCAAGACTGAAACAGGAAACACAACATTTTCTTCCTAGGCCTAAGTCATACATTGATAACATATATTCGTGTAGTCGTCAGTTCATGGCAAAGAGGTCACTGTTGACAACAACAAAAATACATAGATAATGAAATAGACGGAAATGTAGATTCCTGAGGATAAAATGACAGATTTGACAAGGAAATTTGACAATATAGGCTCCAGAATAATGGGGTATGGAGAGGAATTCAAAGCAGGAGCCCTGGCAACTACCGGAGCAATCGTTCCTGCCCATATTTCTTAAAATGACAGATTTAACAAGGAGATTTAACAACATGGGCTCCTGAATAGCCCCGGCAATGCCACTAGCCATTGTTCCTGCCCGGCTTTGTTTGTTTGTTTGTTTGTTTTGCACCAACACATGCTTCAGTAAACCTCACTTTTCTTCCTGGATGACGTGCTCCAGTCTGGGTAACATCTGATCCACACCAAGCGGGCCGAACCTGGGGACAGAATACACATGAAGTTTATCATGTACAGATGCATGTAAGGCACATAGTTCCCATTGAATATAAACAATTCATATGTAAGACACAGGGTAGATACACCTTCAACTAAGATATATGATTCCTATGTGCAACATACATGTATCATGATATATGCCACATCATTTCTATGTAAGATACACAGTGAAAACTTGAGACACACCAGGGCTCAAAATTTAAGTAGAATGTCAGAAAAACCTAATAACAAAACTTAGTTACAAGCTATCAAATTCTTAAACAAGTACCACGAGAGACATTTTTATTATCCTTCTAACACTTAGATGTCAAGAATATTATGTATACTAGTACACTTTAATATGTTTACATATATAAACCCAATAAAATATTTGGGTGCACCCTTTGCACCCACAGAAAATAATTGGGTGCACAGCTCCAATTCTGGGTGCACCTGGGTGCACATGCACCCAGTATTTTGAGCCCTGTGTACAGTTTCCATATGAGATATCTGGTCCCATACTTAGGCTTGTTCTGTGAATGTAGCTTTGACAAGTGTTAACGTGCAGCTTTGATAGGTCTTCACTTATAGTTATACACATGTAGCTTTGACAGGTAGCTTTGGCAGGTGTTTTACAGGTGTGACTTCCTAGCACAGCTTACCTGAACCTGGTGCACCTGGACTGGATAGCAGGGATGATCTTGGACAGGTAGTTACAGATGAGACAGAACCGCGTGTTCTCTGTAAACTTCTCCATAACTGGACAAACACAACAGGACAATCAGGGATGGCAGACTTCACCCCTTTACTTAGACAATCAGAGATGGCAGACTTCACCCCTTTACTTAGGTAGTTACAGATGAGACAGAACCGCGTGTTCTCTGTAAACTTCTCCATAACTGGACAAACACAACAGGACAATCAGGGATGGCAGACTTCACCCCTTTACTTAGGTAGTTACAGATGAGGCAGAACCGCGTGTTCTCTGTAAACTTCTCCATAACTGGACAAACACAACAGGACAATCAGGGCTGGCAGACTTCACCCCTTTACTTAGACAATCAGGGATGGCAGACTTCACCCCTTTACTTAGGTAGTTACAGATGAGACAGAACCGCGTGTTCTCTGTAAACTTCTCCATAACTGGACAAACACAACAGGACAATCAGGGCTGGCAGACTTCACCCCTTTACTTAGACAATCAGGGATGGCAGACTTCACCCCTTTACTTAGGTAGTTACAGATATGAGACAGAACCGCGTGTTCTCTGTAAACTTCTCCATAACTGGACAAACACAACAGGACAATCAGGGCTGGCAGACTTCACCCCTTTACTTAGACAATCAGGGATGGCAGACTTCACCCCTTTACTTAGGTAGTTACAGATGAGACAGAACCGCGTGTTCTCTGTAAACTTCTCCATAACTGGACAAACACAACAGGACAATCAGGGATGGCAGACTTCACCCCTTTACTTAGACAATCAGGGATGGCAGACTTCACCCCATTACTTAGACAATCAGGGATGGCAGACTTCACCCCTTTACTTAGACAATCAGGGATGGCAGACTTCACCCCTTTACTTAGGCAATCAAGGATGGCAGACTTCACCCCTTTACTTAGACAATCAGGGATGGCAGACTTCACCCCTTTACTTAGACAATCAGGGATGGCAGACTTCACCCCTTTACTTAGACAATCAGGGATGGCAGACTTCACCCCTTTACTTAGACAATCAGGGATGGCAGACTTCACCCCTTTACTTAGACAATCAGGGATGGCAGACTTCACCCCTTTACTTAGACAATCAGGGATGGCAGACTTCACCCCTTTACTTAGACAATCAAGGATGGCAGACTTCACCCCTTTACTTAGACAATCAGGGATGGCAGACTTTACCCCTTTACTTAGACAATCAAGGATGGCAGACTTCACCCCTTTACTTAGACAATCAGGGATGGCAGACTTTACCCCTTTACTTAGACAATCAGGGATGGCAGACTTCACCCCTTTACTTAGGTAGTTACAGATGAGGCAGAACCGCGTGTTCTCTGTAAACTTCTCCATAACTGGACAAACACAACAGGACAATCAGGGATGGCAGACTTCACCCCTTTACTTAGACAATCAGGGATGGCAGACTTCACCCCTTTACTTAGACAATCAGGGATGGCAGACTTCACCCCTTTACTTAGACAATCAGGGATGGCAGACTTCACCCCTTTACTTAGGTAGTTACAGATGAGGCAGAACCGCGTGTTCTCTGTAAACTTCTCCATAACTGGACAAACACAACAGGACAATCAGGGATGGCAGACTTCACCCCTTTACTTAGACAATCAGGGATGGCAGACTTCACCCCTTTACTTAGACAATCAGGGATGGCAGACTTCACCCCTTTACTTAGACAATCAGGGATGGCAGACTTCACCCCTTTACTTAGGTAGTTACAGATGAGGCAGAACCGCGTGTTCTCTGTAAACTTCTCCATAACTGGACAAACACAACAGGACAATCAGGGATGGCAGACTTCACCCCTTTACTTAGACAATCAGGGATGGCAGACTTCACCCCTTTACTTAGACAGGTAGTTACAGATGAGGCAGAACCGCGTGTTCTCTGTAAACTTCTCCATAACTGGACAAACACAACAGGACAATCAGGGATGGCAGACTTCACCCCTTTACTTAGACAATCAGGGATGGCAGACTTTACCCCTTTACTTAGACAATCAGGGATGGCAGACTTCACCCCTTTACTTAGGTAGTTACAGATGAGACAGAACCGCGTGTTCTCTGTAAACTTCTCCATAACTGGACAAACACAACAGGACAATCAGGGCTGGCAGACTTCACCCCTTTACTTAGACAATCAGGGATGGCAGACTTTACCCCTTTACTTAGACAATCAGGGATGGCAGACTTTACCCCTTTACTTAGACAATCAGGGATGGCAGACTTCACCCCTTTACTTAGACAGGTAGTTACAGATGAGACAGAACCGTGTGTTCTCTGTAAACTTCTCCATAACTGGACAAACACAACAGGACAATCAGGGATGGCAGACTTCACCCCTTTACTTAGACAATCAGGGATGGCAGACTTCACCCCTTTACTTAGGTAGTTACAGATGAGACAGAACCGTGTGTTCTCTGTAAACTTCTCCATTACTGGACAAACACAACAGGACAATCAGGGATGGCAGACTTCACCCCTTTACTTAGACAATCAGGGATGGCAGACTTCACCCCTTTACTTAGACAGGTAGTTACAGATATGAGACAGAACCGTGTGTTCTCTGTAAACTTCTCCATAACTGGACAAACACAACAGGACAATCAGGGATGGCAGACTTCACCCCTTTACTTAGACAATCAGGGATGGCAGACTTCACCCCTTTACTTAGGTAGTTACAGATATGAGACAGAACCACATGTTCTCTGTAAACTTCTCCATAACTGGACAAACACAACAGGGCAATCAGGGATGGCAGACTTCACCCCTTTACTTAGACAATCAGGGATGGCAGACTTCACCCCTTTACTTAGACAATCAGGGATGGCAGACTTCACCCCTTTACTTAGACAATCAGGGATGGCAGACTTCACCCCTTTACTTAGGTAGTTACAGATGAGGCAGAACCGCGTGTTCTCTGTAAACTTCTCCATAACTGGACAAACACAACAGGACAATCAGGGATGGCAGACTTCACCCCTTTACTTAGACAATCAGGGATGGCAGACTTCACCCCTTTACTTAGGTAGTTACAGATGAGACAGAGCCGCGTGTTCTCCGTAAACTTCTCCATAACTGGACAAACACAACAGGACAATCAGGGATGGCAGACTTCACCCCTTTACTTAGATAGTTACAGATGAGACAGAACCGCGTGTTCTCTGTAAACTTCTCCATAACTGGACAAACACAACAGGACAATCAGGGATGGCAGACTTCACCCCTTTACTTAGACAATCAGGGATGGCAGACTTCACCCCTTTACTTAGGTAGTTACAGATGAGGCAGAACCGCGTGTTCTCTGTAAACTTCTCCATAACTGGACAAACACAACAGGACAATCAGGGCTGGCAGACTTCACCCCTTTACTTAGACAATCAGGGATGGCAGACTTCACCCCTTTACTTAGGTAGTTACAGATGAGGCAGAACCGCGTGTTCTCTGTAAACTTCTCCATAACTGGACAAACACAACAGGACAATCAGGGATGGCAGACTTCACCCCTTTACTTAGACAATCAGGGATGGCAGACTTCACCCCTTTACTTAGGTAGTTACAGATGAGGCAGAACCGCGTGTTCTCTGTAAACTTCTCCATAACTGGACAAACACAACAGGACAATCAGGGATGGCAGACTTCACCCCTTTACTTAGGTAGTTACAGATGAGACAGAACCGCGTGTTCTCTGTAAACTTCTCCATAACTGGACAAACACAACAGGACAATCAGGGATGGCAGACTTCACCCCTTTACTTAGACAATCAGGGATGGCAGACTTCACCCCTTTACTTAGGTAGTTACAGATGAGACAGAACCGCGTGTTCTCTGTAAACTTCTCCATAACTGGACAAACACAACAGGGCAATCAGGGATGGCAGACTTCACCCCTTTACTTAGGTAGTTACAGACGAGACAGAACCGCGTGTTCTCTGTAAACTTCTCCATAACTGTACAAACACAACAGGACAATCAGGGATGGCAGACTTCACCCCTTTACTTAGGTAGTTACAGATGAGACAGAACCGGGTGTTCTCTGTAAACTTCTCCATAACTGGACAAACACAACAGCTCAATCAGGGATGGCAGACTTCACCCCTTTACTTAGACAATCAGGGATGGCAGACTTCACCCCTTTACTTAGACAATCAGGGATGGCAGACTTCACCCCTTTACTTAGACAATCAGGGATGGCAGACTTCACCCCTTTACTTAGACAATCAGGGATGGCAGACTTCACCCCTTTACCTTAGCTGATATACAACCCTTGGTGTTACCAAGACAACTTAAAAATGGGTACCTTTAGTTGTTACACACAGTTCAGAGAGAGACTATCATAAACTTTATGTTTTCCTCCAGTTAAAAGTTTATCAAAAATTTCTATGACTATAGAGATGAAAATGATGAGGTCTCACAAAGCCACCAACCTCTCCTGAGCGCGTTCTGTGCGTCCCCAGTCATGGCATCAGCTTCATCCAGGATGACCAGCTTGAACCCTCGTCTGGAACAGACAAAAACATTCACATGCTGCAGAAAACAACAATAATTCTGCGCAAAACACACGCTAAACATGGGGACTTGTAAAAGTGGATCTGAATAAAGTCAAGTCAAGAATAAAGTCAAGACTGTCTCCAGGACCCGGCCTTCTGTCCAGGGATGGAGATTTGATAGTTGGGATGGAAAAAAACTTCTGAATCAACGCATTTGTCAAAAAAATCTTAACTTCATTCAAGTTCAAGCTGGTGTGTTACGCCGAACGGCGGTTACACCGGCTATATAGATACAGAACTTAATGATGCAAAATAGATTGACGTGTTCTTTCCTAGGCTAAAAATGACAGATTTAACAAAGCAAATTATAACATAGGCTTACCCATTTTAATAGCCAGACTAGTTGCGCAGCGCTGTCTGTGTGTCTTTAACACCCAAACCAATAAACAAACAAACAGCCAAACCAATAAACAAATAAACAGCCAAACCAATAAAAAAACAAAATAAGACTTACTTAAAGATGGTTCTTGTGCTGGCGAACTGCAGGACTGGTCCCCTCACGATCCCAATCCCTCTGTCGTCTGAGGCGTTGAGCTGGAACAATACAAGACCTAGCCGTCTCAGTTTCTCATAAATACTGAAGACTGAAATTGAAAAAAACAATGATACTGCAGGGCTTAAACTGCAGGTAAAATTATAGTTGTGATGTAGACATGTTACCATTTCAGGGCCACATTAGCTTGTGTGGATTTTTTGCTAAATAAAGAATCAAAATGGTCTATCTCTGTATTTTGTTTAACTTGTATAATTGTCCTTCAGCATAACACATCAGATTCTGATGGGCATAAAGCAGTGGTTCTTCCTACCACGCTTATCCAAAGAGTTGGGATCCTTCCCGATGTGAGTGGTTCAAACCTTACAGTCCAGGCTTACAAATCTTTTATTTACTGTACTAGTGTGTTTGGCCTAATCTAAAGTTAGTTTACTCTCTATGACAAACAAACACACAAGTGTCCAGCCCTGAACTGTTTGTAAGAACCCCATGACCTCTGACCTCTCACCTCCAGCACCATAGAGTTGAACTCCCGGTCGGCGTACAGCCGGCGCGCGCACGCCAGGATGGTCGATGTCTTCCCGGTCCCCGGCGGGCCGTAGAACAGCAGGTGGGGCAGGCGGTCCTCGTCAAGGAAACGCTGGACTGGGGTTACCATGGCAACAGGTCATCATCAAATCAGAACAAGAATAACAGTCACATCTGTCGCTGACTCAGGAGGTGTGTTTTGAAAATTCCCATTCTTGTATGGCTGCCAAGTATACTTACAATTATATATCTGTTTGTAACTGTTTCATGATGTTACAGTTTCCTGTTAAGTCTTAGTGAGACTACAAGCTTAGATTGTTAGAACAGCTAAGTGTAACAGTGGGGGGTTGAAGTAGTGCTAACTGACCACGCCTGTCAGGCTTTTGGCTCAATTAGTTAGACTGCTGGTCTTGTGATCTTGAGGACCCGGGTTCGATTCCCGGGTCAGTCAGCATATTTGTATATATTGTTTCTTTCTGTTCTACTCGCCTCTCTGACTTCTTACATAAGCTGAATCGTTTCCATAGAGACCAAAATGATACATTTGTGGTCCTAAAACTCCAAGATGACCGGAGACAAAACTGACGTACTTGTGCTGATGATGTCCTGATGTGAGATGAGCTCCGTCATTTCCTTGGGGCGGTACTTCTCTACCCTGTAACAAACAGGAACTACATAAACAAACAAACAAACAAACAAATAAACAGTACTGATGATGTCCTGATGTGAGATCAGCTCCGTCATTTCCTTGGGGTGGTACTTCTCTACCCTGTAACACAGGAACTTACATAAACAAAGTTACAAACAAACAAACAAACAGCACTGACAACAGCAAATAAACGGGGATGATGAATACTGAGGAAACAGTGTCCTGACGTTGTCAAACTGGCCTGACGAGTTCTCATCACCTGATCACCGTCATACATTATTCACAGTCCTTGGAGCCATACATGGACATAGTTATACCTTTTATTACTTCTTTGATCGTTCTTGTCATATCAAACATTGATAACTTCAACTGAGTCTTCTAAGATGAACAAGACGTCCAATATATGCCTCTTACGAATAAAGAGTTGTTGTTTCTTTGATACACTCAGTGTTCTGTGGTTTAATTTTTAATTCCAGCTTTGTAGTTCGGGGGTTTAGCAGCATTTTTTTTTTTTTTTTTTTTTTTTTTTTTGCAGGATTTGACGACCGCTGGTGTTCCAGTGCTGTGAGGCACAAGTTACTTTTCTAAATTTGCAAGTTAAATTTCAAATCGGAAGGAATATTAAACGTTAGTTACACTGCTGCGAAGCCTGAACGTAATAAAGTATTTAGATACGTTCATGTTCATGACTGCCCCCCTCCCCCTCCATTTCACGACCTACCCTGCTACAGTTGCAAGTTTCTCGTACGTAAAATCCCCAGAGTAAACACCACCACCCATTAGGCTGGACAAAAACACAACACTTACCATGGCAGGTTCCGATGTTCCCCTCCGCCTGACATGGTTGTTACAGGTTTTTACGGCCAGGAAAAGTAAAATGTCGGACACACTCCGGATTTTGGCGCCAAATCTCTGAATTTGACCCCTGACCTTACGACGTTCTCACACCGGAGTTTGGCGGTGAGTCCTCGCACCAATGTTTGAAAGGCGCGTAGAGCTCTCGTCTGTCTCACTGTACAATGACTACAAAGGACAAGCGACTTTGGTGCAAAATTGGCAACAAATCTTCTTTGTAAATAGATATTGATGTTTTCACCGGGAGAGATATTCACCTTCCATCTTGTCACAATTTTTGTTTATAATAATGATTGAAGACATTTGATGCACATCATGTTTTGCCACACCAGGAAACTACTGCTGGAGGATACAGGTTTGCGGGCCAACGAGCTCCGTGCAATCATGCTGGCCAGGAACATGTGGAGACACCTCTTCGAGGATGAACTGAACTGAACTGAAACTGGGCTAAGTAAAGGTCACAACAAGAAATTTTTAAAAGATTCAGTGAACAGATACAAAATGAAACTATCGTTGGATAAATTCAACTTCTACTTTTGCTTTTCTGTTATATATGGTGGAGATAAAAGAACAGATGTGTTATATGATCAATGGTTTGTCCAGTTGCATTAGGAATGTGAATTTTTCTATAGCACTTAGGTGTATGAAATAAGAAAATAGTTTGTTATGTTTTCATTATTGTTTATCAGCATCAAACGTCGAGGTATTCCTTTCAGACGAAATGATGATGGAATCCCGATCGCCGATCAAGTGTAAAACAATAAAATCTCTCTCCCTTGCCTCAAAACAAGTTTTATCCTTTCGCGGAGTTTCCTGCCAGATTTGGACTCCACGGTTGCTTTATCATATGACCTGAACGTTTTTGATTAGATATGTCTAGATATGGATCATCTATAGCATCCGATGCTATTCTACCAACACCTGTTTGCCCCTATCCTCATTAACATTGTAGCATGAAAGCTCATCTGTGTTGGTAAATGACATTGTGGAAAAAAACGACCAAGTTCTGTAAACTCGGAGGTCTCCAAACATATACACATTGAATCGCCAGGACACTCAGTTTCTCTAAAGTCAAAATGCTTGATTCAGAGCCGGAATTCTTTGCAAGAGGGGTGAAGGAGGCTGTGTACATCCGCGCCCGCCGTCCATCGCTGGATAGAGACGGGGGGCGACACAGGTTATCTGGAATTTACGACCAACTGCTGCAGTCACGTCACGTCCGGAAGCTACAGCAGACGGGTCCATTCCGTGAACAAGGCTGACGGAGTCGGCTGAAAATTTGGGGTTAGTCCCAATCAAACTTGGTGTTGGTTACGTAAAGTTTTTTTTTTCCACAATGTCATCAACATTGTAGTTTTGATGTCATTTAAATAAAGAACAGAAATGAATAAAGAGGCAGTCCTAGTGCTTTGTTTACTCGGCAGTTGCCGGACCGGTCCCGTACAGAATGCCGAAATCCTCCTCAGAATCGTGCGAAGTCGCGCTGATGCCGCGCGCCATGTTAAGCCCCCTTCACACGAGAGCACGAATGAGCCGGAATGCCGTCCGAATGAAAATTTTTTTCTATTCGTGGCAATTCCTCGCAATTCATACTGTATTCTAAACATTCTTACTGCATTCGAGATATTCGTCCCCGTTCTTTTGGCTGCCATGGCTTGAAAGTTTTTGACATGTCGAGGTGCATTCGAAGTGGAGAAATATCGAATGGCATTCGTAGTGGATTCTCAGTGTATTCTAACTATTCTGACTGCAGTCTGACCGCATTCTACGGCATTCTAACATTATTCGAAACATTCCTATCTCATTCGATGGAGAACCGAAACGGCAAGACACTTCGAATCCTGCCAGAATGTGGCCGAAAGAATATTTCGAATGCCGTAAGAATGTTTAGAATGCACTACGAATTCACAGGAATAGGCAAGAATTTTCATTCTGACGGCATTCCGGCTCATTCCTTCTCGTGTGAATGGGATTTAAGGCCCATTTGGAATTCCCACCCGAATGGCCCCGAATGTGACACGAAGTTTGCAAATACTTCGTTCCGGCTGGTTCGGCTTGATTCCTGCTAATTCGATTTCCGTGTGAAGGCCCTATTAGCGTGGTCAGTCTGCCGCCCGTACAGCTCAGAAGTGACGGTTTCCGTTTGGCGCGCACCCGTCGCACAGTGAGCTGCGCTGCCTGCATCGGGCTCACCTGCGAGGGCTCTACGGTTCAGAGGCATAGCTCGCTGTCGTTCATAAAGTATGTTTTCCTCCGCTGTAGTATGAAGTGTTTCTTCCGTTTGGTTTGCATCTATCGCGGCACAGCTGTCTGCAGCGGCGCTGCTTGTATGCTCGCCAGTGATTGCTCTACGGTTCAGAGCAGGAGATCCTTGATAAAGTACGTTTGCCTCGGCTG
The DNA here is from genome assembly GCA_019207045.1 of Branchiostoma floridae x Branchiostoma belcheri. Taxonomy (NCBI): domain Eukaryota; kingdom Metazoa; phylum Chordata; class Leptocardii; order Amphioxiformes; family Branchiostomatidae; genus Branchiostoma; species Branchiostoma floridae x Branchiostoma belcheri. The sequence continues at coordinate 1,103,336 of CM033036.1, read as the reverse complement.
AAGTGTGAAACCCTTCTCCCAGTTTGCTCGCTCCTGTCGTGCAGTAGTTTGCAGTGCTGCTCGCCTGCTCACTAAAAAGACTTCCACGAGTTAAGTCCGAATCTCGTTGGTAGAGCGAATTTCCCGCTGCTACTCCATAAGGCATTGTTTCTTCACCGGTTTCGGTTTTCCCGATTTGAAAAGCGGGTTGTTCAGATGCTCCCTCCAGCACGTTTGTAGTCACGGTGTGAGCTGTACTTTCCTCACGGACCGGTAGAGGGGGAGGCGGCGCAGAGGGGGAGTGATGTTGGCCCTCATCATCATCTGCATCTGACACGTTGTCGTAGTGATGAACCTGAGCTTCTGTCGTACCGACCGTGTACACTGTGGTGGTTCCCATTTCCATCGCAAACCAGTGAGATTCTCGCGACCTCAGACGCCGAAGAGGAAAGGCGCTCGGGTCCGATTCTCCTTCTGTTGAACCCTCTGTGACCTCGGGCAGGGTGTACCGATGGCCGCAAACGCCCTTGGCTTGTGCATCCATGTTTAGTGTCGCACCGGCGTCGGATCGGTTGTCTTCTCGACTAGTTCCTCGTTTTCTCCAACAAACTAGCGCGATTGGAAAGAGTATCATAAGAATGGCGACAACAGTTATAATAGGAATGATAAATGAAACGGAGGGTTTTTCATGTGAGTTGGTCACGACACAGAACTTCTGATGAAAGGACGGCTTGAAAGCTAACCAGTAGGAGCAGCAGGACTTGTTCGTGGAACCCTCACAAATGTCTGTTTCGTTTTCGATACCTCGCGGTGAGAACTTTTTGGACGGAGGGATTGTCGTGCTTTCTTTCTGGTCCTCCTTCCGTCGCCAGTCGAGACACAGCAGCAGGTCCATATGGTGGCTTTTCGTGCCACTGACCATTTCACTTGTGTACCGGCCCGAGTTCTTTGCCGTGAAGTTTTGAATCTCCAGCACTTTGGTCAGAGGCCTGACGACATAGCGGCCTGTCGGGGTGTACCACGTGTAGTGCTCAAATTCAGGGTCGGGTCTGGCCAGCTGCACCAAAGGCAGAGCTACAGAATGATGCTCAGTGAGGTAGTAGGTGTTGGGAAGAACACCAAAGTATTTATGACGACTTTTGATGAAAAAAACATTTTTGACGATGGAGCGGTTCAGTTCAGGAGTAGTGTCGATGACGTAAAATCTTCTCACGGGCCACGAATCCATGTCAGCAACGTTTATCATATCCTCCCGGGCGACTTGTTTCTCCGGACAGCGCAAAGGGTTCCCCTCCAGCTGGTAAGAAGCGGATGGGTGTGCGGATTTTATATCTCCGGGAATCTGACTGATGCTGTTGACCATGAGTGACACTAGTAACAGTTGTTTACTGGGGATGAGCCCGATGGCCTGTGCCGGGAACACGGACAGACGGTTCCCGGCCAGACCCAGGAACTGCAGGCTGGCCAGCCCGTGGAACGCGCGCTCCGATATGGCGGAGATCAGGTTGTTGGAGAGGAGCAGATTCCAAAGCGCCGTCAGGTCTGAAAATATGAAGTCCCGAAGGGAAACGATGTAGTTTCTGTTCAGATCCAGATGCCGAAGTTCGCACAAGCCTTGGAAGGTTCGCGGAGATAAGTTGTTTACCCTATTGTTGTCGATTAACAGAGACCCTATGCGGGGGGTTGTGTTAAAGGAGCCGAGGTTGGATATTTTGTTGCCCGACAGCCTGACAGCGTAGACGTCTGCTGTGATATAGTCTATCGGGACGTGAGTGAAATTGCGGCCGGTAAAGTCAAGCGTCTTCCCAACGGTAGTGGTCAGCAAAATCAACATGACAAGGGAAGTCACGAATTCCATTCTGTATCGCGTCAGCGGCAGACAAAGGTGTCCTACGACCACAAAAGAACAAACAATAAATATATTTAGAATACAACATGGTGTATTCCGTATCACCCGAGGTAAGAACAGCCATACCTCCTGTTGGATCAATCGACGCGGTACGGCCGAATCCATGTCATATTCCTGGGCCACGATAACGTTCGATACAGTTGTTCCGGACCGTGTGATAAAAATCCGTATCACACAGACTTTTAAGTTTTAACACATAGGCTGTCATCGAATAATACGAACATACTCTGCACACCCCGAGTGCGGCGCGGTCGAAAATTCGAATACCTGATTCGGACGTTGGAAAATTGCTGTTGCAACAATTTTTGTTCGAGGGCAACAGATTTTCTCAACGTCTGTTGCATTTTGCATGTGTTTTCTCAGGTCGGTATGACATAAATAAATACACCGCATCACCCTCGGTCCCAGCCCTCCTGCGGGTCGGATCGCCCTCCGGCCTTCGGACGATCCTGCTCGCGGTCGGGCTGGTACATTAGCCTGGGCGATACGGAGTACACCGTGCTGTATTCTATATTTATGTCATATCCACCCGAGAAAGCACGCTTCGATGTGAAATACACCAGGAGTTCAGCATCCGAATCTGGTATTCCAATTATCGACAAAAGCAGTCGAAGTGCGTTCGAATTATTCTATGGAAACTCATTATGATAACAGTGGAACACCGCGTGATAACTCAAGTTATCACCCGGTCTGTAACACCCACATCAAATGTTATTGCAATCCAGGTATGATATGAATGTAGGTATCAAGACAAGTTTGTCTATGGTGATTCAGACAATCCGGATAACGAAATCCCGTTCTGAATTGTCATGGTCAGAAAGAACTTTCCTTGTGGTAAGTTCTACTGGCACGAAAAGCAGTGGTAACGTGCCATCGTTAACCTGGCAGGCAGCTATCGGGCGTTGGTCGGGCTCTCTACGGGGAACTAGGAGACCTCCGCCGCCCGGGTTAACTTTGACATCCGGTAGTAGTTTCATGCGGTTGGAATCTGTTTACCCTGGGAGTCAGCCGGGATCGGGCAGCTAGGACAGTTTATTCGCGAATTCGGTGGCCCAAGACAGTCAGGCCCGCCGATCTCCTATTAGCGCCCCGGGAGTTTAAGCCCGATGAGGTCCACCTGCCCTTCAAGCTTAAACTCCCCGAAGCGTTAATGTGAGGCTCCCCGAACAAAACTCGCTAGCTACCCTGTCCTGTCTGGCTCCCAAGGTAGAATCTGTTCGGTAACCAAGGCACACTGTTCTTCTCGAGAACATTAGAGGAGGTTTCATGCAGGGGCTAGTTTGTTTCCATGGGAACCGGACTTTTAGCTACTTTTCCCCGGGAAGAACTGCCTTGGCTGTCGACCTAATTTTCTTCCGGGCCTAGCTAGAGTCTGGCTCCCAGGGTACCGGATTACTACCGAGTGGCAAAGTTAACCTGGGCGGCGGAGCGCTCCCAGTGCCCCGAGGAGAGTCCGCGCTCACTCCCCGATAGACAATGACAATGCCAGGATAAGCCATCAGTTGCTTCCGAATGATGTTCTATGTTACAATACATTTCACAGTGGAATCACTTGACGCAAGATTTGCAGTATTTCCGGTATAATACAGATCTAGAATGTCTAACTCATCCGCAAGTTTAAACTGGTATCCAGTCTACCGTGGATTGGTCGGGGTTTCCCCGGGATCTGAGAAGATTTCCACCGCCGGGGTAATCTTTTAGCACCCGGTAGAAGTTTTACGCGCTAGGAATCTTGGCTACCTCCCGCCCAAACCTCTTACCGGCTACTAAACATTAACCCGGCGGCAAGAAAGCGTCATCTGCCCGAAGGGAGGCTGGGCCAAGCCACGGTAGACTGGATGTTACCTACCGATTGTGCAGGGACTGAGCTGACTTCGGTCCGTGTCTGTCTGTCTCTCTCTCTCTCTCTCTCTCTCTCTCTCTCTCTCTGTCTCTCAGCTTACCAGTGTGCGGTGCCTCCTCGGTCGGATAGAAAAGAGATGTTCTATTTATCATATTACGATACATTTAAAGGCACCACCCCCCTCGTAGATCATTATTGGTTACAAAAGATCGTGTGCTTTCCAAGTTTACTATGAAGCCGTGCCTGATTGACAATGGTAGCTCATTGCCAAGTCAGTTATGTAGACAATGAAGTTCAGGGCCCGGAGTGTTGCCGGTCGGGCCTGAAGTTCTACCGGTGAAGCCTCGGGTGTCGCCGGTTAACGGATAGAAGCTGTTTTTTCTTTAGAAAAGCGGGTAAAGGGAAGTTCATTCCCGCGCCTGATGGCGCATGCATAGGGCCGCTCATCTCCGTTTCAGTAGTCCTGGGGCAAACAACTTTAATTTTGTGCAATCACTACAGCACTGGGGGGCTAGTCCACTGGTAGTGGTGTGTGTTTAACTTCCATACTCTTTCCAGAATGCTGAGTGGTAAGCAGAGAAAGCAGCATGTACCATTTTTTAAGTCTTTGGTATGACTCGACAGGATGATCTAACTCACGACCTACCGAATGTAAGGCGAACACTTTACCCACTCAGCCATTGCATCGGTAGAAAATGCCCAATAGCAAGTGTTTTTCCCCAAACCTGTTCTTGTTGGCGTACAGTTGCAGCCTTGTCGGCCATCATAGCGAGGCGTTCTGCCTAGACGTGCATGTCAAAGTGCTTTTTGCTGTCGCTTTTTGCCTTCGCCAGAATGGCAGAAGGTTTAAGATGGAAACGTTTTAGCCAAGACTTTTGGAGTCTAGGTCAACAGCATATAACTAAAAACGTTGTGGATGGATTTTGTTGATATTTGGTAGGTGTGTAGCGGTTGTAGAAAAAAAGGTCAAGTTTGAAAATGATAAACCTGGCGTTTTGCTACTGGTCCCCAGGGAGCTTTATACGTAAGTGCGTTTGTCTGTGAACAAGATAACTCGAGATGTTGTTGATGGATATTAATGATATTTGGTGGATAGGTAGGGGTCACAAACAAGAAGGTCAAGTTCGAAAATGGTATGCTTGCCTGGCGTTTTCCTACTGGTCCTCAGGAAGCTTTGTCCGTAAGTGCGTTTGTCTGTGAACAAGATAACTCAAGATGTTGTTGATGGATGTCAATGATCTTTGGTGGAATGCGTTAAAAAAGTTTAGTTAACAATAGGACATGACCTAGCCTGGGTACCATCCGGAAAGTAGTTCGCTCCGGCGTTCATTATATACTATATACCGTCGCTTCTAGCTCAGACATTCATTATACACTGTATATATCGCTTCTCTGTGTTTCCGTCTGGGAACGCGGACCATATTATCGTCTGGAATCGTCCAAATTTTGGACGCAGGCGCTGATTGGTCCATGCACATGAGCGAAATATAGTCAAGCGCCCGTTCGAACAGACGTTCCAACACCGGACAAGCCCTCCGTCCGCTGGTGGGAGGCCTGTTGTCATCGAACAAGCGCTCTAGAAGCTATTCCTAGATTCGCTCATTAACTGACATTACCGCCAAACGGTTTGAATGCGCACATCTCCAGATGGATAGCAGAAGCGAACATAGGAGCGAACTACTATCCGGATGGTGCCCAGGCTAGACATGACCATCATAACACACGCAATTTATAAGGTCTCAAAAACAAACATGCTTTATGATAGCCTTTGTTTATTTGACGAAGGTATGGGCTCGTGGAATTATAGTTTAAGAAGGTGTTTTTATCAGTTTAAACGATACCTGTCATGGGGGAGGGTATGATAAAATTTGTTGAGGTGTGTGTGTGTGTGTGTGGGGGGGGGGGGGGTCATGATAAAAAGAAGTGGAGATGGGGTGAGGGCCAAGGCAAGTTCTTTATTGGACTTTTAGTGCACCAACCCTCCATCCGATAAAATCGCACAACCCCTTATTTTATTATTGTGTGTGAAAGGAAAACATAACATAACCCTGACTATCACTCAAGTTAGTCACACAAGACGGTTCAAAATTTGTTCCCATCTTTCCAATAAGCCCGTCCGCCGTCCGGGTATGACATTTCTTTTCCTGTTCCCTTTTACTACCCACTTTTCTAAAGAAGAAACATTAAAAGCTTCTCAAGAAGAAACATTAAAAGCTTCTAAAGAAGAAACATTAAAAGTGGGACCGCGTGGCACGATCGGGAGCGCGTTGGTCTCAGGCCCGAGAGGTCCCGGGTTCAAATCCGCACTTTACACGACTTTCCTCACCTAACTCAGGTGTAAATGAGTTCATAGCTGTGGCTAGTGGCAGTGACAGGCCTTTGTTGTGGTGACAGACCATAGGGGCATGTTCGGGCATGACGCACCCGCCATGACACTCGAGTCAGGGGTAGGAGGAACCCCTTGCATCCTTGGTCGGAAGTCCTCCTAGGAGATGGAAAACTCCGAACAACAAAGCCAACGGTATGGTGGCTTTGAAAAGGCGTCTTTGACACCTGTTTCGCCACACCCTCCATATGTATATGGAGAATCTCAATAAAAAAAATAAAATAAAATAAAAAGCTTCTAAAGAAGAAACATTAAAAACTTCGCTCCGTTAACCGGCGACACCGCAGGCTTAAGCTTCACCGGTAGAACTTGAGGCCCGACCGACAACACTCCGGGCCCTGAACTTCATTGTCTACATAACAGACTTGACAATCAGGTACGTTGTCAGTCAGGAACTGTTTCATAATCATAGTAAACTTTGAACGACACACGACAGACTTGTCAATCAGGAACGGATATCAAAAACAAAAGTCACGCGACATTTTTGACCAATGACGATCGCGAGGGAGGGGGGGCTTGCTGCAATAAAAGATTATGTTGATGAAAATGCATGGTAATGTATAATTAATATAAGCTACATCAGTAACCTCCTATCCAGCAGAGGAAACACCGCACACTGGCAAGCCGAGAGAGAGAGAGACCCGGACCGAAGTCAGCTCAGTCCCTGTATCAAGAATATCGGTAGGTAACTTTCAGTTACCTGGCAGGCACACAGTAGATTGGTTACATAGCATTACCGTAAATTGGTTGCTGTTTCGTCGGGGAATATGAAGCTTTCCCCCGTCGGGGTAGTCTTTTGCACCCAGTAAGAGTTTTGGGCAGAAGGTGGCTTAAACTCCTAGAGCGTAAAACCACTTCTGGGTGCTAAAGATTACCCCGGCGGAGGAAAGCTTCTCCTGTCCCGAGGAAACCCCGACCAACCCACGGTAGACTGGATGCCAGGTTAAACTTGCGGATTAGTTAGACATCTAGATCTATGTTATATTGGAAATACTAGAAATTTGAAGTCAAGTTACTCTACCGTAAAATATCAAAGTGAAACATCATAAACATAAAGCAATTACTTAAAGCCAATGATGGCTTATCCTGACATTGGCATTGTCTATCGGGGAGCGAGCGAACTCTCCTCGGAGCACTGGGAGTTCTCCGCCGCTGGGGTTAAATTTGGCACTCGGTAGTGGTTCAACGGATTTGGACTTGTAATCAGCTACCCTGGGAGCCAGACTCTAGAATAGCCCGGAGGAAAATCTGTTCGACAGCCATGGCAGATGTTCCTGATGACCTTATAGTAAGATGAGACTCGGGGAAGTGTAGCCACGCTGACAAACTACTGGTACTAGTACTACCCTGAAGACCGGAATTTTAGCCAGCTGCAGCAGAGAATCTGTTCGGCAGCCAACGCATGTCTTCCCGAGGACCCTAGATGAGGCCCCTGCACAATCCCCGGAGTGCTTATCTATGGTTCTCGGGAAGATATGCCATGGCTGTTGAACAGATTCTGCGTCGGTCTACCCTAGGAGCCAGCCAGGATCGGGCAGCTAGGACAGTTTATTCGGTGGCCAAAGACAGTCAGGCCCACCCGATCTCCTATTAGCGCCCGGGGAGGTCCACCTGCCCTTTCCGATAACTCCTTCAGGCTTAAACTCCCTGGAGCGCTTATGTGAGATCGGCGGGCTGACTGCCTTGGCTCCCCGAACAAAACTCGCTAGCTACCCGGTCCTGTCTGGCTCCCAGCGTCGGTCCTGGCTAAAAGTCTGGTTCCCAGGGCAGGAAACCCTGCATGACATGACACCTCCCCTGAGTGCTTCATGATCTGAAGCCCTCAGAAGAACTGCCTTGGCAGCCGCAAAGATTCTTTGCCGGGCCTCGGCTTGAAGCTGACTCCTAGCATATTTTTCAGCCAACAACATAAACCGACTAAAGTGTGTCATAGTTGACCCGTGCGGTAGAGAGCTCCTGATGACCCCGTAGAGAGCCCGTCCAACTCCCGGTAGCCAGATGCCCGTTACCACTGATTATCATGCCGGTAGATTTTGTTAAGGGAAAATCGTGACCATTTCCTTATATGCTGTCTATTTCTGCAAGCTAACTTACGGTCCTTTCTAACAATTAGATTTTGCTATCCAATGTTGTGTTCATCGCCGTAAGCAAACGTCAATATCTATTTATATCAATATCTATGTACTTATTGTTCGTTCATTTTTGGTCATATTTCAGAAAATGAAATTTGTGACTTTCTTTGTCATGTTGAATTTGATGACTACTGCCGTAGGGAAGACGGTTGATTTCACCGGCCGGGACTTACAGCACGTTCCGATGGACTCCATCACAGCAGACGACTTCACTGTCACGCTGTCGGGCAACAAAATATCCAACCTCGGCTCCTTTAACACAACCCCGCACATACGGTATCTGTGTATCGACAACAATAGGGTGAACAACTTATCTCCGCGAACCTTCCAAGGCATGTGCGAGCTTCGGCATCTGGATCTGAACAGAAACTACATCGTTTCCCTCCGCGACTTCATATTTTCCGACCTGACAGCGCTTTGGAATCTGCTCCTCTCCAACAACCTGATCTCCGCCATATCGGAGCGCGCGTTCCACGGACTGGCCAGCCTGCAGTTCCTGGGTCTGGCCGGGAACCGTCTGTCCGTGTTCCCGGCACAGGCCATCGGGCTCATCCCCAGTAAACAACTGTTACTAGTGTCACTCATGGGTAACAGCATCAGTCAGATCCCCGGAGATATAAAATCCGCACACCCGTCCGCTTCTTACCAGCTGGAGGGGAACCCTTTGCGCTGTCCGGAGAAACAAGTCGCCTGGGAGGATATGATAAACGTTACTGACATGGATTCGTGGCCCGTGAGAAGATTTTACGTCATCGATACTGATCCTGAATTAAACCGCTCCATTGTCAAAAATGTTTTTTTCATCAAAAGTCGGCACAAATACTTTGGTGTTTGTCCCAGCACCTACTACGTCACTGAGCATCATTCGGTAGCTCTGCCTTTGCTGCAGCTGGTCAGACCCAACCAAGAATTGGAGCACTACACGTGGTACACCCCGACAGGCCGCTATGTCGTCAGGCCTCTGACCAAAGTGCTGGAGATTCAAAACTTCACGGCGAAGAACTCGGGCAGGTACACAAGTGAAATGGTCAGTGGCACGAAAAGCCACCATATGGACCTGCTGCTGTGTCTCGACTGGCGACGGAAGGAGAATTACTCTTACGTACTCCGAGATGACACAGGGAGAGAGCTACGCGGTTTGGGGCGTATATGATGTCTTTATTCTGTTCGATGAGAGGCTTACAGGTGGTGCAAAGACATCAACGGCCTAAGACCAAGGTCTTGCCGATTATAACAAACAATGAAGGGTCGAAGACCAGGATCTTGGCTATTACAACAAACAATGCAGTGAATGTACATACACATGTAGTGGTACGGTTTAACATTCTGTGAAAGGAAACTTCAATGCGACAAGGGTGGGATGGTGGGTAAGCGAGAGGCGAGCCCTGCCGTGACTCAGACGGCGGATGTCGCTCAGTGAGGTCGAAGGTCACTTCCTACAGAGAAATTCCACACGATTGCTCTATTAGCAATCCTACCATAATTACTCTTACGTACTCCGAGATGACACAGGGAGAGAGCTACGCGGTTTGGGGCGTATATGATGTCTTTATTCTGCTCAATGAGAGGCTTACAGGTGGTGCAAAGACATCAACGGCCAAGCCGAGCGTAGTGAGGTGGCCCCAAACCGCGTAGCGGAAAATGTGTGAAGAAGGGTGGTATTGTTATTGTAGTAAATTAGAGAGAATATAAAATTCCAGTTCAAGTGTCAAAGAAACAGTCCAGGACTGTTGAAGATCCGCCTGCAGAACGCCGCTGGGCACTGTCGAACAGCGTAGACTCGGGCCGTAAACAGGTGCGTCGGCGCGGTGAGCCTAACTTAGTACTGTGAAGTGAGGGGTCCTGAGGGTCCTCAGCACACCGCTGGAGCTGGTTTCCTTGTGTTGTCGATGGTGAACAGAAGGAACGCAGAGAAGAAAGTGCCACTCGTGTACGTAGCTGCCGCGCCGCTGATGGAACCATGACTGTCACGGGAAATCACGGACGTCTCGCGAGAACGGGAAGGGCGCGAGAATTCGAGAAGGTTCGGTGGAACTGTTGGGGTGGGGGGCGGTCGACGTTTGGTCTCCAATAGGACTGTACGTCCCCGATGAGAGAGGGCAAGTCCTTCGTAGCATCTGCAAGGTTATCTGAGACAAAGTTTCAGTGACGTGATGTTTCGTAGCCCCAGGTAGAGCGAGTTACTGGCTGTCGAAAGTGGCCGGATGGCGCGCAGGGCCATGGCGTGGTGTTCGTACAACTCGCCCGTCTTGGTGATGCACTCTATCGGCCGATTCCGTGAGCAATCCAGCGGTTCCACATCGTCTACTGGCGGAATCGTGTGCCTCAGTGGTTCAGACACGCTGTGCGCTGGGGTAGAAGCTCTTGATCAGAGCTAAAATCCAGGAATTTTGAACGAAAAGATAAGCGAGAGGCGAGCCCTGCCGTGACTCAGACGGCGGATGTCGCTCTGTGAGGTCGAAGGTCACTTCCTACAGAGAAATTCCACACGATTGCTCTATTAGCAATCCTACCATGACCAGAAAGAAAGCACGACAATCCCTCCGTCCAAAAAGTTCTCACCGCGAGGTATCGAAAACGAAACAGACATTTGTAAGTTCCACGGACAAGTTCTGCTGCTCCTACTGGTTAGCTTTCAAGCCGTCCTTTCATCAGAAGTTCTGTGTCGTGGCCAACTCACAGGATAACCCCTCCATCTCATTTATCATTCCTATTATAACTGTTGTTGCCATTCTTATGATACTCTTTCCCATCGCGCTAGTTTGTTGGAGAAAACGTGGAGCTAGTAGAGAAGACAACCGCCCCACCGCCGGTGCGACACTAAACATGGGTGCACAAGCCATGGGCGTTTGCGGCCCTCGGCACACCCTGCCCGAGGTCACAGGGGGTTCAACAGAAAGAGAATCGGACCCGAACGCCTTTCCTCTTCGGCATCTGAGGTCGCGAGAATCTCACAGTATGGAAGCCACACAACACAGTTTCCACTGCGTGTCAGGGGCGCCCCCATCGGACACGGTCGGTACGACAGAAGCTCAGGTTCATCACTACGACAACGCTGACGTATCAGATGAGGATGAAGATGAGGATGAGGAGGGCCAACATCATTCCCCCTCTGCATCGCCGCTCCCTCTACCGGGCCGTGAGGAAAACGCAGCCCACATCGTGACTACAAACGTGCTGGAAGGGGCATCTGATGAACAACCTGGTTTTCAAATCGGGAATGCCGAAACCGGTGAAGAAATAATGCCTTATGGTGTAGCAGCGGGAAATTCGCTCTACGAAAGAGCTTCGGACTTGAATCGTGGAACTTTCGTGGCAAGTGAGCATGATGCAACTGCAATCTCAGCCCGCACCGCCGCTGCAGATCCTTGTGAGATAGACGCGAACGGCATGGAAGAAGGCCTGTATACAGGAGCGGAGGCAAATGCTCTTCATCAACGAGAAACGGTCACCTCTGAACTGTACGGACGGCAGACTGACCACGCTAACATGGCGCGCGGCATCAGCACCGCACTTCAGGGCTCTGACGAGGATTTCGGCATTCTGTACGGGAGTGGTCAGGCAACTGCCGAGTAGAACATTTTTATTTATTTATTTATTTGTTCAGCTGTTTACAAACAGCCAGGGCTGCCCAACTAGCCGTAGGCTATTGCTGAGTAGACTTACTGCCGAGTAGACATACTCTTCAATATAATGCCACTTTATGGTGACTTAGAAATCTCTTTGATTTGATTTAATAAAATTGCAAACGGTACAATACACGTGGGTCACAGGCAGCGGTGTGCTGGTGTGCTGGTGTCGTGGCCCACACATGAATACATAGACATAGAAGTTTTGATGTGTTGTAGTTTTGTGGTGGTTTTAGAAGTTTACCTAAATTCCAATGCCTTTCATTAGCAAAACGGTTGGCACCTTAATCTTAAGGTCACGTAAATCATATCTTAATCAGGCAGTATCTTTATCAGTTTATCGCCAGTCCAATGGCATGTGGTTCACAAAGTTTGCTATTTGTATGTACTGTATTATACTGGCTCGTTATTGTAAACATTTTTGTAATTCAGTCATGTGAACGTCTGCCAGGAGGCATGTAAGACTTGTTGCTTTTATTTGAATAAACAAACCTATGAATACGAACACTAACTAGCGTTAGCGTTAGGGTTAGGGATAGCGTTAGGGTTAGGGTCAGGGTCAGGGTTATGGTTAGGGTCAGGGTCAGGGTTAGGGTCAGGGTCAGGGTCAGGGTCAGGGTTAGGGTTAGGGACAGGGTCAGGGTCAGGGTCAGGGTTAGGGTTAGGGACAGGGTCAGGGTCAGGGTCAGGGTTAGGGTTAGGGTCAGGGTTGGGGTCAGGGTCAGGGTTAGGGACAGGGTCAGGGTTAGGGTTAGGGTTGAATTCATCACCACTATAATGTGAAAGCTGGGAGAGATGCAAAAGAGATACATGGTCACTTTGACAAGTTGTCCCCCCTCCACATACTTAAGACATTATCAAAACTACATTAAAATCAACTTTATGTATACAAAATGTAAATAATAGACATAAATGATGTTAAGCATAATGTAATATACAGACTAAATCCGAACCAGTAAATGCCAGTCTGTCTAGTTAGGCCATAGTTCAACATCATTGTTACTTAGCCCTCGTTAATCCGCCTGACTAATTCCGTCTCGTTAATGACATCATCATTAATCCACCCCGTTAATCCACTCTAATGAATCCGCCCTGGTTAATCTCCCGCCTTTTGAGTTAGGTCACAGTTCAACGTCATTGCTAGTTAGCCCTCGTTAATCCGCCATACTTAATCCGTCTCGTTAAGTTGATTACGACTTCATCATTAATCCACCCCATTCATCCGCCCTACTAAATCCGCCCAGTAAATCTCCAGCCTGTCGAGTTAGGTCATAGTTCAACATCATTTTTATTTAGCCTTCGTTAATCCGTCTCATTAACGACGTCATCGCTAATCCTCGTCGTTAATCCACCCCGTTAATCCGCCCTACAGTAGTTAATCCGCCCTAGGCCTTTTAGTAGTGCTAAATCCACCCCAGTAAATCTCCAACTTGTCGAGTAAGGTCACCGTTCAAGGTCAATTTTAGTTAGCCCTCGTTAATCTGTCTCGTTAATGATGTCATCACTAATCCACCCCGTTAATCCACCCTTTTAATCCACCCCGTTAATCCACCACAGTAAATCTCCGGCCTGTCGAGTGAGGTCACAGATCTACATCATTATTAGCCCTGATAGCCCTCGTTAATCCTCCGACTAAATTCGTCTCGTTAACGACGTCATCACTAATCCGCGTCGTTAATCCATCCCGTTAAACTGCCCTTCTAAATCCGCCCTTTAAAATATGATTAAATATCCAGTCTGTCAAGTTTAGGTCACAGTTCAACATCATTTTTAGTAACCCTTCGTTAATCCACCCGACTCAATCAGTCCGACTCAATCCGGCTCGTTAACGACGTCATTATAAATCCCCGTTAATCCACCCCGTTAATCCGCCCTAATAAATCCGCCCCAGTAAAATCCCCAGCCTGTCAACTTTAGGTAACAGTTCAACATCATTTTTAGTTACCCTTCGTTAATCCACCCGACTAAATCCGTCCGACTCAATCCGGCCCGTTAACGACGTCATTATAAATCCCCGTTAATCCACCCCGTTAATCCGCCCTAATAAATCCGCCCCAGTAAATCTCCAGCCTAGCTGTCGAGTATATTAAAGGTCACAGTTCAACTTCATTTTTAGTAGCCCTTGTAAATTTGGCTCGTTAACGACGTCATCACTAATCCTTGTCGTTAATCCACCCCGTTAATCCGCCCTAATAAATCCGCCCCACTAAATCTCCAGCCTGTCCCGAGTCCACTATAGCATTGTGGGATGGGTTGAGAGATAACACCCCCCACATGTCATTCTGGGGCACGCCTTGGACCAGAACAGTAACACCATGACTGCTCCGTCCTTTTGGAAAGTTTTACGCGCGGATGCCACCTTAGTTTAATGGTGTAAGTAGAAGGGTAGAGAAACAAGGATGCATGTTGCTATGAGAGGAACGACGTTGTGCAGCTTTTGGAGAATTTTGCAGTGTTTTTGTTCACCACTGTCTTTGGGTCAACATGAGGACACCGATGGCCACCTTTTCTCCATACATCCTTCGGGTATCTTAGGACCAAGAAGTTGGACTTTGATGAGACATTCCATTTGGGTTTTGCCAGGTACGATAACTTACCATTTCCTGCTGATCCCTGATCACATGTAGTGGATTGCATGTGCAAGGCGTAAGTCTCCACAGTAATGTTTTGGTCAGCCTTTTTTGGGATGGGAGATCATAACTGTTGCAACTGTCCCATCAGTATTGTGTCCCGCTTTCGCCTGTTGTTGGCCTGAGTGCCCCAAACAGTATTAATAGTTAACATAGTTTTCTCAGATTTGTGTTTGTTGTTTTGTGTGGTAATCTGGTGCAAATATTCTACTTATTTTTAGGCATGAGGCATGGGCCAGAATGTGGAAACATCTGGTTCACGTTAAAGAGTGCATTGTTGCTCCACTGGGTTCCCATCACTGTTGCTATGCTAGGGGGGACTCATTTGTGCTAGTGTGGGGTCGGTTTATATTTCCATGATTTGCGCTCAGATGGGAAATGATGTATGGGAAAATTAAAAATAAAGAAGACTGATTGATCGCCGGAAACTGTTTTACCTGTAGGTGTCTTTATTCTGAGTCGGTCAATTCCTCGACTGACGGTCATGTTTATACTTTGAGGCGGAGACGAGTGAAACTAAACTGTGTACCCGCAGGTAAGTTTTTAATACGTGGCATACCCAGAGGTGGCACTTGTGATTTTTCGATGATGCATGGATACACCGGAGCTTGAGACGGGAGGGAAGTTTTGTCCCCCCGCAAGCTGATGACCTGTCATATTGAAGGTGCGTGTTGGCTACAGGCCGCGCATCTGTATGTGTACTGCATGAGTTTTAACGGAGCTTGAGACGGGAGGGAAGTTTTGTCCCCCCGCAAGCTGATGACCTGTCATATTGAAGGTGCGTGTGGCTACAGGCCGCGCATCTGTATGTGTACTGCATGAGTTTTAACGGAGCTTGAGACGGGAGGGAAGTTTTGTCCCCCCGCAAGCTGATGACCTGTCATATTGAAGGTGCGTGTGGCTACAGGCCGCGCATCTGTATGTGTACTGCATGAGTTTTAACGGAGCTTGAGACGGGAGGGAAGTTTTGTCCCCCCGCAAGCTGATGACCTGTCATATTGAAGGTGCGTGTTGGCTACAGGCCGCGCATCTGTATGTGTACTGCATGAGTTTTAACGGAGCTTGAGACGGGAGGGAAGTTTTGTCCCCCCGCAAGCTGATGACCTGTCATATTGAAGGTGCGTGTTGGCTACAGGCCGCGCATCTGTATGTGTACTGCATGAGTTTTAACGGAGCTTGAGACGGGAGGGAAGTTTTGTCCCCCCGCAAGCTGATGACCTGTCATATTGAAGGTGCGTGTTGGCTACAAATGGAATGACTGTTTGTCTCAACTTTATCAGGTGGAAGTTTGTAGCTCTCCCGCAGACGCGAATGGAAGAGTTTGTCTCTCAAGCTCGTTTATCGGGTAGAAGTTGTAGTTTCCCTGATCCTCACCGACACAAAGTCCGTCTTCAAATTCTGTATCGGGCAGACGTTGTGACTTGCCTGCCGACACCAACGGGAAAAATCTGGCTTTCTTGATTGGGTCTCAGTTGTGGCTTCCCCGCCAACATGAACGGAACTGTGTTTAAGTTGACCAGGTCCTTTTGATCACCCGGTACTGTGCGAACGTGGTAACGAGAACTAACAACACACTATTGTTAAAGTCAGTTCATGTCTTCCTACCCCTAACCTCTCCCTCCCTCTCGCTGATCCGTTCCGACTTCTGAGTTCGGTCAGAGTGAGGTGGGCTTCCCTGAATGCATGGTTATGTAACATTACACATTTTTGATTTGCGGATGTAGAGCATATTTATCCCATGTGTTGACAAATACACAGACCATCTGAATTCTTAAGACACGCTAAGTAAACAAACTGGAAATTGTGCAACATGATTGATTAGCCTGTCAAACACATCTGGTTATGACTAAGAGGTCCAGAACAGAACAAAGGGACACATAATAAGAAACAGAACAGCCAGACATTAAGGAGACTACGAATATCGTAATAAAGAAATATGTGTGACGTCAATGAATGTGACACCTAGGCCGGGCAGAGTTCCCGGAGGTGGAGAGATATGTGAGTTCAATGTGTGTGGTACCTGGGCCGGGCAGAGTCCCCGCAGGTGGAAAAAAAAAAACAGCTGAACGGTTGTGTAAAGGGTGAGCAGAGACTGAACACAGCACACTGAAAGTGACAATCTGTGGCTTATCCAGAATGTTTGGCCGTGCGAGTGTTACCATGAACTTGGAGTGAAATATAGGCGGGCAGAGATTCCCGAGCGTGGACCGTGAATTATACATGACAAGTGCTTTTGATGGGCAGAGGTGATGGACCGGAAACATTTTGGGCAGTTTCTTATTTCTGAGAGCGAGGGTCTGACTAGATGAGTGATCAAAAAGTTGATCTACAGCAAACGCCGTTCGTAAACAGGACAAAAGTACTCAATCACACTTTGTATGTCATATAAAGTAAGTGATACATACTGGTGGATGTACCAGCGGCTGAGCGGAGTGAGTGCCTACGTGTGATGTTTTTGAAAAAATGCGATAGTCTCTTAACGTACATGCAGAGACAGAGGTTACGTAACAGGTCGTCCACTATCATATAGCCGGCTGTTGTGGATGCACTGCGTGCCAACGAACCTGGTGCATTACGGGGAAGGGCTGTACCCGATAATGAATGAATGAAGACCTTTATTGTACAATTTTGCCCAACCGAGCTAAGTACAGGTCACAACAAGTCAGGATATATACATATAAAGGTGTCACAAATCTAGTTTAACACAAAAGTTCGGCTTTTTCTCGCTTCTTGGTAATAGTGAACATGTAGGACTGTATGGGTTTCGCTATTGTCGGTTTGTCAAAACGCATGAGAAATATAAACTTGTCAGTGCTACTCATGTGTCTAAAATGAGGGACAAACTCCAGACACAGCAGAACAGTCCCCGGATCGTCTGGGAACACATCCAATGTTATGTACGGTCCTTACTAGAGTTGACATCGTTGTTTGTATGTTCTCCCACAGGGGCGGTAATGATGATAATGTCACGTAACCCCCCAGCAAACAGACAGCAGTTGGATGGCAATGACAAGTTTCAAACAGACACAGTAGAACACTTCATGATTGATTGACTACTAGTATTCGACGGGGGAGAACATGGGGAGCTTACATTATACCAACATGCGGGGTTTACACTAGTATCTTGGTGTGTGACAATGCGAAATGTACGTTATGTGTGACAGCAATGAGCAAGGGCTTTCATCCCCATACCAATATACCGACCAAGCGCACAAGACAGAGAATTAAAGTTTACACATTTCTGGGTGCATATCACCATTAACAGGCATTACAGGATGAGAGCACCTAACCTATAAGTTAACAACTGGATGGCAGCTACGACCAGCTGCATGATACCCCTGTGCGGGATTTTAAAACTGTCTGCGATTTTAAGAGTAGACCGATACTCGCTGTTCACAGAAACTGGTTCTTAACAGCAGCGAGTATTTGTGATCTTTTGAGACCGCAGGGCTTTGAGGTGTCGGGCGAGTAGTGACTGACTTATTGACAATCGGTTACAAATTAGATGACGTACGACCCTTGAGTTTCGCCCGCGCGGCTCACCATTTGTTTTCAAATATAATAGAGTGTTTTGACCCAGCGAGTAATTTTCGACATTGTAACTCCAACAGTATGTGGGCTGAGCCTTGCTCAAATATGACAGGGACGGTCTTCGGGCGATGAATGCGCGCGAGCCTTTGTCAACCTAAACTTCGGCCGACCTTCCAGCGATCGCGAAGCATACCCGAAGATCGTTGACAATGTGACGGGTACAACGCCAGGAGCACCGAACTGACAGTTCCAGGGACTGAGTGCACGCGCACTGACTCTGGTGTGCACGTTCGTGATGTGTGTCAAACGGCCATGCAGGAATTGCCAATCCCGCTGTAAGTAATAGATTACCCCCAAAGTTTCCCCATTATTTTCATGAAATCCATTCCACGCGGAGTGTGGTGGAACAAGC
Organism: Branchiostoma floridae x Branchiostoma belcheri; assembly: GCA_019207045.1. Lineage (NCBI taxonomy): Eukaryota > Metazoa > Chordata > Leptocardii > Amphioxiformes > Branchiostomatidae > Branchiostoma > Branchiostoma floridae x Branchiostoma belcheri. Next base: position 1,084,885 of record CM033036.1, on the reverse strand, counting down.
AAGACAAACCTGGATCGAATGGTCGTATGGCATTTGAACCTCAGCGAAGGTATAAGCTGGTGCGACGGAAAAGAAGCAGAATTTCTCGTTACAAATGGTATTGTGTCACCTGAGAAAGGGGATCATTAGTGGTCTCAAATGACCCAGGTGGCAGTAACGAATTGCAGACAAGTAGCTATCAAGACATGGAATTCCCAGCATGGCCACGAGACACGTAGAAAAGTCGGTGCTCAGAACACTTCCATAAGAGATAAGAGCAGAGATTGCGGGGGCATGCATGGCGAAAGACGAGAGGGCAGCCTCAGGCCCAGTGATGAAGGCTTCTACTTACATCATATTGACAACTGGTCAAAATTGTGTTGATCTACTTTGGGTATGGCATAGCTTTAAAAAAAAAAAAAAAAAAAAACCTATTGATTGCTGTCACCGAACTGTCATGCAAGGAAGACAACTGCGGAGACGGACATTGTCTCTCGACCACAGTCAAATTCGCCACAACAGCCCCGCTCTGCCTGTGTTGTCCACTGTCGTGACAAGACACACACAGTTGGAGGTACCTGGTAGGGTGATTTACGGCATCACACGCTGGGTAATGAGTTTGCCGGGGTTGACACTAGTAAGCAGGTCAGGTGTAGCGGTATTTTGACCGGGAACTTGGGGACAACATAGTGGCTGAGTTGGCCAAATTAATCCTTGCGACCCTGACATGGTCATTATTATTATTAAAGTGACAAAATCGGCATGGATACACGCCTTACGAAAACACTGCAAGGTAACTACTAGTAAAGCAGCCAAAGGCGAACATTGAGCCAATGTGGTACAGTTCAGAGATGTTGAAAGAGACAGAGGGAAGTATGGACATGCCAGTCCATAGCATTCCATGACATAACAATCCTTACTCAACAACCTGTTACATGTTTTTTGCCAGCGGACAGAACAGCGGACAGGGTACATCTAGGTATCATGGGTTCACCACTGTGAGCGTATACTTCCGGTAGTATTTATCTGCAATCACCAGTCACACAAGCGACTGAATCTTCTTTGAGTCCGTAGTTGTGGACAGGGGGACCCCTGCATTTTCCCATAAGAGTATAACCATTTCCAAAGGGGAACTGAAATCCCTAGTACTTTCTGAAGTGGCTTACAGCACGGCACGTGCCTAACAGAATTTCCAGGGTGTCATATGAGTACCGCCAGGAAACGGAATGTGATTCGCCACTAGGGGGCCAGCCTGATCCACAGGGACCTGGGAGGAGCCAGCCCGACCGGGTCCACGTCTGATGCTGCTTTCATGATTTGACACACATGACGGACCGACGTCATCGCTGCCTGAGATGCTGAGGAAACAACACAGGTCATCAGAGATGCTCATCAGAATGGTATCAAGAACCTGGAAGCTGGTATTCCAATCGCGACACAATACACACTAGGTAAGAATACCCGTCCGGTAGAACTTGGGACACCACTCGGCACATGTAGACAGAAGAGACAGAAGAAATAACCCAAGGGATAACGTGTAGGTATACGCCCATGTACACGTCTGACGTGTTGGGTACCTGGACTGGATCAGCGAGAGGTGAGGGAGAGTAAAAGTGAACGGGGTAGGAAGACAGATAGAAGGGAGAGGAGTAAATATTGTAAGTATTGGAGGAAAGGGGAATAAAGAATGAGGTTTGGAAGCGATAGATAGGGTTGTAGGGTGGAGGCCCGTATTACCAGCCATATCTCAACCTGAACAGAAAGCTATAGTGACGCGGGATTGACTACTGTCCCGAGTCCACTATAGCATTGTGGGATGGGTTGAGAGATAACACCCCCCACATGTCATTCTGGGGCACGGGGCAGGGATAGGAAAGGTGAGCCATAGTGCGATATAAGGGGTTAGGGCTACAATTGGAGGAAGTTTGAAAAAAAAAAAAAAAAAAAAAGAGGAAGAAGAAGAAAGCCCGGCGTTAGGGAATCCAGTCAACAGTAGACTTAGTAGGGCTGATATTTCTGGACAGCCAACAACGGCTAATGGATATGGATACTGTGAATAGGCATAGAAACAGTCTCAATAGATTGCTCCGTTGCAGTGTCTGTGAATAGCATGCTATAGCCAATACAACTGGACGTGGTATACGTTGTGTTTATTGGCCGATAATCCGACCTTCGCATCGCGGGTACTTGGTATGAAGCTCTCCATGTAGAAACCTGAACAGCAATATGTGTGTTGTATATATAATATGTGGTAGTGAGGTGATCAGTTGCACTCTAGGAGTGAATCATGAATCGCCGACAGCGTTTAGCATTTGAATGGGAGCGGGCAAGATGCAATTGGTTAACGGTAGCTAGCCACGCTTTAAGCTTAGGTGAAAAGGAAGACACAAAACAAAACCGAGAATGCGGATCCTTAAGTCGGCAGATGACATCCGCGCGTACCACTTTGCTCCTGTTCAGGCCTCGGCCTAGGGCCCGTATTACCAGCCATATCTCAACCTGAACAGAAAGCTATAGTGACGCGGGATTGACTACTGTCGAGTTAGGTGACATTCCGTGGCCGCCACACCTATCCGCGGTCACGTGACGGCGCGGGACCAATCAGGAGGCGCCGTGCCGTCTGGTAGGAAGCAGGTAAAATGGCGGAGGGAGCTGGCAGACCGAATGTGGAGGTTGTCCGCGGGCAGACTTTCGAGGTCGGGCCTCGCTACAGCGGGCTGCAGTACATCGGGGAGGGCGCCTACGGGATGGTCTGGTAGGTACAAGCCCGTAGATTCCTCCTAAGGGGCCGCTTGGGCGTGATTCTCGGCTTGTTTGTGCGCCAAGACGCGAGTTTTGGTGGCGGCGTCTGGGCTGAAATCTTGCTATTTCTGACGGAGGTTGGGGGATTTCTGGGCAGCCCTTCTCCTCCCAGACAGCCGAAACATGGCCTGGAAAACGGGCCGACAACAAGTCAGACTCAGAACCATCTTCTGTAGCTGCAGCTAGCCGAGATGGTCGGACTGGGCTGGGAGGGAGGGAGCTTTCTTCGCGACGGTTTGCAAAATAATTATGTTACAAGTGGGGAACTAAAACAGGGAGGAGGGAGATTTGGGGAGTGTTGTTTCCAGATTCGAGCAGTCAGGATGGGATCATGTCTGTTTCTGGGGTTCAGACTCAAAATTGGGCCCTGAAACAAGATGTCAGGGTTTCTTCTGTTGTGAAATCTGCCGTCAGGTCGTTGGAAGGGGCGTGTTTCATGCAGCTGTGATCAGTGTTCTGACACGTCTTAATTTGAGTGACAAGACACTGAAGGGTAGGAAGACGGAGGGTGGGGGGCATTTCTTAGAATACCAACATAATTCTAGTCTACGAGATGGCGTTTCAAGGGATTTGTGCTCACAAATTTGGTACGTTTACAGATATCATTTGTGTGCAACGCAAAAATAGCAGCCAGAATTCTGCGATGTACAATGATATTGAAGTCAGTTTACAGTGAAAGTGAAGGTTTTTCAAGACACTGTTGCTCAGAATGACTGAGCTTAAATACAACATACAAGTTACAGTGTTATGTCATCTGATAGCCAGGGTTAGGGGTACAGATGTCATTACATATTTTCAGCAAATCTCAACAAAAGATGTATTGAAAATCGGATGCGGAAGCAACAATGGTGTCACATGCCATGCCATAGTCATTGCTAAGACACTGAATACAGGATAAGGTGTTCTTACGTAAGGATGGTTACATGAACACTAAAGTAAAATATGAATGCTCCAAGTAGATGTTGGGATGGAAGAAAGTAACAGTTCCAGACTGGCACAGGTCTATAGCTGTCAGAGAAAATGGTAACTTGCATTGTTGTTGGATTGACTTGTTTACATAGGGATGATGTTGTTGTTTACTGAAGGTTATGAGGAAGGCAATGTGATATGTTTGTATTCCTAGCTTGTTTATTTGTTTACACAAGTTATTGAGTAGGTTTGTACATGTAGCACATGTTTACAACTGCAGATGTTCAGGTTAGTATACAGGTCACCTAACCCCACCCACCTCCATGAAAACAGTAACAAAGAATTGAAAAAAAATTAAAGCTAAGGGCACAACAAGTCGTATGTGCAATTTCTCTGTATGTTTTTTGGGGAGGCCACGTCCGCCACATATTTCTTAAAACGTTCAGGCTGTACAGAGCAGGCGCGTCGCCCGTACTGGCACGTACGGGGGGCGAATCCGCAGCCCGATGGCACACATTTTTTTAGTTTTGCCTGCACGTAACGTTCTACGGCGTGTCTGCCTGCTCCAAAATCCGCCGGATTGCAGGGCTCGAAATACTGGGTGCATGTGCACCCAGGTGCACCCAAAATTGGAGCTGTGCACCCAATTATTTTCTGTGGGTGCACAGGGTGCACCCAAATATTTTCTTAGGTTTATGTATGTGAAGATATCAAAGTATACTAGTATACAACATATTCTTGACATCTAAGTTAGAAAGATGATGGAAATGTCTGTCATGGTACTTGGTTGAAAATTTGAGAGCTTGTAACTAAGTTTTATCATTAAGTTATTACTTAAATTTAAGTGGTGCAACCAAATTTTTTTTAGTGCACCCAATTTTTTTAGCTGGTTGCACCAGTGCATCTAATCCCAAAAATGAATTTCGAGCCCTGGATTGCCTACGACTTGTACAGAGGCGGTACTTACCACTTACGGATCCCAGAAGATTTCCCACGTTTTGGCACGTAGACAGCACGTATTTGCACGTACAGCGGGTTGTGCCCTTAGCTTAACATAGAATTGTACATTTTGCAGTTTGACATTTTTTATCTTTTTCAGTTTTTGGTTGGACTGCATATTTTGATTGACACCCAGGTCTGCCCATTTTTGCTTCATCGCTGAGAAATTAATAGATTAATCAGCCAAGGCATGATTTGGCCATACCAATTTTATTTCTTGGTTCACCAACATTTTGAAACAAAAATTCTAAAGTAGGTCAAGACGAAAACGCAGGTCTGGGAGAAAACCTAAAACTTGGATACTAATCTACACTACCTGAAACTGTGTGTACCAAGGTACGAACTTTCAGCTCAGACTCTGGTTTTGTTTGTTCGTTAAATCCTTCATTCAAAGCAAATCAGCCAGTTAATGTTGTATTTTAGACTATTCTCTTGTATCTGAGAACCAAAATATTGAATTGTTGTGGCCTCAGTACTACAGTATGAGGGTAGAATCGTCCTGGGGAATCAGGTGTTGTACTGACTGTTCACCTTGGAGCATGTACAGGTGTTACAGCACCACAAGGGCTTCGTAGAGGTTTTCGTACAAAAAAAAGGCTTCCAATTACTATCAGGTGCATGCCTTACACCCCATTATTAGCCTCAAATGGTGATATTTTCCTGTGAAGGCCACTGACCTCTGTCTGAATCTGATGTGTTATCTCCTCTTATAATCTGCACTAATAACAACTTGCATGGTGGGAGGACGGGGATGGATGGATGGGTGAAAATTACTCAGTCAATTACAGATCATATCTCAGGCAATATCAATGCGATTAGTTGGTTCTTGGATCTAAGAAAATAATGCTACATGAAAACAGTCTGAGGGAAAATCTGTACCTTGGTACACATAGAAAACCCGTTCACAAGGGGAACGGGTTTTCTATGCGTTAAAAATCTGTGCGCGCTTTAAAAACCTGCGCGTTAGACAATTTTTTAAGTTGTGCATTGAAAAATTCTTAGGCAGAAAAATGTGACCCCATTATATAATTTTCCATCTGTTACCTGAATTTTTGGGTTGAAAAGTGCCTGATTTTTAGGTCCCTTGGGAATAGGTTAATTTGAATATCCAGAAGATTTCAAAATCACTTTAATTTGACACAAATACATGGAAAAATTACTAATGTGAGATTTTGTAGATGATCATGAAATATAACTGCTTGAGGCTTTTCTCCATTTTACAAGCATCATTTCATCTTTTCTCAAGCAGATTGTTTCACATGCAAATGTCAACCTTTGTTGCGCGTTAAAACTTAACATTAAAAAATCACTTTTAAACTAATGAAATATTTACAGAAAGGGATATTGTGCTCTAGAATGCAACAATATGATACTTAATTTCATTTTGTGTTATCTTCTTCAAGCTATAAGTTTAAAACTGCAAAAAAGTTTTCAAATTCCCAGGGAATCAGTTAATTTGTATATTTCAACGCGCAAGTTTTTAACACGCACAAAACCCCAACCCAGTTTCAGCAAGTCAGTGTTACTAACTGTTAGACTTAGGTTTTCCCCCCAGTCATCTATTCCATCTTGTCCTCTTTATTCGCAAAATGTCAATCAGAGATCATGAAAAAAAGAATTGTTATGGCCAGAAATTTTAGATTTAAAAACTGGCAAAGGTAATGATGTGCATATGGTAGTTTCCATGCCTTTTGTTTTAAGATAATTGTAATAAGTCCACCTTTTCTCCCTCTAGTTGTAACAGTGAGAGACAAATTGACAAGTGTTAGAAATCAGTCAATCAATCAATCAATCAATCAAACAGTTTATTGATATTGACATTGCAGCACAGGGCTGAACTGTGGCCTGTACTACATATTATGGTATTGCACTTAGTTTCATCATCATCATCCGGGCATGCTGGTTGCACGGATGGCCATGACTCTCTTCCTCCATCCTTCCCTATCCTCCACTTTGTTTACAAATCATTAATGGGTACCTGACTTTGGTTGGGGAGGTAAAAGGCAGTAGATGGAGAGGGATGGGCTCTGTCCCCAATACCCTGCCTGGACACACTGGAGAACACACACACCCCCCCCCCCTTCCCCCACAGCCTTAGAAAGAGTATGGGCACACTTTTTGGTTTGTAAACAAAATATTAGCAGCAAGATGGCTGACAGCAACATTGGGGCCTGCAAGGGATTCAAGTCAGAACATTTAGACTCTAAAGCCCGATCTAGACACTCAGAACATTTAGACTCTAAAGCCCGATCTAGACACTCAGAACATTTAGACTCTAAAGCCCGATCTAGACACTCAGAACATTTAGACTCTAAATCCCGATCTAGACACTCAGGACATTTAGACTCTAGAGCCCGATCTAGACACTCAGAACATTTAGACTCTAAATCCCGATCTAGACACTCAGGACATTTAGACTCTAAATCCCGATCTAGACACTCAGGACATTTAGACTCTAGAGCCCGATCTAGACACTCAGAACATTTAGACTCTAAATCCCGATCTAGACACTCAGAACATTTAGCCTCTAAAGCCCGATCTAGACACTCAGAACATTTAGCCTCTAAAGCCCGATCTAGACACTCAGAACATTTAGCCTCTAAAGCCCGATCTAGACACTCAGAACATTTAGCCTCTAAAGCCCGATCTAGACACTCAGAACATTTAGCCTCTAAAGCCCGATCTAGACACTCAGAACATTTAGACTCTAGTCTAAAGCCCAATCTAGACACTCAGAACATTTAGACTCTAAAGCCCGATCTAAACACTCAGAACATTTAGACTCTAAAGCCTGATCTAGACACAGTTTTCCCTGACATTTAATTTGTACTTTCTCTATTGTGTGCCGTGTGCAGCTCTGCAGTGGACCAAACCACAGGGAAACGCATCGCCATTAAGAAGATCAGTCCCTTCGAGCACCAGACGTACTGTCAGAGGACGCTACGGGAGATCAAGATCCTCAGAAGGTTTAAACATGAGAACGTGAGTAGCTCAAGACGTCTTCAAGACACATGGATTTATTTCCTTAGTTCTTATACTATTTTATAGGGCCGATTTACACGAGGCAAAAAAATAACTTGCCCTACGATGCTGGACGCCTGGCGTGTGTCCTAGGACACTTTTTTTTGCCAGTGTAAAAACGGAAATGAAGCAGAACTCGTGTGAATTGGCCCATAGCAACGAGGCAAAAAAAAACTTACGATGTTCGACGCCTGGCGTGTGTCCTAGGACCCTTTCTTTGCCAGTGTAAAAAGGAAAAAGAAGCAGGACTGGTGTAAATTGGCCCTTAGTGTACTGGTGCAGTGCCATTGGGAGTGAGAGTGTTGCATTTCCAATGCTATTCTCTTGGGCTTGTACTAAAGACATTCTTTCTTTAAAGATAGTGCATATTGCCTTTTCTGCCTAGCAATCAGCACTTGATGAGAATGGTAGTTGAACACACTCCACTACCAGGAGACTAGCCCCCTGCTGTAGCGGCCTGTGTGGCCCAAGGGCTACTGAAACCGAGATGGGCACAGCCCCTATACACTGAAAGGTGTAGGAGGGATTTTAACCCCCTTTCATAAAAGTAGTAATTGGGCATTTAACAAGCTAGGAAAATCAGTGGCTAATGCCCCAGCACTGTAGACAGTTGGCTGCTTAATATAAGTTATTATGTATTTACAGAATTACATGTTACCTGGCTCAGCTGGCTGCAAACTCAAACATGGTGGCTCCAGGGTGCAAAAACACTCTTTTTGAAGTTTTTCTCTCACCTGTAAATTACAGTGTGCCCAAACTTTCCATTTCGTCAAATTGCCCAGAAATGACCATAGATTAAAGGTTGGAAAGGTGTTTATAGAGCAGGGTTGTCATCAGCTTTAATTTAAGTTTTTTCCATCATTCGTCGATGTAGGTTAGACATCCAGGTAATAAGATACGCCAAAAATAGTTACTCAAGCAACTGACCGTTTCAAAACCATATCCAGTTGCTTGAGTAACTATTTTTGGCGTTTTTCCATCATTGTTTACCAGCCCATGTCATTAACTTCTGTTGCTGAATCTGCCATTTTAAGCCAATGAAATACAAATTCTTCAAGTTCATGTCATTAAGCTAAGATATACTATGTAATTTAGTGATAGCACAGATCTAGATGTGTTGCTATAGTTACAGTAGAGAAACTGATGTGTTGCTAAGTTAACATCTGTGGTAATGATGCTGTGTTGCTATAGTTACAGTAGTGAAACTGATGTGTTGCTATGGTAACATGCTGTGTTGCCATGGTTACAGGTGATTGGCATTGAGAACATCATCAGATCAGCCTCCATCGATGAGATGAAGGATGTGTATCCTTTCTGTGGTATAACTATATAAGGGGTACCTAACCTCAGGCCTCACCCTCCTGAAGTCACCGCTAAGTGTTGTAAAGACCCCCTAAGGCTTAACATTGTTGCCTGTAATTAAAACTATCCAGCCTATTAGTACTAAAGTTGTCAAACAAGGATTGATATGTTCAAATACTTATTCTTTCTTAGAACTACATTGTATCACTGAGTGGAACTCGTTGCCATCAAGTACGGGAGGCGCATTCTTACTAGAGAGCTTCAAACAACATTTGCACTCAGATGTGCAAAAGCTAAGTGTGAGAAGCCGTTCAGTGTAATATAACCAGCTGCTGCCGCGCCATGTGCCTGCACAGCTGGGGTGTCATGCAGGAGGTTGGTAATATCGGCTATATAGATACGAATAAGACAGGGTTTTAGTCAGGTATGTGTCCAGGTGTCATTTGGACACGTTTTTCTGAAAAATAACAAGAAATTGGATGCACTAGATGCCTTTATAGTGGGGAGCAAATCCTCTGACAAGCATGACATTCTGATTGACCAGGGATGCCACTAGGTCATTTGTAATCACTGTCTTCTATTGTGACCTCTCAGACAGTAATTTTGCCCCTCTGGAAACCCTACAATGCACCATTTTAACTCCCGAACCTGTAGTACAATAGTTGTGCCTATATCACTTGCCATGACTCACCAAGAAATTTTGCCCCCTATAGAATAAGATATAAGATCCTAGCTAAAAGCCTGGATACAGATACAAATACAGATCTAGAAGTGTTAAGGAGACTGTCCTTAACCCAGCGACAGCTACATTGTGCAGTGTCTGATGGAGACAGACTTGTACAAACTGCTGAAGACACAGCAGCTCAGCAACGACCATGTCTGCTACTTCCTGTATCAGATCCTGCGAGGCCTCAAGTACATCCACTCCGCAAATGTGCTGCACAGAGACCTCAAACCCTCCAACCTACTGCTCAACACCACCTGTGATCTTAAGGTAACACTTTCACTTTCACTGGCACACCTGTCGTCTTCAGCTAAGACTTTCACTACCACAGCCCACTCCGCTAACGTGCTCAGGCCTCAAAATTAACTTTTTTCCCTACTGTCCCAGCATTGTCCCAAAAATAAATTTCAACTGTCCCGAAGTGAGGATGGACTGTCCCAACCCTATTTTCAGAAATTATGTATTACAACAACTGTAAGTCAGAGTACGCACGCCTGACAACCGCGGGGCAGGCTTTTAGGTAGGCCGAAGGCGCGAGCATTGTAGGGGGGTCCGGGGGTATCCTCCCCCGGAAAATTTTGAAATTTAAAGCCTCTGAAATGCTATTTCCTGCATTTTGAAGTAGAATATAGCCAAATTTTTGTCTTTGCTGCAACACTACTTTTGTCCTGAGAATGGGAGGTATGTGTTCTTGATTTGAGGTGGGTATGGCTTAAAGAATACATGAGGTAATTTTCAAGTAATATAACACTGATTCCTTACAATATAATGTTTCATGAGTTAATACATACAATCAGGGAGAGTAAATTAACCTTACTGCTAAAGGTGAAACTTGACTGTTACATATATAACAACAGCAAGCTAAAGAAGTCTACAAGAAAATCTGCAAACCAACAGAGGAGAAAATGTAGCCAGGACTGCCAGGTACATCTTATATTTCTTTTGTGTATCTACTCTGTTAAGAACATAGCTGAAAATAAATGCACTGAAAAGTTACTTGTAGCCTGTAACATCAGTGTTTTAACTTTACACAGTACAGAAAAATGTGTACAAACATTTAATTCATTGAAAATATATAGCAGAAAAGATGTGTTCCAAGGGCAAATTAAGCGAAATTTTCTCAACAAACAACATCCATTTATCAATATTTTAAAAATAAAGACTGCAACAAAAGTAATATCTCAAGTTACCGTGATCTAATCGCGACCTCCGTTCAACATTTTCTACGAATTCAGTGCCGACGCCGACACCGCCCCCCTCCCCAGTATGTCATCGTCACATTAGCTGTTGTTTTTCCCACGTTCCACCGACAAACAAGCAAAAAAAACCTCCAAAACCATCACCAATGACTTCAGGCATTCGACGAGTTTTCGTAAACAAATCAAAGTTTTGTACGCTTTCCTGCGTGATTTTTCCCGCGAAAACAGGGGGGATATCAGATATTCCACCAATAATGGCGCCTGGGCGCGCTACGTCACGCCGAAATGGCCAATGGGGTGCGACTCTCGCGATTCGCGAGATGAGTGAGTGCGAGATTGCGCGAGACTTGAGGTAGAATCACCCAAAATGGCGGCTCGGTGCGCCGAATTTGGAACTTTGAGCGAAGTTTCCGGGGGAAAATAAGGGCGTACCAACGCTTATATCCAAATAACAGGGCGTACATTTTGCGATTTTTTTAGCGAAGACCGTACATTGTACGGCTGTACGCATTGCTAGCTAAAAGCCTGCCGCGGGGAGATCGGACATTCTGATGTTGATTCATTGATTATTTTCCTATTGTCCCAAAAGTGTCCCAAAAAGATTTTTCAGTTGTCCCGGCCTAAATTTTAGTGGTCTCGGGACATCGGGACATAGTTAACTTCGAGCCCTGGTGCTGCACAGAGACCTCAAACCCTCCAACCTACTTTGTACTGCTCAACACCACCTGTGATCTTAAGGTAACACTTTCACTTTCACTGGCGCACCTGTCGTCTTAAGGTAAGACTTTCACTACCACAGTCCACTCCGCCAACATGCTGCACAGAGACCTCAAACCCTCCAACCTACTGCTCAACACCACCTGTGATCTTAAGGTAACACTTTCACTGGTACACCTGTCGTCTTCAGGTAACACTTTCACTGGCACATCTGTCGTCTTCAGGTAAGACTTTCACTGGCACACCTGTCGTCTTAAAGTAAGACTTTCACTGGCACACCTGTCGTCTTCAGGTAAGACTTTCACTACCACAGTCCACTCCGCAAACGTGCTGCACAGAGACCTCAAACCCTCCAACCTACTGCTCAACACCACCTGTGGTCTTAAGGTAACACTTTCACTGGCACACCTGTCGTCTTAAGGTAACACTTTCACTACCACAGTCCACTCCGCAAACGTGCTGCACAGAGACCTCAAACCCTCCAACCTACAGCTCAACACCACCTGTGATCTTAAGGTAACACTTTCACTGGCACACCTGTGTCTCAAGGTCAACACTTTCACTGGTACACCTGTCGTCTTAAGGTAACACTTTCACTGGCACACCTGTCATCTTAAGATTAGACTGTCGTTTTTGCTGATGCTTCTGCCATCTTCAAATAAGAGTCATTACCATGTTAAAGTAAAACTATCACTTTTACCAGTTCACTTGGTAACTTGAAGGGTTGATAAAA